>OY856412.1:1379600693-1380200693 GCA_963693085.1 Alisma plantago-aquatica
GGAAATCTGAAGGATCCTTTCATCCTAACGCTTAGTCTGTAAAAGGTTTGTAGTTAGTCTAGTTAGAGGTCTCTTAGTCCTTTCCCCTCGATCTTTGGGACATGATGTGGGTGAGAGAGAGGGTGTAAGTGGTATGTGTATAAAGATGTAAATTAACTGTTATGTTTACTTTCTGTAAAACAATGTTACATGTTGTAAACTCTGTTTACTTACTCTAGCCAGTTTAATTGAAATGCTTCCGCAATAGTTTATTATGTTTTAGTTTACAACAATAATCTGGATATCATTACGAGGTTTTAAAAAGAAAAAGTTCTCAGTGATTTGTTTATGTGATAATCCCTCCGTCGCGCCCTAATCTCGTGATTAGTGGTTAGTGTGAGATCGGGGTGTGACAATAGTCTTGGTATCAGAGCATAGGTTGAGTATATGAATACTCTAAGTCAAGGTCAGAGGATGATAAGAGACCAATAGGATTAGGACTTAAGTGTCTTCCTTCTAATTGTAATTTTATAACAGGAAATGTTATGTTATAGCATTGCAGATGGCAGGAAGAGGACGTGGTCACGAGAATCAAGTAGAGAGTTTAAGCTGAGTTATCAGGGATCATTAGGATCAAAAGATAGAATTATAATTAAGATGGATAAGAAATGATGTGTCTTTAGCTCTGGGAGTTCTGAGTGTTTGGATACCCTGGCCAGGTGTCTAAGTACTTAGATTAACCAGTATCAAGCTACTCTGTCTATTCTTCTATGGATGCCCTGGCCAGGTATGCAGAGGAAGGATAGGCTAGAGAGAAACCCTAGAAATCTTAGGGTTAAGAATCGGAAATTAATGTAAGAGTAAGAGATTAAATATAGGATGCAATACAACTCTTGTTCTATATTGCTTATTTGATTAGAGATCACTAGAAATGCTCTTATATGCATGAAATTAGATTTTCAGTTTGTAAAGTAAACATGATTCTTTTATGTTGTTGTATGTCATAAAATGATTTATTTATTGTTTAAATTATTTGTATCAAGTAGACCAAAAGTTATGTTTAAATGAGTTTGCCTTAAGTGGATATCCATTCCACATGTTTGAAATCAATAGGAGTTGGTTAATCTTGAGTAGCTCTTGGCTTCAGGACTACAGGTTCGGCCTGGTCCGGCTGGCAGGATGCATTACTGGGATTTAATGACTCCTATTAACAGTTTAATAAAAGTAGACTCCGGGTAATTTAGACCCGCATCATGGTGAAAAATGTATATATGCTAAGATGTTGAAATATAAGGGAAAGATTAGAACAGCTAAGAATTAGCTGGAACTGATATCGGAGACCCAACGTTGAGGTCTCATATGAGCAATCCTTAATTTAAAATAAAGGAACATGATACAAGGTTCAGATTCAATTTAATGATTTGTATTATATGAACTCTAAATACGAGAATATGGAAAAGAAATGAGAAAAGTATGTAAGGGCTAAGGTAGTAAGAATCAACTTTGGAATGGATCATGTAATAGAGTAAAATACGTTTATGTATTTTAAAGCAAAGGGAAAATAGAAGAAAAGAGTTAAGTATACAATAAGTACATAGAAATAAAGAGTTTTATGTAAATCATAAGACCAGGATAAGAAACTTAGTTGAATTAAGAGAAATGTTAGAAATGATGGTTTTGATTAAGGAATGAGGATTATATGACATAATTGAGAGTATGGAATGCATATCTTTATTATAAAGTTTAATACATTCATACATACTACCTTGGAATTATGAGTCTCAATAGACTAACTAACTTGTTTCTAAAATAAAGAACAACCGCGTAAGTTAGAAAGTGAATGCATCATATATGTTGCATATCTACCATGGTAGAGACGTCTAATTGAATGAAATAATGATGCACAATATAATGATGAAACCCTAGCAAGGTGAATTGAGAATGTAATGTATCTAAATGTCCAAATGAGAGAAAGGAAATTCCAGTGATAAGACAAGGAAGTTTTTAGTAAAAATTTATGAGATCCAAGTTTGAATTTCAAACTAAGGAAGTAAAATCACATCACAATAACGCCGTGTTGCTGATAAGGACCAAACCCTAGAACACTTAGAGTTGTAGTAGTTCAAGGAATATCACTAGTGATTTGACCTTGAATACTAGCATTACTATAAAATTAAATCATGAGATTTGCACTATGAAAGGTAAGCTAGTACTAATAAAATCTAGGGTTTAAAGGTAGATAAACAATGTGAAAATGGCTCGGAAAGAGTTAGATATAATTTTGAAATGTAACAAGTGTGTTTTGAACCAAAAGGAGAAATACAAAATAAGTGAAGTGCGTTATGAAATAAATTCTGGCAGTAATAACAAGAAGTAAGTACCATAGAATGAGGAGTATTACCCGATACATGATCTGAAGTTAGCTGTTGTAGTTCATGTTCTTAAGTCATGGCGTCACTATCTTTATGATGTGACGATATATTATCATCCTGATAAGGTGAATGGGTGGCTGATGCCCTCAGTAGGAGGTCAAGTTCAACTGCTGATGCATTCTCTATGGAATGTTTCAATAGAGACCTGTTAGCAGAAATGTAGAAGTTGAACTTAGACTTAGGAGTGACAGCACAGAGTGGTTTGATTGCACAGATGCAAGTTAAACCTACCTTCTATGATCAGATCAGAGAGTTGCAGCAGAGTGACAGTGAGTTGTGGCAGATCATGCAGGATATGTCTGAAGGGATAAGACCAGAGTTCAGGTTTTCAGATGATGGTTTGTTGTATCTTCACGGTAGGCTGTGTGTACCTGAAAACAGTGAGTTGAAAGAACAGATTCTTGAAGAAGCGCATGCTTCTATGTATGCTATGTATCCAGGCAACACTAAGATGTACATGAATCTCAAGAAGTTGTACAAGTGACCTGATATGACAAGGGATGTAGATGAGTATGTGACTAGGTGCAGTGTGTGTCAGCAGGTTAAGGCTGAGTACCAGAAACCAGCAAGTACCTTACAATCTCTTCCTATACCAGACTGGAAGTGGGAACATATCACAATGGATTTTGTGGTAGGGTTGCCCATGACACCTAAAGGTTGTAACTCGATATGAATGATTGTGGATAGACTGATTAAGTCTGCTCACTTTCTTCATATTAAGTCAACCTTTGATGTCCCAAAGTTGGTTAAGATATTCGTGGATGAGATAGTTAGGTTGCATGGTATTCCAGTATCAATTATATCTCATATAGATCCTAAGTTCACATCCAGGTTTTTGAAATCAGTGGACACAAAGTTGAGGTTCAGTACAACTTTTCACCCGCAGATGGATGGTCACTGGTCAGTCTGAGAGGACCATTCAGGCTTTTGAAGACATGCTGAGAGCATGTGTCTTGCATTTCAGTGGAAGTTGGAAAGAACACTTAAGCCTTATAGAGTTTGCATACAACAATAGTCACCATTCCAGTCTTGGTATGGCCCCGTATGAAGCTCTGTATGGTAGGAAGTGTAGATCACCCATATGTTGGTATGAGGTTGGTGAAAAATAGATTCTTGGACCTGAGATAGTGGATTTGACCACTAAAAAGATTACTGTGATAAAAAAAATAGTTGAAAGTTGCACAGGACAGGCAGAAGAGTTATGCTGAGAAAAGACGTAGACCTCTTGAGTTTTAGGTTGGTGATGAAGTATACTTGAAAGTTTCACCATGAAAAGGAGTGCTGAGATTTGGATAGAATAGGAAAACTGACTTCTAGGTTTATGGGCCATATCCTGTTATTGAGAGGAGTGGACCTATAGTCTATAAGTTGGATTTGCCATCTGAGTTGGCTAAGTTACATGATATGATTCATGTATCGATGTTGAAGAAATGTTACCTTGGTATAGAAAAGATAATGGACCCAGAACCTGTACAGCTCAGATCAAATGTGTCTTATGTTCAAGGCCCAATACAGATAGTTGATCAGAGGATCAAGAAACTCAAGAATAGTGAGATACCATTAGTTAAAGATTTGTAGAGAAACCATAACTTAGAGGAATCCACGTGGGAGCTTGGGTCAGAGATGCGTAACAAGTTTCCTTCTCTCTTTTAGGAATTTCGGGGCGAAATTCTTATAAGGGAGGAAGATTGTTACAACCCATGTTAGGGTTAGTCAAGATATACCTCGAATAACGTGAAGCACCTTGATTAGTGCTAATCACCCTGTTAAACAACATGGTTAATCAAGATAAGCTACTTCATGAATCAATAGTTGAGATTGAGTCATCTGAGGAAACTAATGACAATAGCAGTGTTAATTGTTGAGTTAAGTTAAATGCCAAGATACAATTTGTGTTTTGACTAGTTGTGACAAGCTAATAATCATAATTTTGTGCTTCGAGGTTGTAGAGAATCCCATGCTTGAAAGTTTGCAAGAGAAATCACTCGAATCAGACATTCGAGGAAAATGTTATGATTGTTTCAAGAATTTTGGACCTGGTTGCAATTTTCCCAATAATTGATTTTTTGTTATTTCTTTTAAGAGGGTCGGTTGCCCCCTCTTCTCTTTTATTTCTTCCCGACAGAACAGGGAACCACAAAAAGCGGCGCCCCAAACTTAGAGCTCGACCGAGACCTGCTGTAGGGGTGATGAGCGAGGGTGATTTGGGCTTCATAGCTCCGACCAGCTGCACCTAGCCTTCCACCCTTCTTCTTCCTCCTCTATTCCTTTCTTCTTCCTCGCCCTAGGTGCGCAACACCTCGACCAGCCTGGGCGGCGGACAACAGTAACAGCATCAGTTGTGGCTGCACGGACGGCGCCGGCCATGGGCCGTTTTGGGCGCACAAAGCACCAAGGAAGGTGCGGGTCATTCCGTTTGTGAGGTTCGTGCACAAATCTGCAGCTCCGGCTACATCTAGCGTTTCAATCGTAGCTCATCTGATAAGGGGCGACGCCCCACCTTGCAACAACAGCAGCTACCGCACGAAGAAGTAGCCATGGATGGCTAGGGCGTGAGCAGTACCACGATAATGGCATGACTAGCTTCGGCCTTGAGGCCTAGATCCGGATCCGCAACTCTATGCGTTTTTGCACCCAACCAAAAGCATCCTCTTCAATCTGTGCGTGAAGAAAAACTGCCGCTGGTAGCAGTAGGTCTGAATCAGGAACATACTTGGGTAAATAAGCACTCAAATCAACCGTCTTGAACTCGGTCTAGAGGTCCGTTCACGAACTCACTGTTCATATTCTTCGATTCTGCCTTAACAGAGTTCATCTTAAACATGTGCAAGCGTAGAGCTGCTCGCATGAAGCAGGTTCAACTTGGGTCTATTTCAAGGTAGAAGACGAACCAGAAATAGCCAGAAACTGGTACTTGGATGCATTTCCGGACGTATCCGGACAGTCCAAATCGCAGTGAGTAGAATTTCATTTATTTATCATTAATAAACTCAGGCGTTTGAATATTTTCTGTTTTGTGTGCGAATTACGCTGATAACATGCGTTATCAGGCGTAGGGTGGCGTTTGGCGTCGCCCGACTTTTTATTTCATAAATTGCTTCTAGACGCTGTTATATGATTAAATTTAGCAATTGATCAATGTGGATTGAATCGTTAGATTTATATGGTTCATTGGAACCTAAATTTCTTGTTTGAATGTTGAAATTAGAAATTCATGTCTGAAAATGGTATGATTTGGGTATGAACCCAGACAATGAAGATTTCTAATAAATTATCAGATGTACGATTTCAAAGTTGATATGAATAAATAAAATATGCATGAAAACCTTAATTGCATATATCTTTTGACGTTAATATGTGTAAATTGATATTTACATGAAATGGCACATTTCTCTGAAATATTACCAGAAATTCTTAAGTATTGTTATTAAATTGTGTTGTGATATGTAATTAACTCTTAATTGAGTTAAGTGATGCACAAACCAGGATTTGGGTTAATGTGCACGTTTTTCGAGAAATTTAGAGAATTGATAATTGTTGAGTATGATTCTCATATGTGAAGTAAATTTCTTTAATTTGTACAATAAGATGTTCAATCGCGTAAATTCGCTATGTATGTGCCAAATTGAAATAAGTTGGGTTATTTATGCATTTCTAATTTGTCTGAATGCATGGTATGAGAATTTCTCAGAAATTACAATGATTTAAAACATATTGCTCTGTCAGTTTAGAATGACAGTGTATTGTGATCTGATATGAAATCAGTAAATGTGATTTTCCTGTTTAAATGGTTATATGTTAGTCAGTTAATAGACTTAAGTGCCCTAACACCGTAGAACCCCTTTGACAGATCTGCTTCTTAGGGGTGAAACTCGTGTTGCAACATCATCCGTGCTTGTGTCATGGACACACGAGGAAAGAGAGGCAGTGTCCAACAACAATCGTGCTTGTGTCACGATGGCACTGGAGGAAAAATGGGGGTTATTCAACATCATCCGTGCTTGTGTCACGGAGGTAACCCGGTGAGACTCTCCGCCTGTGTACTCAGGTTAGAGGAGAAGTCTAGAGCACTCAGAGTAGTGCCTTGAGGTCGTAGAGCCTATGAGTCAGGCCGGAGAGCCTGGGGTCCTGTGGCAGAGCAGGGCTGGCGTCAGACTTAGCATTTCCCGGGTGTGTCGCTAAGTCTTGTACGGTGGGATCGTAGTTCGCTACGGATCTTTATATGCAGGGTACACTGCATATGATTAGGGAATAATAATGATATAAATATGTAATCATATAGGATCACAGTAAATTAATATATCCAAACTTTTGTGCCAAATCATTATATCTGTTATTTTGGTTTAAATTATCTGTTGTTACTTAGAAATGTGATTATATTCTGTAATCTGCTATGTCGTTAGAACTGCACTGCTTGCACTGTATATATGTTTTATTTCAATAAAAAACCTGACGAGTTGTTTAGTGATAGCTAAATGAAATGCTATTCACTGAGCGAGTAGGCTCATACCTCTACTCAAAACCTTTTCAGGACATCATCAGCAGCAGGAAATCTGAAGGATCCTTTCATCCTAACGCTTAGTCTGTAAAAGGTTTGTAGTTAGTCTAGTTAGAGGTCTCTTAGTCCTTTCCCCTCGATCTTTGGGACATGATGTGGGTGAGAGAGAGTGTGTAAGTGGTATGTGTATAAAGATGTAAATAAACTGTTATGTTTACTTTCTGTTAAACAATGTTACATGTTGTAAACTCTGTTTACTTACTCTAGCCAGTTTAATTGAAATGCTTCCGCAATAGTTTATTATGTTTTAGTTTACAACAATAATCTGGATATCATTACGAGGTTTTAAAAAGAAAAAGTTCTCAGTGATTTGTTTATGTGATAATCCCTCCGTCGTGCCCTAATCTCGTGATTAGTGGTTAGTGTGAGATCGGGGTGTGACATTCCTGCTCGAAGAGGTGTAAATGCCTCCTCTTCCTCCTCAGCCTCGTCGTCATTTCCGTCGTCGCTGCCTTCTTCATCAGAGTCGGCGATGGCTATGATTGGCCATCGGAAGTGTTGCGCCCCTTCGATGTTGAATACCGGATCGGGCAGCGAGCATTCCTGGTAGGCGTGGTTGACGTGGTAGTGCGCATACGCCAAACCATCTCGAAGAAGAATGAGATTGGACCGGTGCAAATGTTGCACGTTCACCTTTCTCCTGTTGGATTGAGGAGTGAGCTGCTGGAAATTCAAACCGAGGTATGAAGCCAGCTTGGTGATGAGCCCGCCGAAGTGAATCGTCGCTTTCCTCGTACTCCTCTTCACCGCCAAAACTCTCTGCAGAAATAAGGCACCCCAATTGCATTCTTGACGCTTTAGGAGCTTATACAAAAAGAATAAGTTCGTCTCCTGAAACTTGCTGAGGGTCAAATCACCCCGAGCAAACAATGTCGAACTGAGCATCCGATGCAGAATCTGGATGAAAGGGTGCTCGAAATCAGCTACCACAACATTATGGTATCTTACTGACTTCCTCGGTGGCACCGTAACTAGCTCGGTGAAGATGGCGTCGTAGTCGGTGCGGTTGTCTGGGCGCCGGTAGTCGGACCGCGAATGGTTCCAGTTGAAGATCGCGTTGAACTGCCGGAGTGTAAGGGTGTAGTCATTGTTGTACAATCGGAATGACACCTGACCCTTAATCCACTCACAGTCGGTGGCTATGACGTCGTTGGGCATGACACAGACGTCCAGTGATGCCATGAACTCAGCCACCAATTCCTTGTACGTAGGCCACTCGCCGAAGAATGGCTGGCCATTAGCATGATACTCCAGCTCATCAGGTCGTCTTTCCGTGTGTCGGGCCTATCCTTTCATCACGTAGGCAAGGTTCGCTTTGAACCCGAGGTTGCGGATGGTGTCTCGTTCAACTTAACGGGTCGGCTCAATCTTCCTCTTCATAATCTCTTTGTATATCTTCTTCACCTTCGCAGATGGATGAATCAGCTGCGGGCGTGCAACTGACACAGTCGGAGGTGGCACGAACTCGGGGATGTCCATCGGATTCATACGTGAATACGACGCACCAGCTACGTGCACCATGATGTCGAAAGAAAGGAGAATAGGAAGGAAGCTCGGTGAAGATCAGAGAATCGAATCTCCGCTCGATGAAGAACTAGCTCGGTGTTGCTCGTCGTCGGGCTTGGACAGCTCTGGAACACGCTCGGCACAAGTGAAGGAGAGTTGCACTGAAGGTGTGATGTCATCTGACGCAAACACTCCTCATATATAGCTGTGGCCGGAACTACTGTCCACCCATCGATACCATCGGTGTGAGTCGATGGTATCGACTCGGGTAACACAATCCGTACCTCTGCGAGTATCGATGGTTGTCGATGGCTGGATCTGTGGGGCCCGGATTGTTGATGCGTCGATACTATCGACGCGGGTCGATAGTATCGACCCATCCCCCAGATCGACTTCTTGGCTGCTGCGATCGCCGTTGATCTTTCCTCACGGATCGTTGACGTGGCGCGTCGATACCATCGACGCGGGTCAATAGTATCGACCCTCTAATTAGGGCAAACCCTCGTGAGGCCCGACCGCCACCTTATTTGCATGAATGTGTCGATACCATCGACACGCCCGTCGATGGTATCGACTTTCCTGAGACGATTTGTTCTGAAAATCTTCAGAGATCTCGATAGTATCGACACCCATGTCGATACCATCGACTTCTTCTTGCGATATGCCTGTTGGTATGTCGATACCATCGACGAGGCCGTCGATGGTATCGATGCAGTGCGATTCCTGCAGTCACCAACCTGTACCATGGTCGATACCATCGACACAAGGGTCGATGGTATCGAATCTGCCTCAGCCCTGCACATGTAACAAACGATCACGGTATCTTTTTTAGACTACAAACTAAGTGAAAAAAAATTAAACTACAAATGTAAATGAACTAAACTAAGGTACCAATGGTTGGGTTGCCTCCCAACAAGCACCCTTATTTAACGTCTTAGGCTAGATGACTTGAATCACATCATTGGTCCAAAAGTGAAATGAGTTTGACCTCATTCACCTTCCTCGTGTAATCTTCACCAAAATATAGCTTCAACCTCTGTCTGTTCACCAAAAATGTAGTCTCACCATCGCACACCAAGATTGTGCCATGTGGTTTGACCTCTTCCACCGTGAATGGCCCACTCCATTGGGATTTTAGCTTCCCGGGATGCAACATCAGCCTTGAATTGAATAACAACACACGATCTCCCTTCTTGAAGGTGCGCATCTGAATATGGCGATCATGGATCAACTTAGTGTGCTCCTTGTAAATCCGAGAGTTCTCATATGCGGTCATGCACAACTCATCCAATTCATTTAATTCAAGCAATCTCTTCTTCCCCGCCTCATCATAACTCAAGTTGAGCTTTCTTAGCGCCCAGTGTGCTTTATGCTCTAACTCTACTGGTAAGTGACAAGTCCGGCCGTACGCCAACCTAAAAGGCATGGTGCCTATAGGTGTCTTGTATGCCGTCCTATATGCCCACAATGCATCCGGCAGTAAGGCACTCTAGTTCTTCCTCGTGGAAGCCACCGTACGCTCCAAGATTTTCTTAATTTTACAATTGGAGACCTCCACCTGTCCTTGAGTTTGCGGGTGATACGGGGTACCTATGTTATGTTTGACCCCGTATTTCTTCAACAATGCCGAGAACTTGTGATTCTTAAAGTGCGTACCCCCATCACTGATGATCATTCGGGGCACTCCAAACCTGCAGAAGATATGTTCCTTAATGAATCTGCACACTACAGTAGAATCATTAGTCCTTTTGGGTATTGCTTCTACCCACTTTGACACATAATCAATAGCTAAGTGGATATATAAATTCGAATTTGAGGACACAAAGGGTCCCATGAAATCTATACCCCATAGGTCAAATACCTCAACCTCTTGGAAGACATTTAGGGGCATCTCTTGTCTCCTTGAAATGTTACCCGCCCTTTGGTAGGAACCACATTGTCTCACAAACTCATAGGTGTCTCGGAACAAGGTAGGCCAATATAGGCCACTTTCCAACACTTTGGCCGCCGTACGAGAGCTCGTGTGGTGTCCGCCCGTAGGTAGAGTGTGGTAGTGATGAAGAACACTCTCGTATTCCTCCTCAGGTACACACCTGCGTAGAACACCATCCCTGCATTGCTTCAAAAGAATGGGGTCATCCCAAAAATAATATCGTAGAGAATGGAAAAACTTCTTCTTCTCTTGATATGTCCAATCGTCCGGGATGATCCTGCAAGCAAGATAATTCACAATATAGGAAAACCAAGGATCTTTAGAATTCACTTTCAACAATTGTTCATCCGGAAATGTCTCGGTTATGGGTATGTGTAAATATTTTTCATCTACCCTCTCTAACCTAGACAAATGATCCGCTACAACATTCTCAATCCCCGCCTTGTCTTTAATTTCGATATCAAATTCTTGTAGGAGCAAGATCCACCTAATCAATTTAGGTTTGGCATCTTTTTTCTCCATCAAATATTTAATAGCGGCGTGATCAGTCCAAACAACTACTTTTTATCCAACTAAATATTGCCTAAACTTTTCAAAAGAGAAAACAACAACAAGCAATTCTTTTTCAGTAGTTGTGTAATTTAATTGGGCATCATTCAAAGTCTTAGAAGCATAAAAGATTACGATGGGTTTATTGTCCACCCGCTGTCCCAACACAGCTCCTACAGCAAAATCCGATGCTTCACACATGAGTTCAAAAGGCTTATTCCAATCCGGTGTTTGAACAACCGGCGCTGAAATCAATTTCTCCTTCAGCACGTTGAACGCGTGTAAACAATTATCATTGAAATAAAAAATGGCATCTTTCTCGAGCAGCTCGGATAGAGGTTTGGCGATTTTAGAAAAATCTTTTATGAACCGACGATAAAATCTGGCATGTCCTAAGAAACTCCTTACCCCTTTTACCGAATTTGGTGGGGGAAATTTAGAAACTACTTCAATTTTAACCGGATCTACCTCCAAACCTTTGTTAGACACTTTATGTCCTAGCACTATCCCTTCACTTACCATCATATGACATTTCTCCCAGTTGAGGACCAAATGTGTGTCCTCACATCTCTGTAACACCTTATCCAAATTATAAAGGCATTCATCAAACGAAGCACCATAAACCGAAAAATCATCCATAAAGACTTCAAGACAGCGCTCTACCATATCAGAAAAATGGCGAGCATACAACGCTGAAAAGTCACTGGTGCATTGCATAATCCAAAGGGCATGCGGCGATACGCAAAAGTTCCATAAGGACAAGTGAAGGTATATTTCTCTTGGTCCTTAGGGTCAATTGAAATCTGATTATATCCCAAATACCTGTCCAGAAAACAGAAATGAGATCGGCCAGCTAAGCGCTCTAGAATTTGATCAATAAATGGGAGAGGAAAATGATCCTTCAGCGTAGCGGCATTAAGACATCGGTAATCAATACAAACTCGCCACCCGGTTACCAAATGGGCGGTGACAGGTTCATTTAAAATATTTTGAGTGACAGTAATACCCCCCTTTATAGGGACTACCTACGTGGGACTTACCCATGTCGAGTCTAAAATCACATAGATGATACCTGCAGAGAGAAGCTTAATCACCTCTTTCTTCACCACCTCCATCATGCTCGGATTCAGTCGACGTTGCGGTTGGATTACCGGGTTGGCTCCCTCCTCGAGCCGAATCTTATGCTGACACAAAGTAGGGGAAATCCCCTTGATATCAATCTGCAACAGACCACCCAAATGCTCCCCGGTGGTTCTTCAGCACTATCAACAATTGGTCTTCCTCTTCCACACTCAGATATGCAGAAATGATCATAGGTAACTTTTCTTCCTCCGCTAGAAAGGCATACTTAAGATGTGGTGGCAGTGGCTTTAACTCTAACTCTGGCGGGCTGATCAAGGATGATTGAAGCGGAGGGGGAAGTTCACCTAAATCTTCATAATACCTCGCATAGAAGCATGGAAGCATGTGAAGCATCTTGGCGCACTCCTTGAGTGATTTGCTTCTCATCCAATCATGAGTGATGTTGACTAAACAAGCCTCCAATGGTAATTTCAGATATGCATCAAAAACTGAATTTTCTATAGCATCATCCTCCGTAGAGGGAGGAATGTCCTCATTCTCATCATTTGGGAACCCGAAAACCTTGCAAAGGGATACTACTTTGGTCTACTCCATGATGTCTACAGCCAAAGTCCCTTTGTCCACTGTGGTCATTACATGAGCCATATCCAGAAATGGCTTCCCTAGACAAAGTGAGATGGTATTATCAAAATGTTTTACCATGTGGCATTGCTCCTTGGATTTAGGTGAAGTGGTGCTGGAAGGCATGACCATCTCAAAT
Source organism: Alisma plantago-aquatica (assembly GCA_963693085.1). Taxonomy (NCBI): domain Eukaryota; kingdom Viridiplantae; phylum Streptophyta; class Magnoliopsida; order Alismatales; family Alismataceae; genus Alisma; species Alisma plantago-aquatica. Next base: position 1,379,613,494 of record OY856412.1, read on the forward strand.
CGGTCATCGGCTATACCCAAGGTCAACCGACCTCTCCCCATGTCGAGTATCATGTCGGCTGTAGCTTGGAATGGTCTTCCGAGTAGTAGCTCATTGCCTTGTTCATCTTGCATCTCCATGATGACAAAATCTACAGGAAATACAAATCTATCCACTTTCACAAGCACATCTTCACAAATCCCATACAGTTTCAACACAGAGTTATCCGCCATTTGAATTGTCATGTTGCTTGACCTTGACTCCTTTAATCCCAACTTCTTGAATGTAGAAAGGGGCATTAAATTGATGCTTGCTCCTGAGTCACATAATGCTTCACCAAATTTGACTTTCCCGATATAGCATTAAATGTTGAAACAACCCAGATCTTTCCTCTTTGGTGGCAATGTACCCATGATGAAGGCACTCACCTGCTCCTTAAGCACAACTACTTCAGTGTCCGGGATTTTTCTCTTCTTGGTGATGATGTCCTTCAGGAATTTCCCGTAAGATGGAATTTTCTCAATAGCTTCCAATAGAGGGATGTTGACTGAAAGCTTCTTGAAACTGTCTAAGAACTTTTTGAATTGGTCATCTACCTTCCTTGCCTTAGCACTGTTCGGATAAGGGACCGGGACAGTCTGTGCCCTTTGATGCGGTGGCACATAGGGTGTCTGTTTCTTAGGCCCTTCCTCCTCTGCAATATGATCTTCAGTAGCATCCACTACTATGTCATCAACTGGTTCTGTGACCGGTACAGGCAGCTCCTCAGTGGCCTCAACTTCAATTTCAGCTTGGGGTTTGCTTGCTTCATCAACCCTGGGATTTAACAATTTCTTGCCACTTCTTAGCAAGATGGTCTTCGCTTGTTGGTTTCCTCTTGGAACATTAGTATTTCTCGGGAAACCTAGATGTGTCGGCTTCTTCAAACTGGCTATCTCCGCAGCCATCTGTGCCATAGATGTATCTATTGTCCTCATTTGAGCCCCATGGCTCTGCAGTGTCTGCCCGAATTGGTTCATGAACTCCCCTTGTTGCTTTATTTGCTGGCCGAAAGTAGCCATGCGTTCTTGGTTTTGATTTATCACTTGATTGAGCAGCTCTGTGGTCTTATCCTCCGCTACTGGATGGGGTTTAGCATCCAGATCCTGTAAGAAGTTATTTGGATCCTTCCAGGAGAACTTCTTATCTTTCCTCCATGAATAGTCGTTGTTCCTGTAGCCTTGTTGCTGCCTCATGAATTTCACTTGATTCTCATCCTCGGACTCAGTATCCTCCTTTGCAAGCAATTTCTTTGCGAGAAGATCCATCTTCTCATTCAGCTCCTTTATTGCTTTAGATTCACCTACTACTCGAACCTGCTCCACGACGCCTCTTTCGCCCCATGATTGTTTCTTGGCCATGTTCTTTAAAATCTCCCAACATCTCGTATTCGTGTTATTCAAGAAGAATCCAAAACCAGTTGAATTGAGGTTGCTTCTATCATGCTCGGAGAGAGCAAAATAGAAGATCTTGACTTGTGTCTCCTTATCAATCCCATGATGGGGGCATCGCCTAAGCATGATCTGAAACCTTTCCCATGTCTTAGAATAGGTCTCTCCTGCTTGTTGGGTGAAGTTATGGATCTTTCTGATCATGTCATTGGTCTTCTTGGGCGGAAAGAACCTCTCGAAGAAGACCTCCACCATGTGGTCCCAAGACTCCACATATTCATCGTCCAAGTTATGTACCCATTTGCGCGTAATTCCCGCTAGAGAACTCAGGAAGAGCTTCAAGTAGAGCACATCTTGTGGAAATCTGTCGATTTTTACCATATCACAATTCTCCACAAACTGGCTTATGTGCGCGACGGGGTCTTCATTTTTGAGCCCATGGAAGGCATTAGACTTCACTAAGTTGATTAAAGCTAGATCAATCTTGTATGTCGGAATATTCAGTGCTTGCTTCTTGATCGGCCCCTAGGAAGAGGACGAGGAAGAAGCCTTGATCTTCTCCCATATTGTCCGTGGATCGTCTATCTCTTCTTGTTCGGTTTCAGAAATTATATCCTCCTGCTCATCTTGATTATACTCGGCCTCGTCTTCCGGTTCCGGCGGGGGAACCTCTGGTGCGTGCCCCGCGTAGTCAGTACTACGCGTCTGCACCATGCACAATACCTAAAAATAGAAAAAATAAATTTAGTACAGTGCTTGACGATTGCAAATATTTAGAAAATAGATTATAAATTTTTGGAATGATAAAAAATATAAAAATGTGGCCTAGAGTGGCCGCTCACAGCACTCCAAGTGTCGACGAATTGCAGTATCTCCGGCAACGGCGCCAAAAACTTGACGCAGTTTACCGTGCGCAGAAACGCAAGTGAACGCATCGAAGTAGTACGGGCCTTTGTGAGGCCCGAGTCGAACTCAGGGATACGTGAAATCGTCGGGAACTCCTACTAACTACTCGCGATTAGCTAAGCCGATTAAATAGTTGAGATTTGTTGTTAAAATTAAAAGAAAATAAAAATAAAACAAAACAATCAATCGATTAAATGTTGGTTTAATCAATTCAAAAGAAGATCTTTAGGGTTGAGGTTTCACCGCGGGTTGTCATTGTATTAAATTCTATATAGCTACTCAATTTTATCTCTCTATCCGGGTAGTGGCCTGAAATCAGAATTGCCCACTATCATGGTACAACTCACTACCTATGTCTAGGTCAGTTCCACCGTCATAGTAACCTATATCCTAAACTAGGTGCATTAGGAACAACCTCTCAGTATCCACCATTAATCTTACACCACCTTGTTCAAGGGATTTGTCAATTAATGTAAATTACGTCTCTTTTCAACTGTTAATTCTTCTTTCAAAGCAATTAAGGGCATTAGGTTATTATTATGGTGATCAAGCACAACAATATATTGGAGAAAACAAAATTATACCACAGATTTAAGAGATAAGATATGAATTACTATTATAAAATCATCATACAATGAATCCCCAGGCTACTCCCGGTCCTAAAGACAAAGGGGATTAGCCCCGCATGTTCATCTCAGAGTACAATGTGGAGAAGAAAAAGAGAAACATGAAAGAAAACGTGATTGAGTGATTAAACCCCTGAACGGAGAAGGTCCAGTCGATCCTTGGCGTGGAATCCGCGTTCTCCCACCTTTCGGTGGTGGAATTCATCTTCTTCAGCGCCCGGATCGTCTGGGGTGTGCTCTCGTGCTCCGTTCATCTCTCCTTGCTCTCCGAGATGTGTGAAGCAACTAATGACGTGATTCCCGAGTCAAGGGTGCCGTCATTAGGTATATCTCCCGAATTAGGTCGTCAATTAACCACAGCCGTCCGATTAAGATTAATCCGAAACAAACTCATATCTGACGGTTTCGATACCATCGACGCGGGTCGATGGTATCGACCTAGCATGATAGCGGCAATCCTTCTTTTCTTTCGTCTGTGCGCCTGATGTCATCTCGATACCATCGACGCGGGTCGATGGTATCGACGAACCTGTAGCGACAGTTTTGTCGTTTTCTATCGCTATAGCTCCACCAGTCGATAGTATCGACATTTTGGTCGATAGTATCGACACACTTCTCGCCAGCAACTTGATGGTATCTCGATACCATCGACATCCCTATCGATAGTATCAACTTTCTTCTGGTCCTTGCGGCTGGCAACCTGTGGTCCGGTCAATGGTATCGACGATAGCAAATACTTGTTTTTCCTAAAATTAACACACTGAACCACATAAATCCACACAAAATATATTCTTTCGATAATTAATACTCAAAATGCTTAAATAGAGGGAATTTGACATAAAGAAGTAGAATAGACCAAAATGAATGAATTATGCAACATTAACCATGAAAATGACTAATAAATGCATAAAACACCTATCAAACAAGTCTATAAATGCGACTCAAAACCATGAAATTCATGAACCTGAAATTAGGGGTTTGAAATCAGAAGAAGCTTGGGTAAGGAGACGATGCACGCAGAGAATCAGGAAAGAGAGGAGGGGGAGATGTGGAGACGATGCAAGCAGAGAATCAGGAAAGGGAGGAGGGGAAGATGTCGAACCTGACACTCATCGACTTCAATTTGTCATTCACCTTATAATCATCAGGAAAGATGAGAATCCCTTATCGGAAGTACCATGACAAACTATCGCATGACACATGGATATGAAGGTTTCTAAAGTAGTATCCAGATTGAAGCCCTTCGTCGGTTGTTGCACTAATTTCAGGAAATGTAGTTATCGAAGGGAGATCCATTCGTCCATCAATAACGAGATGGAGAGATTGTAGCTGGCATACTTTGTCTGTGTATAGTGTCCAACCGCAGGGCGAATAGGAACACAGGACAATTGATTATTTACAGGAAGAACAGAAGCGACAGGGGAGTGGGCAGTGGAATCGTGAACCATGGTGGTTGGTGGAGTTGGAAGAGGAATGGAGTATGGTTGACGAGTGGAGAATTGAGTCATGCAAGTGGCATGTGTATTAAAAGAAGGAAAGTTGGTGGGTGTCGTGATTGTAAGACATGGGGTTGGAGGTACGGGAGGACTGGCTGGAAGTGGAGACTATGTATGAAATGGAAAAGAGGTCTCATCAAAGGTGGCGTGTCGGGAGATAGAAGATTCCCAATATCTAGTGATATAAATGGTATCACTTGCCAGATGAGGATGCTTGAGGGTTGAAAAAGCCATTGTAGAAATTTTACCAAGGAATATTGTGTAGTTTCCCATAGAAGCATTTTCCACCCATGCTATTTATGTTTCATCATAATTGAATACTCTGAAGCCTACGATCATGTATGAATTACATATCTCGTCAGATGCATTGGTAAGTGTTTCCGAATCTAGAATCCTCCATATCAGCCATAGTTGATCATCGAGATCAAAAAAGTAGCATGATTGAGATTTTGGCTCTACTAACCCAGGAATCAAATACATGAACTTGATTTGCAGAGTTTTGTCTGTATCTGAATAGAAACTAGACTCAGAGCTAATATCCACTAAGTAGGCTTTGCCACCCGATGCTCCTATCACAAACATGATTCCCTTGTGTACTATCATGCTGGAGATGTTTGTGCAACGAGGATTGCCAATAGTCCAAGATGAACTCCCTTCCTTGGCCATTGTAAGGTTCTCATACCCAAACCTACAATCTTCCTTATCAGCCACAGTTGATCATCAAGATGAACAAGATAGCATGATTGAGATCTTGGCTCTGCTAACCCAGGAATCAGATACATAAACTTGATTTGTAGAGTTTTGCCTATATCTGAATAGAAACTAGACTTGGAGTTAATATCCACTAAGTAGGCTTTGCCACCCGATGCTCCTATCACAAACAAGATTCCCTTGTGCACTATCATGCTGGATACGCTTGTGCAACGAGGATTGCCAATAGTCCAAGACGAACTCCCTTCCCTGGCCATTGCAAGGTTCCCATGCCCGAATGTACAATCCTCCATATCAGCCACAATTGATCATTGAGATGAACAAGATAGCATGATTGAGATCTTGGCTCTGCTAACCCACGAATTAGATACATAAACTTGATTTGTAGAGTTTTGCATGTATCTGAATAGAAACTAAACTCAGAGCTATTATCCACTAATAGGATTTGCCACCTGATGCTCCTATCACAAACATGATTCCCTTATGCACTATCATGTTGGAGATGTTTGTGCAATGAGTATTGCCAAAAGGCCAAGACAAACTCCCTTCCCTGGCCATTGTAAGGTACTTGTGCCCTAATTTACAATCCTCCCTATCAGCCACAGTTGATCATCGAGATGAACAAGATAGTATGATAGAGATATTGGCTCTGCTAACCCAGGAATCAGATACATAAACTTGATTTGCAGAGTTTTGCCTGTATCTGAATAGAAACTAGACTCAGAGCTAATATCCACTAAGTAGGCTTCGCCACCCGATGCTCCTATCACAAACATGATTCCCTTATGCACTATCATGCAGGAGACGTTTGTGCAACGAGGATTGCCAATAGTCCAAGATGAACTCCCTTCCCTGGCCATTGCAAGGTTCCCGTAACCAAATCTAGACTCCTCCATATCAGCCACAGTTGATCATCAAGATGAACAAGATAGCAAGATTGCGATCTTGGCTCTGCTAACCTAGGAATCAGATACATAAACTTTATTTGCAGAGTTTTGCCTGTATCAGAATAGAAACTAAACTCATAGCTAATATCCACTAAGTAGGCATTGCCACTCGATGCTCCTATCACAAATAGGATTCCCTTGTGCACTATCATGCTGGAGACGCATGTGCAACGAGCATTGCCAATAGTCCAAGACGAACTCCCTTCCCTGGCCATTGCAAGGTTCCCTTACTCGAATCTACAATCCTGCATATCAACCACAGTTGATCATCGAGATGAACAAGATAGAATGAATTGAGATCTTAACTATGCTAACCCAGGAATCAGATAAATAAACTTGATTTGCAGAGTTTTTCCTGTATCTGAATAGAAACTAGACTCAGAGCTAATATCCACTAAGTAGGCTTTGCCACCTCATGCTTCTATCACAAATAGGATTCCCTTGTGCACTCTCATGCTGGAGACATTTGTACAATGAGGATTGCCAATAGTCCAAGATGAACTCCCTTCCCTAGCCATTGCAAGGTTCCCGTGCACGAATCTACAATCCTCCATATGAGCCACAGTTGATCATCGAGATGAATAAGATAACATGATTGAGATCTTGGCTCTGTTAACCCAGGAATCAGATACATAAACTTGATTTGTAGAGTTTTGCCTATATTTGAATAGAAACTAGACTCAGAGCTAATATCCACTAAGTAGGCTTTGCCACCCGATGCTCCTATCAGACACAAGATTTCCTTGTGCACTATCATGCTGGAGACGTTTGTGCAACGAGGATTGCCAATAGTCCAAGATGAACTCCCTTCCCTGGCCATTGCAAGGTTCCCATGCCCGAATCTACAATCCTCCATATCAGCCACAATTGATCATCGAGATGAACAAGATAGCATGATTGAGATCTTGGCTCTCACTACAGCAAACATACTCATTAGCGGCCTTTCAGAAAAGCCACTAAAAAAAATAAAAGCCAGTAAATAGGTTTAGCGACATTTGTTGACATTTAAAAAAATGCCTCTAGCGCCAATGCCACCAGGAAGATAGCGACTTAAGTTTTAAAAGCCACTAAAGGTTTGTCTTTAGTGGCTTCGAATAAATGCCACATAAAGGCCACTAAACCATCATTTGGCATTTATAAAAAAGCCACTATTCATCAATTGGCTTTTATACAAATGCCACTATTTTGGATTATGTTGGTGTATGAAAATGTTCTTATTGAGTTTAATGGCGTATAAAAAGCCACTAATGACTACTAGATCTATATTAATACATTTTCATGGATTTTAGTCATTCAGTTTTCAGCTCATTATCAGGTTTTCTAATTGAATGCCAATTGCAACCAAACTCAATTTTTTGAAATTATGAATATTTTTTATTTATAAACAAATGACAATTACATGGGGAGGACATTTTACCTTGCCCCTTATATTGAATACAACACCAATGACATACTTTATTTTTTGGGGAACCCTAGAGCTTATCATTTATTCATCCTGTGCTCTAGAACAGGACAAAAAGCAGAGAAATTCACATCTAGTTCATACTCTAGCCAAGCCAGCTTATTACAGAAAGAAGAAAAGGAAGTGCGAGTGGATAAGGTTATTTTTGCAATTTTATCAGTTGCCTTATTGAGGTCCCTAGGGACATACATAACCATTAAAAGGTCTAGGCTAGCTTTGTTGACAAGGAATTTCCTCCAAAGGTTTTGGAGACTCGGTGAGTTGCAGACTGTCTGGCTTGCTAGCTTCACCGAAGAGCTAGAGTCAGTAAGAATGATGGCCATCTTGATATTGTTGTGTGTACATATATTGGATGCAGTGACCACAGCCATGAACTCACCTTGTAGAGGTGAGGTGGCATGCACATGAACACCTTCAAGTCTACATAATGCACAGTTGATTCAGCAGCCCATTCAACATCCCATTCAGCAGCCCATTCAGCAAGCACCTTCTCGTTCTAGATTAAGTAGACCTACCAAAGGACTGAATCAAGTTTCTCAATGGCCTCCCTTCATAATGCACCTCTACAAAATACAAAGTGAGCATTAACAAAAAGAAGTATCAATCACTTCATTTTACCAACAAAATAATGCCATACATGCTATGGTTCCTATGATAAGCACACTGAAGCCCATGACCAACTTTCCTTCAGGATCTATCCGGCTAAAGGTCACTGAAGAGTGGAAATTATAAGCATCAGCTGGAACATTCAAATCTGAATAACAAATTGATCGATGTATAGCCACTTGACTTAGAAAACGAAATAACAAATCAGCTATAAACCAGCATCTAGAATAACAAATCAGCTGGAAACCAACATCTAGAATAACAACTAAACTGGAAAACCAGCAACTAGAAATGCAGCAAAAAAGAAGGGATCTAGCACATGAAGATACCTCTACTGATTGGAATGACTTTTGCTTATCAGGGAGCTCAATAGTAGTCAGCCCCCCAAATTTCATTCTTACATGGCAGCAAAGGGTAGATTACAGATAAACAAGCAACCATTCTCAAGAACTAGCTCATTTTCATCCTACAAATCCATTAGAGCCTACAACATCAAACCGCCACTATCAATTTCAAGATTATCACATTTAGCACCATGTATAGGAAATAAACAAAAAAAAATCCATACCTATAGATCAAACTATTGGGCTCGGCCATCCCCCAATCTCATTCTTAAGTTTCATTCACATCATCAAGAGGTATTTGCACTCGCTACAACCATCCTTGAACAGTAAAAATCTGTTGATAATCACACCACTAACACAGAAATATACCACATATGCTCAATTAATAGATTTGTAGAAATGAATGTGATGATCCTTATAGAAGCAAATAATTTACCTGCTGACTCATCTCAACAATGCCACCTACATTATCAAAAATAGGTCCAAACATATCCATAGTCAATACATATGCAGCAGTACTCAACATCCAGGTTGAATCCACCAAGTGGCCTAATACAGAGCAGCTGCAACATCCATGTCGAATCCACCAACAGACTAACTGACAGTACATTCGTTCATCAAATTAAAAAGAAATTTACATTCCATCTCTATCAAAGAAATGTTCATGTTTGCTTATTCATCAAATTAAAAAGAAATTTACATTCCATCTCTATCAAAGCAATAAGAGAACTAACTTCAATAATTATGAGTGATGTTTGCTTATTCAACAGAGAACAATATAAAAACTCCCCAATAGATGAAATTCCCTTGGCAATATGTATGAAGGCATGTGAAGAATGAGACATAATAACAAGGTAAATAATGGTTCCTGCTCTACAAAAAATGTGTGGAATATGCAATGGTAAATTCATGAGTTAATTATTAAATAGAGATGTAGAAAAGATGTGCACCAAACATATATGCTTGTCCTACAGAGAAGCCGAGCATACTCCTCAGAAGCATGTAGTTATTAGCCAAATATGTGGCTGCCACAGCTCATTGTACAAAGTGCAATGCTTCCCTCAATGCAGAAGGAAATTCCACCATCTGACCTATAAACCAGTCATTATCTCACATATTTGACAAGGCTGCAACTGGGTTGTCTTGGATTGTATTCAGCCACTATAGTCCTCCCTATAGCTAAAAACTAGTTTGGTCTTGGTTGGCTCCATTTCTAACCTGATCATGTCCAATTCAAGAACATGAAAGTAACTATACATAAAAAGGCCTGGAAAGTTTGTATTTTCCTCAATCCACCACTTTGGGTGCACCTTTGGAGTTATGTGTGTTAATCGGAAAGAGATCATGGATAGGAATGCAAAACTGCAGGGCTTTTGGCCGTATTTGGCTTAAAGTAGATGCAAAACAGAGCATGCACAATTCATATTATATACAGAGGAAGCCTTGTCACCCCTAATGGTGCAAGCCTCATAGACAGATGGACCTCCAACAAAATCTAGCATATGCAAAAACACATGTGATTGTTCAACTATCACAACAGCTCGAGTGGTCACTTGAAGGAAATTTATAAAAAAATACAATTACACTTACAAAGTGACATGTTGAATAACCTTCCCTCTTCAGCTCATCCTTCTCTTCTAATTGAGCACTCAACACATTTTTCTCCACTCTAAGATTCTCCAATAGAAACTGAAATGATATGTAAATAAGTTTGGTATCTTTAAAAATCAAATGATGGGCATAGAAGCACTAAAGCATGGGTAGAAATAATGATGGTAACTTCTGGTTCACTTGTATGATATGTATCATTATAAGTTAGTAGCATACCATCTTTGTGCACACTTAGCATCAATAGAATGTCTGTCATGCCCATGGAAAGCTTCAGACATGCATTCAACAAAAGGAGTCTTTGAAATTAAATGTAACTCGATCTTCACAAAAATGTACATGCATACATGTCCCTTTCCAGCATCAAGATAGAACTGTAACATAAAGGGGTAAAGATCAGCCTCCAATTCCAAAGTGGATTACATAAAAACAACTATTCCAAAGTGATAGTATCCAAGAATGCATACTATAGCATGATGATTTCATGTTAGCTTAATGACACTGAAGGACACCAAAATAAAATAACTTCATGGATGACAAAGGAAAAAGTGAAAAATGTACCTAACTCTTAAATTATGGTTAGGTTTTAGTTAACTTGTATCTCTTAATCATTCAAAAACCCATACATATGCTAAGTAGTCAAAATTCAAAACTTACATAAGCTATTGATGGCTTGTCCGACTGCCCAGGGCTACCATGGGACGCATCCATTCCTAGTATAATAGTTGGCTCTTAGGAGATCTTTGGCATGGATGGAGGATGCTCAGCTGTGGTGAACTTCTCTGTAGGCTTATTCAGGATCTCATTCGTTGTGGAAACATTAAGTGCATTGTCAGTAAAACAAATTTATGTATTTTGTTTAACTAATTTAAACGAAATACATTAAAAGATTTTACTTACAACGCCCTTCATGTTTCCACAGTGAATGAGATCATGAATATGCCTACGGGTGTCACATTGCACAGAGAAGTTAACCATAGTTGAGCATCCTCCATCCATGCCAAATATCTCCAAAGTGCCAACTATTATATTAGGAATGGATGCGTCCCATGGTAGCCCTGGGCAGTCGGACAAGCCATCAATACAGAGGTTGTCAGCTCTCGAGATAGGCCTTTAATTAATCCCCAAGTACAGAGCTGCAGTTAGCATAGGATCATTACCATAGTTATTGGCTTTTAGGGCCTGCATCACAACCACATGTTACAGAAATGGTATTATTTTAGATTGAGGGGGTAAAGGAAAAAAGACAAATATACAAATGTTGTTTTAACAATTAAGGGAACAAGGAGGAACCCACATTACTAAGAACACCCATTCTTTCTTGAGGCTTCTGCCTAGACTTCTCAACCAGAGCAGACCTCTGAAATGTTGACAATGACTTAGTGTGCCTCTGCAAAATGCAAAAACACCAGGCTATATTATACTTAGTACCAGAAACAAAACATTAAAAAACAACGCAGTGAGAAAACAGAACAACACTCGTACAAGTAACACACCTCATCCATACCCACAAACAAGAATCTAAAACACTGCTCATAGCTAAAAACCACAAACCAATCATAATGTGTGTATCATCCATAATACTAAGATTCTCCATAACAAAATTAAAAGTAGGACAAAACAAAATAGGATTATTATTTGGCAACATTGTCTATGACAATGGACATGAAACACCATTACTTTGGATCGGCATGTACAAATAACAAAGTGGATTACATAAGAACAACTATAGCTCTCCTCTCTTTAGATAGTATCCAAGAATGCAATTAAATTTAAACTTCATGTCATGCAACAAATGGAAACGACTTTAGATACTACTTTTGTTTTCAATTATGTAACAGTATAAGAAATACTTTATGCTCACCTTGGCAACATATGTGTTTTTGGCCATGCTATGACATTGCCAACATCATCATCAACAGATTGATATTGATCATAAGGTCTAACTAGAGGATCGTTGCCCAACAAAGCAACCTCTACATAAACAACAACAAATGATGAGCCTAAAATTTCACCTCCCACCCTTTTCATGGGTCAACCTCAAAGACTCGACCGAATGCAACACTAGCATTTGGATCTGTAAAACTCAACAGATACACATCCTACAAAAAAAATACAGTTGACATAACAAATTTATATAAACGTAAAATGAAGTGCAATTCACAGTAATACAAACATACTTGTCCCTTCTGAAATGATGAATGTCTTATATGGAGTGGAGTTTGCATTGATAAGTTTGTCTGCACAATTATTTTATTTTTGTCATAAGTCCATAAAAGTCAACATGGAAAATAATTGATACCACACATCTTGTATAAAAAGTATTCATACTTGGCCAGTGCCAACATGCTGTGCTTGACTGTTTCCTGCTCCAGTTACGGCAAGTAACTCCTATAATTTTTGGTTGAATTCATCCTTTTTTTTTTGAAGTTTTGCATCAAATTCCAACCGTTGTTCTTCAAGCTTATCCTGGAAATGCTTCCTTTGTGCTTCTTCAGCTTCTCGGGATTTACAGTTCTTGCCCCAGATATCAGAAGGTGATGGTCCAAGTCCATAACCACGAACATATCTTGGTCTCTCTTCTCCCATAACATTCCTATAAATTTCATTTGAAGTAACATCAGGTTGTTTTCTTCGCAGCTCTTCTCCTACCTCAGAAAATTTTTCCTACATACAACAAATCATACAATATGCAATTTATACCAAATATATACCTCTATGAAATTAGTAAATGTAACATAATACTATAGGATATTATGTGTTGTACCAAAATTTTGGCGGATTCAACATCAACTATGCTCCCATCTTTTTTACGATGAGTTTTCTCAAAAAAGATTATGGGATCCAATTCTCCGCCTATTTCCTTCTCCATCTTTATCATTCAAACAAGGTTATTGTAAACATCAAATTAACGGATGCCATCAAATTATCTAAATGGATCACAAAAATTACTAACTCACATCATATTTCAGACATGCAAATGACTTGGTTCATGTTGTGTGGCTAACCTTTTGTAATTTTCTGCTTGTCTTGTTAGTTATATACTTCCTCTGTGGAAAACATTGCAGTATTGTGCATAGTAATTATCTGTGCGGTACTGTAAGTATCAACAAATAGAAAAAATGATATTACCTTTCCTTTATTACTCCTCCAATAATCGACAAGAAATTTCCAATGTGACTTGTCCACGCGGGGAACAACTTGTTCAAGCTGTTGTTCGTATGGACAATCTTCTACTAAGTATAGTATCCTTAACTCGCACTTGTGGTCCTTCCATTTCTTTCCTAGTCTCTTCATTGTCCACTCCTTCAGATATGAATCCATTGTGAATTTACTCTACCGACATAAAGGATATCAATTAGATGCTTCATTTAACCATTTAAAAATAAAATTTAATAATATACCTTCACAAAATTCCATATAGAATCTTTTTTATTGGCTGGAAATTGTCTCCAATCCTCATAGTTTAGTGGACAAAGATTGGGATCTCTTGCAATGGTTGTCAGAAAACTTGATAAGTGACTTTGGTTTTCACCTACTGGTTGTCCAAATTGATTTTTCTCGATGGGAATTGGATCGTCGGGCTTTCTTTTCCAAACTTTCAAACATTGTGTTCAGACACGTGCTCGATGTTTTTGACCTAAGCATTCATTCATAAAGGATAAAATATATATATATATATATGCATAATTATATATGATTAAATGCAGCACTATAAATATAATGATATGAATGAAATGATTACCTAGACCATCAGAAGGTGTTGTTGTAACATTCAATAACTCAACATGGTGATCAAAGATGTTATTTTGGTCCATGTTATCAGCAAATACATTGCTATTTTGGTTACTGGAAGCTTTATTCTCTACAATTCTTGAATGAATAGACATGGAAGCATTGACATTAGGCACCCGGGGTAGCTGTTAAAATTCTTGATCTTGTAACTTTATCGCTACTTTCTTTATTTTGCTAATTTTGGAACCTTGTTCCCATCTCCTTTTCAGTTGTGCATGTTTGAGAGTCTTGGGGAGACGTGGTTGATTGGGCATTTTTGGCAGAGCTAGCAGCAGTTTTATTGAATTGGTTTGCTCGATGTTTTTGACCTAAGAATTCATTCATAAAGGATAAAATAAATATATGCATAATTATATATGATTAAATGCAGCACTATAAATACAATGATATGAATGAAATGATTACCTAGCCCATCAGAAGCTTGGGCATTTTTTGCCATATTAGAGTCTTGGGGAGACGTGGCTGATTGGGCATTTTTTGCAGAGCTAGCAGTAGTTTTATTGAATTTGTTTGCTCTATCATTATGAATTTCAGTTGGAAGGGAAGCTAAAAAAATTTTGGAGCGATTTGAGGTTGACATGTTCAAAGATTGCCAACAAGCATGTCGAGTAATGCTAGGCAAATGAGTCGCCGTACAGGAGTCATTGTTGTTGTTCTTATCATTTCTTGCGGCTATCATGTTATGGATGTTGTCACTGTACTGTTCTCTCATCTTGAGTATATCAAGTCACATCAAAATGGTCACATTTAGAAAAATATTGAACAACATAATAACAATTTTATTAATAATATTTGAAAATGAAACTCAGATATTTAAGAAAATATAATTATAAACAATAGTAGAGACAATGATAAATATGAATAAGAATAATGTCAGACATGCAAAATTAATATACCTAGCTCGAGCACAATTTGAGACAGAAAATTAAAGAGATACATTGAGCCAAAAAAAGGCTTATTTAAGTCAATTATTAATGACAAACAAAAAGAAATAGTGGCTGCTATTTTGTAATCTTCTCATTCAAAACAGTCATCATCATCACTTTGAGATACAATTTCATCATCCTGCTGAATTCAAGATTGGTCTTTTTCAGTTGTTGAACTAGCAATAGTAATTCCTTCCATATCCAATCTAACTATGTCACAATCATTATCTCCATCCTATGATGTCATTGATGGCCCATCTCCAGTTTCACCTTGCACATAAGCTTCAACATTCTCAATACAAGATTGTTCTTCCATGTTGAACATATCCCGTGGGGCAATCTTTACAGCAAAATGCCACCCTTTTGCAGTGACATCTTCTACATAAAATACTTGTCCAACTTGCGATGCCACTACAAATGGTTCTCCTGTAGTTTGAAGGCGTCTCAAATTAACAAGAGTCAACCCATGTTTATCATGCTTTATTTCCCTCATTGAGTAGATGTCCACGCAATCACACTTAAATAATGTCACCTTAAAGTGTTCATAATAATTGAGCACAATAACATCCTTCAAAACACCATAGTAGGTTACATCTCTAGTAATTGGATTGTGGTCAGTGGTTTTAGAATAACAATCAGTCTTAGCTACCAGAAAGACTCCACTATTTTGTGTTGTTCAATTTGCATCTTTTGCCTTGGTATGAAATCTGTGACCATTGACAACATAGCCCTTGTACTTAATGGCCAGTTGATGTGGACCTTGAGAAAGAAACTTGATTTTATCATCTACCATATTTGTTCTTAGGAGTGTCTCAATCTAACAAAAGAAAAGTTTGTTAGACTTTATTCATGAAGCATAACTAATTTAATTACCACAACTAAACTTACATGTTCCTTAAACCATCCATCAAATGAGTTACTATGTATTCTCTAAACCTTCTTTAAGGACTTTCAAGGATGTTTTTGCCTAATGATATCATAGTGCATCCTGAATACAAAATATGTGCAATACGTTATTGGAATATGTTATAGCATTTTATTAATAGAAGACAATTGACACTAACTTACTTAATGTAGGGTTCAATTGCTTCACAATTGAATAGTACATACTTATGGGCTTGTTTCAATGTATGTTCGTCCAAGACACATGTTACCATTTTACCAATACCACGACCTACTGTCGAGAAAATAGACTAATCATCACTATCAAGTGTTGGCTCGTTTTCCAAATTTGCTTCGCCAGTATCGTTTCTATTTGGCCGATTTAACTTTGTTTCAACTCCATCCAAGTATCTTGAACAAAAAGTTAGACACTCTTCAACTATATATCCTTCTGCTATTGACCCTTCTGGATATCTTTTATTACGAACATATCCTTTTAGGGTCATCAGATACCTAAAAACAAACTTGAGGAAAATATTATGATAAATTACATTCCAATAGGTAAAGTCATCACGACGTGTGAAATGTTACCTTTCAATTGGATACATCCAACGATACTGAACAGGGCCGGCTATCTTAGCTTCATAAGAGAGATGGACTGATATATGCACCATTATGTCAAAAAAAACATGGAGAGAATATCTTCTCCATCTCACAAAGTGTAACAGCTATTGCATTTTCCAATGCAGAAAAATCAATTGGATCTATGACTTTAGTGCACAACCTTTGAAAATAGCGACAAAGATTAATAATACATGACTTAGCATTCTTACTGGGCAAGGACACAGTGACAGCTAATGGCAAAAGTTGTTGCATCAGCATGTGATAATCGTGACTTTTCATTGGTAGCATCTTCTGATCCTTCAGTCGTGCACATTTAGATATATTAGACGCATACCCGTATGGAACTTTGACAGATTTTAGGAGGTTGCAAAATAATATTTTTTCATCCTTTTTCATTGTATAGCAAGCTGGAGGTAGGATGGTATATTTACCAATAGTTTTTAGATGAAGCGGAAATTTGATTCCCATATCCTCAAAATCCTTCCTTGCATTCAAGTTGTCCTTACTTTTATCCTTCAAACCTAGCAATGTTCCAACAATACTCTCACATATATTCTTCTCAATGTGCATGACATCGAGATTGTGCCTTACAATGTTAGTTTTCCTATATGGTAGCTCAAAAAATATGCTTTTCCTTTCCCAATTGTGTGTTGAATCCTTACCTCTTGGCCTTTTCTTACCAATTACAGTTGTTCCGTCCTCGAATTGTGACAAGATTTGAGCTCCAAAAGGAGGTTTAGGTGGACACCTAAATTCTTGCTCACCGTCAAATGCCTTTGCTTCTTTTCGGAATCTATGGCTAGTTGGCAAAAACCTACGATGTCCTCTGTAGCAAACTTTACGGCTATGTGGCAACCAATGTGAGACAGTATCTTTATTGCAATAGGGACATGCTTTGTAGCCTTTAGTACTCCAACCAGATAGATGTGCATATCCTGAAAAATCACTAATTTTCCATAATAAAGAAGCACACATCTGAAAGAATTCCTTGGTTCCAGCGTCATATGTATGTACACCAATATCCCATAGTTCTTTCAACTCATCAATCAATGGACGCAAGTACACATCTATATTTTCGGGTGAAGTTGGTCCAGGAATGAGTAGGGACAACATAAAATATGGTTGCTTCATGAACAACCAAGGAGGTAAATTATATGGAATAATCACAATAGGCCATGTACTGTAAGAAGTACTCATTGTCCCAAAAGGATTAAATCCGTCAGTTGCAAGTCCCAATCGAAGGTTTCTAGCGTCTGCAGCAAATTTTGGATGCATCACATCAAATGTTTTCCATGCAGATGAATCAACCGGGTGTCTAAACTTGTCATCTTTTTCATATTCTTCTGCATGCCACCTCATTAAGGATGAGGTTTTTGATGACATGAATAACCGCATTAGGTGGGATATAAGTGGAAAGTGTTTGAGCACTTTGATAGGTATTCTCTTGGGTTTTTTTGCAAGCTCGTCATCATCATCTGGGATTGTAGTCGGTTTCCATCTTGATGCTCCACATGTATCACAGACGTCTTTATCAGCAGAATCCTTCCAAAACAACATGCAACCATTTGGACAAACATGAATCTTCACATAATCTAAGCCCAACCCCGTAATCGTCTTTTTTAGCTCATAAAAAGAATTAGGTAACTGTTCTCCTTCTGGCAGCATCTTCTTAAAGAATGTAAGTTACATAGATGATGCTTTCTTACTCAAGCCATTAAGACAAACCAGGTGATAGAATTCTAGGATGCACACAAGTTTGCTATATTTCTTACACCCTGGATATAATTCTGTCTCAGAATCCTTTAAAAAGATATAAAATTTTTCAGTATTGAAATGTTGATCACTAGATTGCTCCACTCCTTCTGTATTTCCATCTTCACTGAAACTCGGAAAAGTATCATGCAACATATCTTGTAAATTTTCAACATTAAGGAAATCTCCCTGATCAGTAGGAGCATCCATTTGAACATTGGCATCTTCACCATGAAAAGCCCAAGAAATATAGCTTGGTAAGAAGCCATGCCACAGTCGATGGCTCAATACAGTCTTTCTGGTGACCTGGTATACATTAGCACACTTTCTACATGGGCATACAATCTTGTCTCCAATCGATGAATGTTCAAAAGCAAAATCCAAAAATTTAGATACTCCACATAAGTATTTACTGTTGGTTCGGTCATCCTCTATTATCCAAGACTTATCCATTCTATAAAAATAGTAAAACATATACCATATGAGTAAGTATGTCATATTAAAATAGACTATACAATATGAGAAAATACTAGTGTCATCATGCAAATGGGAACATTCATGGAAACACACACTTCAGTTATAAGCATTCATGTAGCAACTTTCAATTCCATTCAGTAATCTCTTTTTACATCCACACACAGGGGTGTACCCCTAAACAATAAGTAAACAAAGGGGTTGGTGTGCCCCTAAACATGCGCATAATTAAAAAACTGTTAATACAGACAAGTCTAGATAGATAGACAACTAAATACTACACCAACATGGTCCTGCATCAGTAACTTCAAGGACTTATCATTGTGGCGATCTTCTCCTGAAGTTCAGAATAGAAAGCAGCTATGAGTATTGATTGCTTTCAGACAAAAAGTTTAAACACAATTTTTTTGTCTTGAAAATTATATTTGTTAATTGTACTTATCGTGGTCTTTTTGATGATGAAGCTGTGTCACGAAGCTCCTCACTGTATTTAGACGAATCTGAACTGACAGGGGCCTCAGATTCATATTCCTCATAGATGATATCCGACGCCGTGCGCTCATACCGCAGTAGATGATCGGGGGTCTCGCAGTTGTTGTTGGTTATCCAAACTTTGATGGAATTATGGCCAACTGGACGGAGAAAAATCATGTTGCCACGGACCACATGCATCTCTCCAATCCAATCACGCCAACCGGATTTTGATACAAGATTTCCCGCCAAATCATACTCAACCTCGATAACATGTGAATAATTTCCAAAAGTTAGGGTCACTTTACCAGGCATGTAGTGTCTTCCTTTTAGAAAACGCCAATGTTTGGGTATGACCAATTGGTTTAAGGAATGATCATCTAGGATGATGTCCAATTGTTCTTCAATAGGGAACGTTAACATTGACATAGAGGCCCAGTTCATAGTGACTGTTATGGGTGGACAGAGACTGCATAATATTAGTATTAACAAAGCGTAAGTACATATAACGATGTTATATATTTTTAGAAAAAGTTGTATAACATCAGTTAACCTTTTATTGCTTGTCATAACCAACTTTATTGTGGTAGACATGATAACTTGAAAAGAAGCCTAATAGAGGAGATCATGTCCTATATCTTTGCAATCGGTCCAATGTTCACTAATCCTTCTTTGAGAATTTCAAGGAAGTAATTAATATTTTCTATAATTTGATGTATCTTCTTTTTTTGCTGAACCATGCGTTCCTCCTCCTTTATTAAAAACAACACCAAAATAGAGTTTAACTCTTTACAAGCTAAGAAGCTAACAACTGTACAGAAAGGAAAACTATAACTATCTATTTATGCTATTGACATCACGTATACACAGGGTCCAAACCCCTTTGGGATCACAGACATGAAGGAGCACGACCGTACTTAAGCTTGAAGAAGGACCAAAGCTCAGTGCAATAGAAACAGTCAAAGAAGAGGTGTTGTCCATCTTCATCATGCTTCCAACATAGATAGCAAACAGAAGGGAGCTGGAAGTTAAAATTCTATAAAGTGTCCTGAGAAGGTAAGTGTTGAAGGTAACATTTCCAAAAGAAAACAGAGATATTCCTAGGAATCAAGGATGCCCACACATCAGCAGTCCAGTTCAGAACTTGAGCCTTGGACCTTCATAAGTCCCAACACTCTTTCAGCGACAAGGACACATTACCATTAACAAGAATACAATCTTCAGTATTTGCATTGGGAACAGCCAGATTTTGAAGGATCCGGAGAACATCATCTCCTCCACGAATATTACCAGGGATTGCCCAATTACCATTACTCCAACCTAAGTTAATGATTCTAGAAACTCATGATAACTAGTGAATCAAATGATTTATTGAACATGTAGGCTATAGACAAATGAAAATAAAACATGGATATAGACATAATGGGGATTAATGAGGAAACAAAACAAAATTGTAGTCGCGGGGTACTGAATCTTATTGTAGGCCTCATCTTCACTCTACATGGTGGTGATGGTAGCAAGGAAGGATAATACAACTTTCCTTGTCACAATGACATGATTTAAGGAATCACACCAGTGAATTTGGACTGCTATCATCACAACTGGTGAAGAGTGATGATGAGTTTGGCAGCACTTCATGGAAGAAGATGGGCCCTTTTTTGAAGGATTGGGGTCCCTATTTATAGGAATTGGTGTGTGATCAAGGCACATGAGAATATGAGCATTTTTCTTGCACTCCAAGAATCATGAGAGGTTCCTTGGGCAAACACTTCACTAATTAGGTAGGCATAGGGGTTAAAAGGATCTTTGTCACTGGGCGAGAGCTTGTTATGTCTCCATTGATAACTGGAGTCTGTCCTCTACTACTGGATGTGTTTCTTCATTTGGTAATGAATACAATGTTCTCATTAGTGGGAGATAGAAAGAATTACATAGGTAGGTGAGGTCTGTGATCCCATCAATGGACTCTTGTTTACAAGTATGTAGGAGGATTAAGGAAGCTTTTTCATTATTTGGTGACCTACTCTTGTCATCGGTCTATGGATACTTATGAAAATGCATAGTCTTTGAAGTCTAAGGTTTCTGGAGCATGAGGACCATCAATTTATGGATACCAATGAAAATGTAAATAATACATCATTAGTTGGTCAATGAATAAAGTTCCAAGTCTTCAAGTTGGTCACCCACCTGACCATCAGTTGATGTGCTTAGCACTTTTTGTAGATTTCTATAGATGAGAAAGGATTGAGGTTTTCCATCGATTGATGAACCAATGGTTTTTATAATATTGATTATGAGTGTCCTTTTATCGACTAAGAGGTCATTGGTTGAAGAATAATCTCAACTAATGAAATTTATTCTGCTCCAAAACTTAGTAATTTTCTACAAAATGATTGAAAGTTATTACTAAATGGTGGAAATATCATTTAATGCAGGTAAATACAAGACGTATATTTTAAAGAATAGAATAAAAAGGGAAATACAGGGTAAAATATGCATATAACACCAAAATCGGATTTTATCCAACCTTACATGTGGTATGACCTATGTGTTACCAAAATATTAAGTGTTTGGCTATGTATGTACATTGTGTTCATGCACCACCCAAAATATTATCTATTAACTATGAAGCCCCTAAAACAAAGAGTGTCACTCTCAAATACACACACAAAATCTATCCCTCAAGTGTATGAGTTCGGACACATTCTAAATATTTTAGTCATACATAGGTCACTCCACCTTCCACTTTATCCACCTCGTGCCTGAATAATATGACCCGAATTGGGCTTGTTTGTCTTGGCCATCTTTGGTGATCTGGACTGGAGGTTGGCTTCTCCTAGAGGGGACGAGATGGGGGTGGGAGGCGGAGAAGATGGTGAGAGTGTCACCAAATTGGGAGGCAGAGAAGAGGTGAGAATAGGGTGTGAGAAACAGAGTTTGACCATGGGTGGGATTTGTGGGGGTGCAGGGGGCTAGCGGAGTGAACGAGGGAAAAGGAGAGAAACCTGACAAGCTCATTGAGTTATTGCATGGGGGGAGGAGAGGGGAAGCGCCAACATACCTCTTCAGAAAGTTGCAAAGCTTGGGATGATTGGAGTCCCTCGAGCTCGCCGGCGCCTGAGGCGGTGATTTAGGTTGGCTAGGTCCAAATCCCGTTGACACGCACGGCCGGCAACTCTCCTCGAGGCGCCAATTCTCGGGACTCACCGTCAGCGCTGGATGGCAGCTTCTCTGCGGTCGGCAACTTCTCTGCGCTGGCTTCCTTCTAGGGCTCGTCGCGAAGGAGAGAGTGGAGAAGGAGAGGAAGTCGATCACAAGCTTGCGAGAGAGAGCGTGGCACAGGCTGAATTAGGGAGAGTCAGGGAAATTTGGAGCGCGAGTGAGTGAAATTTGGAGCGGGAAAGGCAATATTGCCTTAGCAAATTTGGGTATGGAAATTTAGGATTGCCGCTAATTAAACATATAAATGTCGTTAATGTTAAGTGCTTTTTAGAAACTCTATAATAGGAGGTTTAGTGGTATTTTAATTAAA
Source organism: Alisma plantago-aquatica (assembly GCA_963693085.1). Classification (NCBI taxonomy): domain Eukaryota; kingdom Viridiplantae; phylum Streptophyta; class Magnoliopsida; order Alismatales; family Alismataceae; genus Alisma; species Alisma plantago-aquatica. Next base: position 1,379,636,065 of record OY856412.1, read on the forward strand.
AATGCTTGTATATTAAAAAGATAGTGGCTTTTTTTATAAATGCCACTAGAATAAATGTCGCTAATGGGAAATTTTGTTGTAGTGTCTGCTAACCCAAGAATCAGATACATATACTTGATTTGCAAAGTTTTGCCTGAATCTGAATAGAAATTAAACTCAGAGCTATTATCCACTAAGTAGGCTTTGCCACCCGATGCTCCTATCACAAACAGGATTCCCTTATGCACTATCATGTTGGAGATGTTTGTGCAACGAGTATTGCCAAAAGGCCAAGACAAACTCCCTTCCCTGGCCATTGCAAGGTTCTCATACCCGAATTTACAATCCTCCCTATCATCCATAGTTGATCATCGAGATGAACAAGATAGTATGATTGAGATATTGGCTCTGCTAACCTAGGAATCAGATATATAAACTTGATTTGTACAGTTTTTCCTGTATCTGAATAGAAACTAGACTCAGAGCTAATATCCATGATGCGATGATTTTGAGTCGCATTTATAGATCTGTTTTATATGTGGTTTATGCTTTAATTAGTCATTTCTATGGTTAATATCGCATAATTCATCCATTTTGGTCTTTGCCATCATTTTATGTCAAATCCCCTTAGTTTTATCATTTTGAGCATTAATTATCACATTATTATTATTTGTGTAAATTTATTTGATCTTGTCTTTGAATTTCAGGAAAAACAAGTATTTACTTCCGTCGATACCATCGACGGAAGTCGATACCATCGACAAGACCGCAGGTTGCCAGCCGAAAGGAGCAGCAAAGAGTCGATACCATCGACGCTGATGTCGATGGTATCGAGACACCTTCAGGTTGCTGGCAAAGAAGCAGTCGATAGTATCGACGGAAGTCGATACCATCGACACATGGAGGCTACAGCGTCGCAAAACGACAAAAACCGACGCCTAAAGGGAGTCGATACCATCGACCCGAGTCGATGGTATCGAGATGACGAAAGGCGCGACAAAGGAAGGATTTGCAGCCATCCGCTACTGCAGCGGGTCGATACCATCGACTCGCGTCGATGGTATCGACGCCGTCAGATATGCGTTGGATTTAGAATGATTTCAATCGGACGGCTGGAGTTAATTAACGACCTAATTAGGAACTTATACCTAATGACGGCCGCCCAGACGAGAAGAGGATCTCATTTTACCATTGCACAAGTGCGGAGGAGCGAGAGATAGGAGAACGGAGGCCAGAAGTTCATACCTATCAATCTGGACGCTGTCGAAGACGGATTTCACCACCGAGAGGCGGGAAAGCTCGTGTTCTATGCAAAGGATCAATCGGTTCTTCTCCATTCAGGGGTTTTCCCATTCAATTCACATTTTTCATATGATTTCCCCTATTTCTACCATGTACTTGTGTGAGATGAACATGCTGGGCTAATCCCCTCCATCTTTAGGACCGGGAGTAGCCCGGGAATGCATTGTATGACAGTTTTATATTAATAATTCATATTTTCTCTCTTAAATCTGTGGTATAGTTTCTTTTTCTCCATATATTGTTATGCTTGATCACCATAATAATAACCTAATGCCCTTAATCACTTCGACAGGAGGATTAACGGTTGAAAAGAGACGAAACATACATTAATCGATAGATCCCTTGACAAAGGAGGTGTAAAATTAATGGTGGAAACTGAGAGATCGTTTGTAATGCACTTAGTTTAGGGGATAGATTACTACGACGGTGGAATCGACCTAAACCTAAGTAGTGAATTACACCACGACAGTGGGTAATTCTGTTTTCAGGCCACTACCCGGATAGAGAGAGAAGATTGAGGAATTATATGAAATCTAATACAATGATAACCCGCGGTGAAACCGCAATCCTAAAGATACCTTTTTGAATTGATTAAATTAACCTTTAATCGATTGTTTGCTTTGTTTTATTTATATTTTCTTTTAATTTTATTCAACAACCCCAATTTGTTATTCAGTTTATCTGATCGCAAATAGTTAGTAGGAGTCTCCAACAGTTCCGAGTATCCCTGTGTTCGACTCGGGCCTCACAAGGCCTGTACTACTCGACGTGTATACTTGCGTTTTTAGCGCGTAGTAAAATACACGTCAAGTTTTTGGCACCGTTGCCGGGGATACGGCGGAATTGTTGGCACTTCGAGTGCTACGAGCGGCCACTCTAGGCCACAAATTTCTTTTTAATTTTCATTCAAATTCAAATATTTTTACATTGCACTATAATTATTATACTCATCTAAGCATAGTACTGAACTCGAATTTTCTTATTTCAGGTACTGTGTATGGTGCATACATGTAGTACAGACTACGACAATCGCACACCCGAGGTTCCGTTTCTGGGACCTGAGGACGAGGAGCATTCTGAGCACGAGTACCAAGAAGAGATAGATTCTGAATTTGAACCAGAAGACATGGCTGAGCCACAGACCATATGGGAGAAGATCAAAGCTTCTTCCTCATCAGCTTCAAAGGGGCCTATAAAAAAGCAGGCGATCAACATACTGACATATAAGATCGATCCAGCGTTGATTAGTTTGGTAAAATCAAATGCGTTTCATGGGCTGAAGAATGAGGATCCTGTTGCACACATCAGCCAGTTCGTTGAAAACTGTGACATGGTAAAGATAGACAGGTTTCCACAAGATGCTTTGTACCTCAAGCTGTTCCCAAGTTCCTTGGAAGGAGCAGCAAGAGAGTGGCTACATAATCTAGACGATGAGTTCGTTGAGTCTTGGGACCATATGGTGGAAGTCTTCTTTGAGAGGTTCTTCCCTCCTGAGAAGACTAACGACATGATCTGGAAGATTCACAATTTCACCCAACAGGCGGGTGAAACATATTCTGAGACCTGGGAGTGATTTCAGGTTATGTTGAGGAGATGTCCGCATCACGGGCTGGACAAAGAGACACAGGTGAAAATCTTCTATTTTGCTCTCTCCGAGCATGATAGGAGTAATCTGGATTCAGCCGGGTCGGGATTTTTTCTGAATAACACTGACACTAGATGCTGGGAAATACTCAAGAACATGGCGAGAAAGCAGTCCTGGGGAGAAAGAGAGAGAGGCCTAGTTGAGCAAGCACGAGTCGCCAGTGAATCAAAGGCAATGAGAGAGCTGAATGAGAAGATGGATCTTCTCGCAAAGAAGTTACTGCAAAAAGAAGAAAATGAGTCCGAGGATGAGGCTCAAGTCAAGTACATGAGACAACAACAAGGGTACAGGAACAATGACTACTCATGGAGAAAGGACAAAAAGTTCTCATGGAAGGATCTGAACAATTTTCTGTAGGATCCGGAAGCCAAGCCCGCGCCAGCTGTAGAGGACAAGAGCACGGAGTTGCTCAATCAGGTCATCAAGCAAAATCAAGAGTTAATGAACACATTCAGGCAGCAAATCAAGCAACAAGGAGAATACATGAATCAATTTGGGCAGACATTGCAGAACCATGGGGCTCAAATGAGGACCATAGAGACATCCATGGCGCAGATGGCAGCTGAAATTGCTAGTTTGAAGAAACCAGCACATCCGGGTTTTCCGGGGAACACCAATGTTCCCGGGGGAAACCAGCAAGCCAAGGCTATTTTACTGAGAAGTGGCAAGAAGGTGCTGAATCCAAGAACGGATGAAACAAGCACACCGCAAGATAAAGTTGAAGGTGAAACCACTACGGAGCAGCCCACACCAGTCACAGGGAAAGTTGAAGACATAGACGTGGATGGTAATGAAGAACAGGTTGCTGAGGGGGAACCGCAGAAAATGACGCCTTATGTGCCACCTCATCAAAGGGCACACGCCGTTCTGGTCCCTTATCCTAATAGTGCAAAGGCAAGGAAGGTAGACACACAGTTCAAGAAATTCTTGGACAGCTTTAGGAAGATTTCGGTCAATATTCCATTATTGGAAGCTATTGAGCAAATCCCTTCATACGGGAAGTTTCTAAAAGATGTTATTACCAAGAAGAGGAAAATACCAGATAGTGAGGTCGTTGTGCTAAAGGAGAAAGTGAGTGCCTTCATTATGGGTACTTTTCCACCAAAGAGACAGGATCCCGGGTGTTTCAACATTTCTTGCTATATCGAAAAGTGTAAATTTGGAGAAGCACTGTGTGATTCAGGGGCGAGCATCAACTTAATGCCCCTTTCGACATTCAAAAAGTTGGGACTGAAAGAGTCAAGGCCGAGCAATATGACAATTCAACTGGCCGACAACTTTGTAGTGAAGCCTTATGGAATCTGTGAAGATGTCTTAGTAAAGGTGGATCGATTTGTCTTTCCGACTGATTTTGTCATTATGGAAATGCAGGATGAGCATGGCAATGAGCTGTTACTTGGACGCCCATTCCAAGCTACAGTTGACATGATCTTAGAGATGGGGAGAGGTCGCTTGACCTTAGGCATAGCAGATGACCGCTTTGAGATGGTCATGCCCTCTAGCACTGTGTCTTCTAAAGCAAAAGAACAATGTAACATGGTGAAACATATGGATCACAACATCTCACTTTGCCTTGGAAAACCATTTCTGGACATGGCTCACGTGATGAGCAAGATGGATAATGGAACCTTAGCTGTGGATATCATGGAGCAAACTAAGGTTGTTTCTTTGTGTAAAGCTGTGGGATTTCCGAATGATGAGAATGAGGACATTCTGCCTTCATGGGAGGATGATGCAATTGCTATTTCTGTTGTTGATGCATATCCGGAATTGCCGTTAGAGGCTTGTTTGTTGAATGTTACCTATGATTGGATGCGGAGTAAATCACTCAAGGAGTGCGCTAAAATGCTTCTATGCGAGGCACTATGAAGATTTAGGTGCACTTCCCCCACTGCTGCATTCATCTCTTATCAGCCCGCCAGAGTTAGAATTGAAGCCGCTGCCCCCACATCTCAAGTATGTCTTTCTAGCTGAGAAAGACAAGTTACTGGTGATCGTATCTGCTTATTTGAGTGCGGACGAGGAGGATCAATTGCTGATAGTGCTGAAGAACCACCGTGGAGCTTTTGGGTGGTCTGTTGCAGACATCAAGGGGATCTCCCCTACTCTTTGCCAGCACAAGATTCGGCTCGAAGAGGGAGCCAAGCCTGTTATTCAGCCTCAAAGACGTTTAAATCCGAGCATGATGGAGGTTGTGAAGAAGGAGGTCATCAAACTTCTTGCTGCAGGGATTATCTATGCCATATCAGACTCGACGTGGGTGAGTACCACACAGGTAGTCCCTAAGAAGGGGGGAATTACTGTCACTAAAAATTTGTTGAATGAACCTGTCACCACCCGATTGGTAACCAGGTGGAGAGTTTGTATTGACTACCGTCGTCTGAATGTTGCCACACTTAAAGATCATTTTCCTTTACCATTTATTGATCAAATTTTAGAACGTCTTGCCGGTCGGTCGCATTTTTGTTTTCTGGACGGGTATTCGGGGTATAACCAGATCTCGATTGATCCTTTGGATCAAGAGAAGTCTACGTTCACCTGTCCCTATGGGACTTTTGCTTACCGGCGAATGCCGTTTGGTTTATGTAATGCACCGGCGACGTTTCAACGCTGTATGCTCGCCATATTTTCTGACATGGTAGAGCGTTGTCTTGAGGTTTTTATGGATGACTTCTCGGTTCATGGTGCATCATTTGATGAATGTCTCTATAACTTAGACAAAGTTTTGCAGCGTTGTGAGGACACACACTTGGTCCTTAACTGGGAGAAATGTCACATGATGGTGATAGAGGGAATAGTTCTAGGACACAAGGTATCTAGCAAAGGTCTTGAGGTAGACCCGGTAAAAATTGAGGTGATTTCCAAGCTGCCCCCACCAAATTCTGTAAAAGGGGTGAGAAGCTTTCTGGGACACGCCGGGTTCTATCATCGATTCATTAAGGATTTTTCTAAAATTGCAAAACCTTTATCCGAACTCTTAGAGAAAGATGCGGTTTTCGATTTCAACGATAAGTGTCTTCATGCATTCAATGTTTTGAAAGAAAAGTTGATTTCTGCCCCGGTTGTTCAAACGCCGGATTGGACAAAACCTTTCGAATTGATGTGTGACGCTTCGGATTTTGCAATAGGAGCCGTTTTGGGGCAACGGGTAGATAATAAGCCTGCTGTGATTTTCTATGCTTCCAAAACTCTGAATGATGCTCAATTGAATTATACAACTACTGAAAAAGAATTACTTGCCGTCGTGTTTGCTTTTGAAAAATTTCGACAGTATTTAGTTGGATCTAAAGTAGTTGTATGGACCGACCATGCTGCGATAAAATACTTGATGGAGAAAAAAGACGCAAAGCCTAGACTCATTAGGTGGATTTTGCTCTTACAAGAATTTGACATTGAAATCAAGGATAAGTCTGGAATTGAGAATGTAGTGACTGATCATTTGTCTAGGTTAGAAAGGGTGAATGAAAAAGATTTGCACATACCCATAACCGAGACGTTTCCCGATGAACAACTTTTGAAAATAAATTCTAAAGAGCCGTGGTTCACTGAAATTGTTACTTATTTGGCTTGCGGGATCATCCCGGAAGATTGGTCATATCAGGAGAAAAAGAGATTCTTTCATTCTTTAAGATACTATTTTTGGGATGATCCAATTCTTTTGAAGCAATGCAGGGACGGTATCTTACGCAGGTGTGTGCCTGAAGTGGAGTACGAGAGTGTTCTCCACCATTGCCATGCATCACCTACGGGAGGACACCATGCCAGTTCACGAACAACAGCTAAGGTGTTGGAAAGCGGCCTTTATTGGCCAACTTTGTTTCGAGATGCATATGATTTCGTAAGGCAATGTGATCCGTGTCAGCGAGAAGGTAACATTTCAAAGCGACAAGAGATGCCCCTCAATGTATTTCAGGAAGTTGAAGTATTTGATTTGTGGGGCATAGACTTCATGGGACCCTTTGTGTCCTCGAACTCCAATTTGTATATCTTACTAGCCGTTGACTATGTGTCGAAGTGGGTGGAAGCAATTCCCACAAGGACTAATGATTCTACTGTAGTGTGCAGGTTCGTGAAGGAAAATATTTTCTGTAGGTTTGGGATACCCCAAATGATAATAAGCGATGTGGGTACACACTTCCGGAATCAGAAGTTCTCGACATTACTGAAGAAATATGGGGTCAAGCACAACATTGGCACCCCATATCATCCGCAGACTCAAGGCCAAGTGGAGGTCTCAAACCGTGAAATCAAGAAGATTCTAGAGCGAACGGTGGCATCCACAAGGAAGAATTTGAGTGCCCTATTACCGGACGCACTGTGGGCATATAGAACGGCTTACAAAACACCTATAGGAACTACGCCTTTTAGGTTGGCGTATGGTCGGGCTTGTCACCTTCCGGTGGAGTTGGAGCACAAGGCCCATTGGGCGCTTAGAAGGCTAAATTTGAGTTATGATGAAGCTGGGAGAAAGAGAATGTTTGAGTTGAATGAGCTGGATGAGTTACGGATGACGGCATATGAGAATGCCCGAATATACAAGGAGCGCACAAAACTGATCCACGGTCGTCACATCGAGTTGCGCACGTTCAAGAAGGGAGATAGTGTTTTGCTGTTCAACTCCCGACTCAAGTTGCATCCCGGGAAGCTAAAGTCCCGGTGGAGTGGACCGTTCGTGGTGGAAGAGGTCAAACCACACGGCGCGATTCTAGTGTGTGATGGTGATGCCACGTTCTTGGTGAATGGACAGAGGTTAAAGCTGTATTTTGGTGAGAATTACAAGAGAAAAGTGAATGAGGTTAAACTCATTACACTTTCGGATGAATGAGATGCCCGGAAGCCGTCTAGCCTAAGACGTTAAATAAGGGCGCTTGTTGGGAGGCAACCCAACCATCGGTACATTAGGATAGTTTAATTATAATCATACGTTGCTTTATTTTCGTTCAATTTTTAATGTAAAGAAGATACCTTGATCCGTTTGTTCATTGTGCAGGCTGAGGTAGAGTCGATACCATCGACACACTGGTCAATGGTATCAACATAGGTTCAGGTTGACAACTGCAGAGTTCGTTCTGAGTCGATACTATCGATGGTCGCGTCGATGGTATCGACACACCTACAGGCAGGTCGCCCAACAACAGTCGATGGTATCGACACAAGCGTCGATACCATCGAGATCTCTGGAGAAGTTCAGATCGATTTGTCTCAGTCAACTCGATACCATCGACGGCCTCGTCGATGGTATTGACATCGTTACAAGTTGAAGTGCACGTGGCGGTGTCGCAATGAAGCCAAGTCGATACTATCGACACCTGTCGATGGTATCGACCATCCATGTCACCGATCCGCGCAAAGAAATCGACGGCGATCGCGGCGTCCACGTCATCGATCCGGGTGTAGCGTCGATACCATCGACCCGCATCGATGGTATCGACTCAAGAGCGATCCGGGTTACAAGATCAAGCAATCTTCAGCCGTCGATACTCGCGAGGGGGGGCGGATAGCATCGAGACATGTAGATACCATCGACCCGCGTCGATGCTATCAACGGGTTAACAGTGGTGCCGACCAAGTCTATATAAGGAGAGTCATTACGTCATTTGACGTCACACCTTCAGAGTGATCTTCCTCCTTTGCGCCGAGCACTCCCCCGAGCCATCTAAGATCGAAGAGCAGCAACACCGAGAGAAGATCTTCCCCGAGCTCTTCTTCTAATTTCATTTCTCTCGCAACAATGGTGCACGTCGCCGGAGCATCATCCTCCCGCGCAAATCCTATGGATATCATGGAGTTCGTGCCACCCCCTACGGCGTCAGTATCACGTCCGCGCCTGGTTCACCCATCCACGGAGGTGAAGAAGATCTATGAAGAGATCTTGAAGCGGAAGATAGAGCCTACCCGGTATGTGGACCGGGATATGATCCGCGATCTTGGATTCGAGGCCAACTTGGCCTATGTGCTGAAGGGTCAAGCACGCCACACCAGCAGAAGGCCAGACGAGCTGGAGTACCATGCGGATGGTCAACCATTCTTCGGCGAGTGGCCCACCTACAAAGAGTTGGTGGTGGAATTCATGGCGTCCCTTGATGTCTGCGTCGTGCCCAACGACGTAGTTTCTACTGATTGTGAGTGGATCAAGGGTCGGGTGTCGTTCCGGATGTTCAACATCGACTACAACATCACTCTTAGGCAGTTCAAAAACATCTTCAACTGGAACCACTCCCAACACGATCACCGCCGACCGGACGCCCGCACCGATTATGACAAAATTTTTGCCGAGCTAGTGACAGTGTCGGCGGGCAAGACAGTGAGCTACCACAATGTTGCGGTAGCAGATTTCGAGCACCCATTTGTCCGGGTCCTACACCGGATGTTGAGTTTCACATTCTTTGCTCATAGCAATCTGGCGCTGAGAAAATTTCAGGAGACCGATCTCTTCTTTCTCTACATGCTCCTGAAGTGACAACAATGCAACTGGGGTGCATTTTTCCTACAGCGAGTTCTGGCGGTTAAGAGGAGTACGAGGAAGGCTCTGATTCATTTCGGCGGGCTCATCACCAAGTTGGCGCACTACCTCTGGCTCAACTTCTCCACCATGACGTCACTTTCCACGAGGAGTAAGGTGAACGTGCAACATCTGCACCGTTCAAACCTTATTCTTCTACGGGATGGTTTGGCGTACGCGCACTGCTACGTCAACCACGCTTACCAGGAGTGTGCTCTGCTGGATCCCGTCTTCCACATCGAGGGTGCACATCATTTCAGATGGCCGATCATAGCCATCGACTCCGATGATGAAGAAGGCGGCGACGACGGACAGGACGACGAGGCTGAGGAGGAAGAAGAGGCCTTTACACCTCTTCGAGCACGAGTAGCACCCCGGAAGCGTCCTCGGATGCATCCGGGTGCGTCTTCATCATCACAGCCTCCGCCACCATCACCACAGCCCTCGCAGCCGAGCGAGGATGCCTACTCCATGCAAGGCATGTACACGATGTTGTAGGACATCCATCAGACACAGCAGTAGCATCTAGCGATGTATACCGGTATTCAGGACACTACGAACCGGATACTTGACAACCAAAGGTTGATGTTCGAGAATGAACATCTCCTCCTCGACAACCAACAGCAGATACACAATCGGTAGCAACGGATGGAGATGCAGCAGGAGCCCTTCTACGACAACTACTGGAGTCAGAGTTACTTTGGAGGCTATCCACAGCCTCCACCGAGGACCCATTATGATCCGAGCTTCCAGGGGGAGTATCCGTCTTGGGATCCTACGGCTCCACAGTATCCACCTCCACCTCCACAAGAGTGGTCTGGTATCTCTGTTCCAACCTGTAAGTTTGTTTTTGACTATGAGGACATAGTCGAATTCAAGCTTAGGGGGGTAGTTGGAACATCTCTATCTTTTATTGTTTTTAGTTTTTAGCATTGTTATTTGTTTCTTGCATCTTTAGCTTTTGTAGGATCAACATGCTATCTAGTGTAATTGTGGATGTCGTAAAAGTGTGTCATCTTGTTTGTTAGTGCATGGGGAATTTAAGGGAAATTTAAAAATTCTTGTGTCTTTGGATAGCTTGCTTTGGTTGACCTTGGGGAACACATCCTACGAAAATAATTGATTATGTCAACTTTAAAACAACATTTCATACATGTACTCCTAATGATTCATGAAAGTGGACGGAAATGGTTGTTTGAGCCTAACCTAACCAAATGGTAATGAGACCTTAATTGGATGTAAGAGAAAGAACCCTCTAAACTACTACACAGGTCAGTAAGGAGGGACACATGATATTTTTCTAAGGTTCAGTCATCTAGTCTTGTGATCGTTCCACTTCATTTTTCCATAATCCACCTAAGAATTGGAAGTAAAGTGCAGTTTTAATTCCTTTTGTGTGCATAGCATTTAGATAGGACTTGCATGGGTATTTTCCATATGTTTGCATAAAAAGAAGAAAAAATATAGGAATTCATGCACATTACCTTTAGGTGCATGCCATGTAGTTGCACTCATTATTTTCATGCATAAAGTATATCATGTATCTCAATTTTTCCCCAATGGTGAATTAAACTGTTCCATACCTTCTAAATATTGAAAAAAAAAATTCTGAGCATGAAAAAAATAGCCCAATAAACCTATCTTTAAGCAATTATGGATATGTGGGCTGAAAAAAAAACTGAAAATCTGCAATATATAAAGAAAGAAAAAAAAGAGAATTTAGAAGAACGTGAAATAAGAAGGAGAAAGGAACATGATATCACCTACATCTCAGGATAATTGAGTATATGATGTAGCTTGACTAGATATCCATCTCATTTTGATGTGGATGGTTAGTGCATGCATCATTCCACCCAATTTTAGGCATTAGGGCATTTCTAATGTGCATTTGCATCATATAGGACATTTTTGTATTATGCATGTTGAAACTGTACAATACTTCCACTTTCTTCCAAGTTCTTCCATGAGCCACCCATTTTCATCCACCCGTTGCTCGGATTGGTAGGCCACCGTGATTTTCTCCTCACTAATGAATATCAGGAGAACTGCTTCCATGTAGATGGTAGTTAGGGCGAGCAACGTAGTATAGGCGATCACAAGATGCACCAATGCTGAATCGGTGAATTTTATTATGTTAACTGCCTTATGTGATAGTGTTCATCGGTTTGGAGGTTAATTTCTTTTATTGATGATTACTGTCGCCTTTAGGGTAATTACCGTTCTGTGGTTAGGAAAGGCCGGTTTGTGAATGTTCAGTGGGAGTCATATGGGATGTTGGGTTGGTGTGTTGTTTTTCAGTTGACATTTGCAATTCTATTCTAAGGATTAGTTGCTCGAGGGCGAGCAACGTTCAAGCTTAGGGGAGTTTGATGCGATGATTTTGAGTCGCATTTATAGATCTGTTTTATATGTGGTTTATGCTTTAATTAGTCATTTATATGGTTAATATCGCATAATTTATCCATTTTGGTCTTTGCCATCATTTTATGTCAAATCCCCTTAGTTTTATCATTTTGAGCATTAATTATCACATTATTATTATTTGTGTGGATTTATTTGATCTTGTCTTTGAATTTCAGGAAAAACAAGTATTTACTTCCGTCGATACCATCGACGGAAGTCGATACCATCGACAAGACCGCAGGTTGCCAGCCAAAAGGAGCAGCAAAGAGTCGATACCATCGATGCTGATGTCGATGGTATCGAGACACCTTCAGGTTGCTGGCGAAGAAGCAGTCGATAGTATCGACGGAAGTCGATACCATCGACACATGGAGGCTACAGCGTCGCAAAATGACAAAAACCGATGCCTAAAGGGAGTCGATACCATCGACCCGAGTCGATGGTATCGAGATGATGACAGGCGCGACAAAGGAAGGATTTGCAGCCATCCGCTACTGTAGCGGGTCGATACCATCGACTCGCGTCGATGGTATCGACGCCGTCAGATATGCGTTGGATTTAGAATGATTCCAATCGGACGGCTGGAGTTAATTAACGACCTAATTAGGAACTTATACCTAATGACGGCCGCCCAGACGAGAAGAGGATCTCATTTTACCATTGCACAAGTGCGGAGGAGCGAGAGATAGGAGAACGGAGGCCAGAAGTTCATACCTGTCGATCTGGACGCTGTCGAAGACGGATTTCACCACCGAGAGGCGAGAAAGCTCGTGTTCTACGCAAAGGATCAATCGGTTCTTCTCCGTTCAGGGGTTTTCCCATTCAATTCACGTTTTTCATATGATTTCCCCTATTTCTACCATGTACTTGTGTGAGATGAACATGCGGGGCTAATCCCCTCCATCTTTAGGACCGGGAGTAGCCCGGGAATGCATTGTATGACATTTTTATATTAATAATTCATATTTTCTCTCTTAAATCCGTGGTATAGTTTCGTTTTCTCCATATATTGTTATGCTTGATCACCATAATAATAACCTAATGCCCTTAATCACTTCGAAAGGAGGATTAACGGTTGAAAAGAGACGAAACATACATTAATCGATAAATCCCTTGACAAAGGAGGTGTAAAATTAGTGGTGGAAACTGAGAGATCGTTCGTAATGCACTTAGTTTAGGGGATAGATTACTACGACGGTGGAATCGACCTAAACCTAAGTAGTGAATTACACCACGACAGTGGGTAATTCTGTTTTCAGGCCACTACCCGGATAGAGAGAGAAGATTGAGGAATTATATGAAATCTAATATAATGATAACCCGCGGTGAAACCGCAATCCGAAAGATACCTTTTTGAATTGATTAAATTAACCTTTAATCGATTGTTTGCTTTGTTTTATTTATATTTTCTTTTAATTTTATTCAACAACCCCAATTTGTTATTTGGTTTAGCTGATCGCAAATAGTTAGTAGGAGTCTCCAACAGTTCCGAGTATCCCTGTGTTCGACTCGGGCCTCACAAGGCCTGTACTACTCGACGCGTATACTTGCGTTTTTAGCGCGTAGTAAAATACACGTCAATCCACTAAGTAGGCTTCGCCACCCGATGCTCCTATCACAAACATGATTCCCTTATGCACTATCATGCTGGAGACGTTTGTGCAACGGGGATTGCCAATAGTCCAAGATGAACTCCCTTCCCTGGCCATTGCAAGGTTCCTGTACCCTAATCTAGACTCCTCCATATCAGCCGCAGTTGATCATCGAGATGAACAAGATAGAAAGATTGAGATCTTGGCTCTGCTAACCCAGGAATCAGATACATAAACTTGATTTGCAGAGTTTTACCTGTATCTAAATATAAACTAGACTTAGAGCTAATATCCACTAAGTAGGCTTTGCCACTCGATGCTCCTATTACAAATAGGACTCACTTGTGCACTATCATGCCGGAGACGTCTGTGCAAAGAGTATCACCAATAGTCCAAGACGAACTCCTTTCCCTGACCATTGCAAGGTTCCTATGCCCAAATATACAATCCTCCATATCAACCACAATTGATCATCGAGATGAACAAGATAGCATGATTGAGATCTTGGCTCTGCTAACCCAAGAATCAGATAAATAAACTTGATTTGCAGAGGTTTGCCTGTATCTGAATAGAAACTAGACTCAGAGCTAATATCCACTAAGTAGGCTTTGCCACCTGATGCTCCTATCACAAATAGGATTCCCTTGTTCACTATCATGCTGGAGACATTTGTACATTGAGGGTTTCCAATAGTCCAAGACGAACTCTCTTCCCTGGCCATTGTAAGGTTCCCGTGCCCAAATCTACAATCCTCGATATTGATCACATTTGATCATCGAGATGAACAAGATAGCATGATTGAGATCTTGGCACTGCTAACACAGGACTCAGATACATAAACTTGATTTGCAGAGTTTTACCTGTATCTAAATGTAAACTAGACTCAGAACTAATATCCACCAAGTAGGCTTTGCCACCTGATGCTCCTATCACAAATAGGATTACTTTGTGCAGTATCATGTTGGAGACATTTGTGCAACGATATTTGCCAATAGTCTAAGATGAACTCCCTTCCCTGGCCATTGCAAGTTTTCTGTGCCTGAATCTACAATCCTCCATATCAGCCACAGTTGATCATCGAGATGAACAAGATAGCATGATCGAGATCTTGGCTCTGCTAATCCAGGAATCAGATACATAAAGTTAATTTGCAGAGTTTTGTCTATATCTGAATAGAAACTGGACTCAGAGCTAATATCCACTAAGTAGGCTTTGCCACTCGATGCTCGTATCACAAACATGATTCCCTTGTGTACTATCATGCTAGAGACGTTTGTGCAACGAGGATTGCCAATAGTCTAAGACGAACTCCCTTCCCTATCCATTGCAAGGTTCCTGTGTCCGAATCTATAATCCTCAATATCAGCCAAAGTTGATCATCGAGATGAACAAGATAGCATGATTGAGATTTTGGCTCTGCTAACCTAGGAATCAGATACATAAACTTGATTTGCAGAGTTTTGCCTACATCTAAATAGAAACTAGACTCAGAGCTAATATCCACTAAGTAGGCTTTGTCACCCAATGCTCGTATCACAAACAAGATGCCCTTGTGTACTATAATGCTGAAGACGTTTGTGCAATGAGGATTGCCAATAGTCCAAGACGAACTCCCTTCCCTGGCTATTGCAAGGTTCCCGTGCTCGAATCTATAATCCTCAATATCAGCCACAGTTGATCATCGAGATGAACAAGATAGAATGATTGAGATCTTGGCTCTGTTAACCCAGGAATCATATAACTAAACTTGATTTGTAGAGTTTTGTCTGCATCTAAATAGAAACTAGACTCAGAGTTAATATCCACTAAGTAGGCTTTGCCACCCGATGCTCCTATCACAAACAAGAATCCTTTGTACACTATCATGCTGTTGACATTTGTACAATGAGGATTTCCAATAGTCCAACCCGAACTCCCTTCCCTGGCCATTACAAGGTTCCCGTGCTTGAATGCAACATATGTTACACACTTTTCACCTATACCCAGGGCATAATGTTCATTTGATTGGGTGTCCTTTATCGAAATTCATGAACCTGAAATTAGGGGTTTGAAATCAGAAGAAGCTTGGGGAAGGAGACGATGCACACAGAGAATCGAGAAAGAGAGGAGGGGGAGATGTGGAGACGATGCAAGAAGAGAATCGGGAAAGAGAGGAGGGGAAGATGTCGAACCTGACACTTGTCGACTTCAATTCGTCATTCACATTATAATCATCAGGAAAGACGAGAATCCCTTGTCGGAAGTACCAGGACAAACTGTCGCATGACACATGGATATGAAGGTTGCTAAAGTAGTATCCAGATTGAAGCCCTTCGTCAGTTGTTGCACTAATTTCAGGAAACGTAGTTATCGAAGGGAGATCCATGTGTCCACTAGTAACGAGATGGAGAGATTGTAGATGGCATACTTTGTCTGTGTATAGTGTCTAACCGCGGGGCGAATAGAAACACATGACAATTGATTATTAATAGGAAGAACGGAAGCGACAGGGGAGTGGGCAGTGGAATTGTTAACCATGGTGGTTGGTGGAGTTAGGAAGAGGAATGGAGGATGGCTGATGAGTGGAGAATTGAGGCGTGCAAGTGGCATGTGTATTAAAAGAAGGAAAGTTGGTGGGTGTCGTGAATGTAAGCCATGGGGTTGGAGGTACGGGAGGACTGGCTGGAAGTGGAGACTGTGTATGAAATGGAAAGGGTTAAAATTCTAGCACGCTCACGTGCCTTCACGCGCATATCACGCGCAATGAATACCACCCAAAAAACTCCTGAAACCACCTGCTACATGCTCGGCCCACAAGCCCCTTCGGATCCACTCAGCAGGCGCTGCGTGGAGGGGCCCACGGGACGTCCCGAGTTGATCCCTGTGACACTCCGCGCCCTCCCGAGAACATAGCATGTCACCCGTCCCTTCCACTTCCCGCTTCGTTTCTTCTCCAAGACTCCTTCTTCCCCAAATGAGTGTTCGTTTTCTCCGACGCCTGGTGAAATCCGCCTGGTGAAATCGGCTTCTTCCGCGTCTTCTGCCCATTCCGCCTATCAGTGCACGACGCCGACTTCCTTGGCGGTGGCTTCCGTGCCTCCACCGCTGGGGCGAACGGCAAAGGGCGAACGACCCTCCTTCCTTGGCGCCTACCCCCGCGCCTCTTCCGGTTCGAACAGCGTCATCGGCGCCTTGGATGTTGGAAGAGTGATACGACGCCTCTCTCTGCATAGACGCCTATTTTGGGTGGCCTCGTTTCTCTATTCTCGTATTCCCTCACTGCTTTCTACTTCATCAAATGGCATCCACCATGAACTCAGATGATGACTTCGACCATACTTCGGTCATCAAATGGGCGGCGAAGTAGAAGAAGCTCTTAAAGAAGGTGATCGACAAAGGTAAAAGGAGGCAAAAGGCGCCGGACATTGAACCCACCAGGGATGAAGCCGAAATAGGTACTCTACGTCTGAGAGATTAGAAATCCGTGGAGGTTGTGATGACCATCGAAGCTGTGATGAGCATGGTGGAAGGAGAAGATGCTGGATGGAAGCAAAAATACGTCAAGTCAAAATGTTCATGGAAGTTATTCATTGACGCCTACAACAACATTACAGAGGAGGAGAAGACTCTGTTTGCAAAAACACCATTCCACAGCCTTCTGCAGATTAAGAGGATGCCTGATAACGATTCCAAGCTCCTTCAACAACTTGCGTTCTGTTACAATGACACAGATGGAAGCTTTAAGTTTGGAAATAATGATATTGATTTCACTGCAAATGAAGTCAGACAACTGCTTCCTCTCCCAATAAGAGGTAACATTGCAAACGTTGGTAAATAAAATTCTCCTGCAATCTTTATTATTAATCTTTTCTTGCAAACGTTGCTAAATGTTCTTGCAATCTTCTCAAACACTTTATGTATTCCACACCATTCAAATATTTTTGATGGCACCCATGTATGTTTGGTTACCAAAGCATTTAACACACAATAATATGGCACAGATAATGACACCCAAGTGTGGTTATTTAACACCTCTACTCCTTTTATGGCACCTAAATTGAATGGAATTTGGCACCTAACATTGATGTCTTTAACGCCTACAAACCATTTATGGCGCACAAGAAAGGGATATTTGACACCTAAAAACAATTTATGGCACCTAAAATGGGTATTTGACTCCTACAAATAGGCTGAATGGGTAGTTCATACCCTAAACTATATACGGCACCCAACATGAGTATTTGACACCCAGAAAACATTTAGGGCACCCAGAAGGGATATTTGACACCTACAAATAGGAAAATGGCGCTGAAACATTAAGTGGCACCGGAATAGGTGTTTGACACCTACAAATCAATTATGGCGCCCGCAATGGACATTTGACACCTACTAATAGTTAATGAAGGCCAAAGCACTGAGTGGGCATGGATGGGTAGTTGACACCTCAAAACCATTTCTGGCGCCCAGAAGGGACAATTGACACCTACTATTAGTTAATGGAGCCCAAAGCACTGTGGTCCGGATTGGGTAGTTGACACATCAAAACCATTCATGCGCATAGAATGGATATTTGACACCTACAAACAGGTAATAACACATCAAAACCATTCATGGCACTTTAAATGGGTATTTGACACCTAGAAACAGGTTGAATGGATAGTTCATACCCTAAACTATATACGACACCGAACATGAGTATTTGACACCCAAAAACCATTTATGGTGCCCAGAAGGGATATTTGACACCTAAAAATGACACCCAGAAAAATTAAGTAATAGGTGTTTGACACCTGCAAAGCAAATATGGCGCCCAGAATGGACATTTGACACCTACTAAATGGACATTTGACACCAAGGGCGCGCATAGCACCCACACGTGAGGGGGGTTGCGCGTGACCTGAGTAGCACTAAGAGGTCCGGAATGGGGTGTTGATACATCAAAACCAGTCATGACGCCTAGAATGGATATTTGACACCTAGAAACATGTAATAACGCCCAAAATTGACAGACTGCCCAACACATCGTGGAACCTGAGTGGGTGTTTGATACCTACAAACTATTTATGGCACCTAAAATGGTTATTTGACACCTAGAAACAGCCTGAATGGGTAGCTCATACCCTAAACTATATACGGCACCCAACATGAGTATTTGACACCCACAAACATTTAGTGAATGGGTGTTTGACACCTGCAAACCAATTATGGTACCCATAAAGGACATTTGACACCTACTAATAGTTAATGGAGCCCATACACCTTCAAATTGAATGTAATTATTGAATGTAGTTATTATTCACTCCTTCAAATTGGTAAGCATTTGGAGGCACCCATACTCGTGTGTTGAATATAATTATTGTGTATTCCTTGCAGATGGAAGGATAGCCTGTGGTACTTCACATTCGAAGACTTACATTCGTTCGAAGTATTTTCCTAATGCCGACCCAAAAATGCCAGTTATTGTCACTGCATTCCATGCAATAAAACCGAATACAGATGACTCGGGAAGGGATAGAGTGCGCTTGTTGCTTCTAATATTGTTCAGACATTTCTTGTTTCCAACAGCTTCAGGCCGTGTGATGCAGTTCTTGTATCCTATTGTTGACAATTTCACAACCATCGACACCTACGACTGGGCTGTTGCAGTTCATGAACAAATTGCTATGGGTTTAGAAAGCTTGAAATTGCGCAAAGATGGAGGTGGTTACATCAACGGATGCACATTGATCCTAACGGTATGCATTTTTATATTTGAATGTGGATTTTTTATATTTGAACTTGGATAATAGTTAATAGTTTGTTCCATTTAAAATTGTCTTCAATAATTAATTATGTATAAAATTACGCAGACATGGTTATTAAAGAGGTTGCATTTGTTGAGGCCGGAATATCCTAGTGAAACCTTGTTCATGAACAAATGGTCTTACAAGATAAGACTATCCTCCTACCTCCGACAGCGTAAGTTGTGCTTGAGCACATTGGTTGATGTTAAAGTGAGGCCTGATGTTAAAGTGAGGTTAGTGAACAATGAAGAACAAGACCTTCGCCTACAAACACTTCTGATTGAGAATGATAATTTAAAAAAGGAACTTGTTGTGGAGAAACGGATCACTTTGGAGACCAACAAACAAAACAAAAAAATGTTCTTGAGAATGCAGGATGATCTAGATGACCTCCATGACTACTGCGACGAACTGCATGAGGAGAATATGGCACTAAAATCACTTTTGACAGAGAATGATCTGGCCTCCCAACCATTTGTCGGACATTGGTCAAAGCATAGTGAAAGAAACAAACGTAAGGTGTATGTTTGGAATGAAGAAGCACCCACAGAGCAAGAAGAACCGAGTAGGAAAGCCTCTCTGGTTCAAGACACAACTCACAGTGAACAACATGAAATTCAAAAGAAACAAGCTCGAAATGAATGTAATTTTCTACAAACATCTATATGGTTTGTAATAGTATGTATTGTACTGTGTATATTGGGTATTGTTGGATAGATAATCAAGAAGACGAGATGTCCACACCAAAGAAGAAGGGATCTACAACAACCATGGAGATTGAACTCCTATAAAACTTGAAGGAATACAACACCCAACCGGAAAAAGTAGATGACAGCTGTAAAAAGTCTATTGAGGCTGCAGCAAAAGAAAAGGTTGTCCATGTTTCAGATTCACCGAGCTTGAATGTATGTTTGTCAAATTTAACTCGCATTGCTTGTCAATTTCTGAATACTATCATTGCTTAATATTTTCTATTGACCCCTTCCCGTATTGTTTGTTTATGCGAAGAAACAAACTCCAATCAAGTACAAGATTGACAAAAAGGCAGTTGATCATCTCGACAATGAAGCCCAAGACTTTCTGAAAACGGTTTGTGATACTTATCCAAGGGGGAAACTTTTGTGGAATTGTGAGAGTATTGGAGTACAAGTAGATGACTTGTCTCCTACACTTGAATACCAAGGGTTTTCTTCTGAAATGGTAAGATATATTATCTAACACATTCTTTATAACCTAAACTGTTACTAACAAATGAACTTGCAATATAATTAGTATATTGATGCTTTATGCCAGTTGAACAGAGATACACAAAATGCAAAGGAAGATCATCCAACTCCTTTTATTGTCAATGTTAACACATGCTGAGCAATAGAGAGCAAAAACCAAAAATACATTGACATGTATTTGAACAAATGCTTGGATGAGCAGAAGGCAACAAACAATATAATCATGGTCCTTCACATATAGAACCACTGGCATCTGCTGCATATTTCAATAAGCAACAAAATTATGAGCCACTATGACAACGTAGGTTTTTATACTCATAAGAACAAAAAGGACAGTCGACCTTATTTGCCTAAAACATCGTCAGAAAGACAGGCATGTGGAATAGTAAGTAGCTCTTTACGTTACATTTACTTTCAAGTATAAATGTACTTTTAAATGTACAAATGACTCACTACACTGTAACATTTGTTGTAACATTTGTAGGCAAAGTTCTTGAAGGAATTTTTCCAAACAAACTTTGGTTACAAACCCAGCGACTGGAAGGTGGTGTACTGTAGGACATGTCCACAACAATTGCAAGAAAGCAATGACTGTGGATTCTATGTTCTACACTGGGTTAAGCTACTGATGCAAGGACAACACATTATAGGTGATCAAGCTACTGGTGAGGATATCCATAGACTCAGAGGAACATATGCCATGCAGTTACTGCAACACAAAAATAGCCTTATTCGTCCGAATGAATCTTAATCTCTGGGAATGTCATAGTATTTTTATTGAAGAATGTATTTGAACATGTTGCAGAAACATTACCATGTCTGGCAAAACTTTGGCAAATTTTTGTTGTAGAATGTATTTTAAATTTACAAATGTCACAAAAATTTTGGTGACAAAACATTGGTGTTTGATGCCTGCAAATAGGTAATGGCACTGAAACATGGAAATGGGTATTTCACACCTCCACACCCTTTATGGCGCTCAAAAGTGGTTGTTGACGCCTCAAAACCCTTATGACGCCCAATAGGTGGCAGTTAACACCTGGCACCCAAACAAACACTTAATGACGCCCCAAAGTGGCAGTTGACACCTAAAAATAGGAATGGCACCCAAAACCATTTATGACCATTTATGGCACCAAAACAATGGTAGTGGACACCTGAAAATAGGTAATGCCGCCTAAAAATAGTTAATGGTGCCCAAACATTGTATTTGACACCTGCATACGTAGTGGACACCTGCAACACTTCTGACACCTGCAAATATGTAATGGCGCCCAAAAAGTGATTGACTGACACCCAAACAATTGTAGTGGACACCTGCAAATATGTATGTGTATTTGACACCTCAAAACCATTTATGGCGCCCAAACATTGGTTTTTGATGCCTGCAAATAGGTAATGGCGCCGAATAATGTTAGTGGATTGACTAACACCTCAAAACATTTATGGCACCCAAACAATGTTAGTGGACACCTGCAACCCAAAAAGTGATTGACTGACACCCAAACAATGGTAGTGGACACCTGCAAATAGGTAATGGCACACAAAAGAGATTGATAAACACCCCAAAACAGTAGGTGACACCTATAAGTGTATTTGACACCTCAAAATGCTTTATGACGTCGAAATATAAGTAGATGACGCCTACAAATGCATAATGGCACCCAAACATGATCGCACCTGTATGTGTATTTGACACCCTCAAACAATTTATGGCGCACAAACATAGACAGTTGACGCCTAAAAATAGGTAATGGCGCCCAAACATTGTATTTGACACCTCGAAACCCTTATGACACCCAATAGGTAGCAGTTAACACCTGGCATACAAACAAACACTTTATGATGCCCCAAAGTGGTAGTTGACACCTGAAAATATGTCATGGCGCCCAAAAAGTGATTGACTGACACCCAAACAATGGTAGTGGACACCTACGAATAGGTAATGGCACCCAAAAGAGATTGACTAACACCCAAAAATAATAGCACCCAAATATGTGTTAATGATACCCATAAACAAATTAATGGCACCCCCATGCAGTTGACCAAAAATAAGTTTGACAAAAAATATGACAACTTAAACGTGCACATGACTTCCATAACATGTTGTTAAGTATTATTCTTTCTTTGTTTCTTTTGCTTGGGAATTCTTTCATCAAACGACTTTAATCTTCTTTTTTGAGGACGACCCACTTGTCCACCCATATTTGGGTTTTGAATGGATTTTTGGATCAATGGTTGATCAACCTACATGTAAGGTGCAAATATATCAAATTTATATTTACACAGAACATCAGATACTTCAAATGTAAACAAAAAAAATTGAAATGGTTTTACTTACATCATTTATAAGACCAACTTCTCTCTTGAGGTTGTCTATGGCTTGCTTAATTATTTTAAACTTTACATGAGACATGGAAGATGACTCTGCCAACAACTGAGCATCTTGTATAATGACATTATACCTGTTTACCGAGTCTAAATAGTCCACTGAACCTAATGAGTCTGGTTTGTTTACAGTGCGTTTGACATCCTTCCTCCATCTATGAACTAAGTGGAAATCTTCATTCAGCTTGTCGATTCCAAGTAAAATGTAAACGCTAAAAACATGTCGACATATTATACCACACGATTCAAACAACATGCATTGACAACTACCGCCACCAACAAGACTATTGTAAACAACAGAAAAATCCTTAACCTGAGGGGTGAATATATTTGGACCAACACAAATCCTCTTCCTTTCATAAACTGCAAAATTAATGATGTTTCCTGTTGACCCAGGTAGAATGTATGAGTTGCAATACATAAGACCTTCCAGCTCTCTTTGATATTTTTTGAAAATATTCAATGTATACCAAGCAGCGACCTATCTTTCCATTTCGAAAGTTGTCTTCAATACAGGTCTTTTGTGAATGCACTCGTACTCTGCTTTAGCTTCCGTCATGTATTTCACATTTATTGCAAATTCATATTGTTTTACAAACTCCTGTAATGTTGTTCTTTCTTTCAAATACCCTTTGAAAAATGCATTTATCGATTCACTCCTTTGAGTCGTAGACATTCTAGCCCAGAATGTTGCTTTCACAAAACATGGAACCCACATCTTACAGATAGGATACATACGGAGAACCCATCTATTTTCTTGAAGATTGTACAAGTTGATCAACTGAGACCACCTAAATTCAAAATCGGCAATGGTAACTGAGTCGTAAATAGCTGATTTGATCGCTTTTCTAGCTCCTTCACTCTCGAATTTGTGTGGTAGTTTCTTCATTATATGCCAAAGGCACAACCTGTGTCTTCTATTTGGAAAACCTTCAGCAATGGGATTGATAATAGCTTGTGCTTGGTTAGTAATAATGCCTTTTGGATGTAAACCTCGCATGCAAAACAACCATGTCTTAAACAACCACACAAAATTTTCTGTTGTCTCCTCACATAAAAGTCCACAACCAAGAAGAATTGTCTGCCCATGCTGATTGATACCAACAAAAGGAGCAAATGACATACGATATTTATCGGTGAGATAGGTGTTGTCAAAAGATACAACGTCGGAAAAATAATTGTACGCAGAACGTGCTCTTGAGTCGGCCCAGAAGACATTTCTCAAAACACCGTCCTCGTCAAGGTCAACAACATAGAAGAAATTTGGGTGCAAATTTTGCATCTTAGTGAAGTACTCTTGCATGGTCGCGGCATCACCCTGCCCAAGATTTTGTCTTCTTAATCGGAAAAGAAGATTGCGTGCATCCCTCTCAGTGAATTTTAGAATAGAAACACCACCAGCTTCAACAGCAAGGGCAGCTATTTACTACGATGTAGAAATACCAGCCCTATCGTTAATAACCAACCTTTTCTGTTGTACAGACGACATACTCTTCATGGACGGTAAGAACATTAAATGGTCTTCTTCAAGCATTTCATGATTGTGATCATTGGAAAAATTGTCAACAACAAAGAAATCATCTTTTAGATGAACAACTAGATGAGCCGGACAGTTTTCCCTCGCACTAGTTCTTTGAGAAGAATTACTCCGAGGTAAACCTTCTTTTTGACATACCAACTTCATCCTAGATAGTTCTCCTTTCCTATTTTTTCCTGAATACATAACTCTAACACCGAATCCATTCGACATTCCAAACTTCTTGTAAAACTCTTTCACTTCTTCAACATTATTAAATCTCATTCCAACACAAGGTAAGCATGAGTCTATAACATAAGCAAGAGATATATTAGTGGCTCAGCACCTAGGTTGTATCAAGACAAGGCAAGGTTGAGTATATTCAACTATTATTGTACGCCTAAAACCATAACTGACGCCCCCCCACAACACTTACTGACGCCCATACATGCGCAATTGAAATACAAAAACACATTTCATATGTAAGAATGCCTTAACATTGGTGTTTGATACACAAAATTGTAAAAGGCGCCCATCATGAGATGGATCACATACAAGTTTGACCATGTATTGTATACATGGGTACTTGACACCCAGAAATAGTTAATGACACCCATACATGTGTGACTGCACCCAGAAATAGTTAATGACACCCATACATGGGTGACTGACACCCGAAAACACTATGTTGCACCCCACATTAAATTTACATCGTCCACAAGAATTTTAAGCATCTAGCTTTATTAAGATTATTAAATAACAAAAATGAACGAGTACATTATTTTGAATAATATTTTTATTTTGGCAAGAACTCTATTTAGACACTAACCTTGCAAACTTTGGATTTCTTCTTGGGTATTTTCTTGTGTGTCTTGTTCTTCTCCTGAATCATCATATTTGTCATGTTCATCGTGTTCTTCTTCGGAAGCTGAGCTATCAAGTTCATTTGCTGAGCTATCAACTTCTTGTTCAAAATCATCAAATTCTAAGGCAAAATCTTCGGAAAAATCACTACCATATACCACATCTACATCTACAGAAACAACATAATGATAAATGGAAAGTGAAGTTTTGGAGAATTTAAATAAACGTCATAACGTTAATAATATGAAATAGGTTATATTGAAAAAACAATACCATTACAAGGCTCCATCTAAATTGTCTTCTCGCTATCCAAATTGAATGCTTGTTGGTAGAAATGAATGCTATGAATGGCTGGGAAGTAAATGCAAACAATGCATGGGCGTTCATACATTTTTCCTCTAAAATTGTCATATTTTTCCCTCCTAAAAACATCCATTCCAGCCATAATGTACACCATTATCAACATTTAATGGACAACTCATCAAGGATTTTCACCGGTGCAAGGACGGGCAATAGTCGGCGCAGTAAATGGTCCCTGCCAACCCCAACTACCCCCTGCCAACCCCACCAACCCGGATCGTATCCCACCGGAAACCACAGACGAAACCACTAAGGGCGCGTGTAGCACCCGCGCGTGAGGGGGCTGCGCGTGACCCGATCATTTCCGAAATGGAAAAGAGGTCTCATCGAAGGTGGCGTGTCGGGAGAGATACATGCGGCCAGTAGTGGGGTCAAAACACCGGTACCCAGTGTAGTTGGGAGGGTATAACCAAGAAAAACACAGCGGTCAGAGCGGTAGGAAAATTTGTGTGGGTGAAGAAGCGGATATACCGCACAACCAAATATCCTGAGAAAGGAATAATTAGGTGGTGAATGGTGTAATGTTTCGTAAGGAGAAGAGTTAGATAAAACTAAAGTGGGAGTACGATTTATGTCAAACGCAAAATGCCAGAAGCGGTGGGGAACATGGGAATGGGCGAGCATAGTTAAACCAGTATCAACAATGTGACGAATCCGACGTTCAATTCAACAGCCCCGTTTTGTTCATGAGCATGAGGACACGTGAGACGATGGGTAATTTCGTGGTCACGAAGGTGTGTAGATAAAACACGAAACTCCCCGCTGCCATCAGTTTGAATATTTTTAATCACAGTACTAAATTGACGCTCAACAAATTTATGAAACATAATAAAAGTAGCCAATACATCAGCTTTGCGAACAAGAGGATACAACCAACAGAATTTAGGAGAAGAACTTCGAGAGGTGGTAGGCGGGAGATGCTGACGGGTAGATTTTGCAAGCGTGCACAGTTCACAATGGGAAGCGCCGGTGGAAGAGACAGGAAGGCGCCGCGAAGAGATGATACGGCGGACGGTGGGATAGTTGGGATGACCAAAGCGGGATATGCCAGCCGTCGATGGATGTGCGCGCACTGATCATGGTGAACATGGAGCTTCAAGACAATAAAGTCCATCTCTAGTTGGTCCGTGGAGTAGACAGCGGTGGCTCTGCGAATCCTTGACAACAAACGAGTCAAGAGATGAAACTCAAAAAAGCAATTATATCACGAGCGAACCGGGATACAGAAAGTAGAGATTTTTTGATGGAAGGAACATGAAGAATATTGGATAACTTCAAAGGAGACGTAGAAGTGGGAATGTGAGTGGTGCCAACATGGTTGATGCACAAACTTGAGCCGTCACCAATATGGAGACGATCTGGGCCATTATATGGCTCAATGTGTTGAATACTGGGGGTCACATGATGCGTGGCACCGGTGTCCGAGTACCAAGCTTCGTATGGCGTCAATGCGCGTAGTAGGCAGGAGAGGAGCCGAAGAGTAGTGAGCTTGCGCTGGGATGCGGCCTGGATGACGGTGCCGACAGCGGTATGGGCTATGACCCGGGATACCACAGACGGGGCAAGGCTGACGACGAGGACTACCGCCACGACCGCGGCCGCGGGAAGCAGGTTGCGGGGCAGCCGGAGAGGGAAGACGGGATGGCTGAGCATCGTGGGCAGAAGCAATGTGAGCCTGCGGGTGGAGAGATCTAGGGATTTCATGGCTGACTAGAATGCTCTGTAGTTCAGGATAGGTAACGGGAGAGTTACGTGTTGAAAGAGAAGCAACAACGTCCTTATAATCTGAGCCAAGATTTGTGAAGACGATTGCATTAAAGGAGGCCGGGGTTGAGGATGATGCAGATGCCGTCGTGGATCCCTGCTCTGATACCATATTGAATTATGCTCACACTGCTTGTCTTTTCCATTTTTGTACAGAGAATACATGATGATATTTATATACAATCGATAGCTGCGAATGTTGTTGTATGATCTGAAACATGTGAATCCAGTTGTTACATGACTCGGCTGTTCCAGCTGCATGATGAAGACGTTGCAGAGAACGTGGGCTGAAGCGGAGGACCGGTTCTGCTGTGCATGGATTGAATGTTTGCTCCAGCCTGTTGCACACGTGCATGGCTTGACATGCCATGGCATCGACGAGATGGTGATCTTGGCTTAACTCTGTTGTTAATATAGGATATTGTCGTTCATGCAGCAGCGACAGGTGCAATTTAATTAACAATTCAGGCAGATCTAAAATAAGAAGCAAAGAACAAACAAAGCAGGAGAATAGAAAACATGAGTCATATAAATAGTCACGCACGTCCCTAATCCTATTCCCAGTTAGACGCAACACTCGGTTGCTCTCGTACACAATACAGAGAGAAACATTTTCTAATTAGGATTTAATTACGTATTTGTATCCTAGTGCAAAAAGAAGACGGAAGACATTCTCCACAATCCACAATCAGCCCGGCCTGGCGTGGCGCGCACGCGCGCGCGCGTGCGTTGTGATGTGGCAATCACACCCACCAAGGAGGTGAGCATACCTCCCTCCTAGGACTCCTTTGGACACTAGTGCCCCATGTGATCCTACATATAAGGACCACAAAAGTTCTAGGTGTGAGCAATATGGGATCAAACTTCTTTGCCATTTGCACTAGAAACAATACTACATTCTCACATGAGCTTAACCCATGCTAAATAAGTGATTACCACAATAGCCTAGCTACATAAACGAGCTGCTACAATAACTAACTAATAGCTACAGCAGCTACAGTAACTAACAACTACCGTAATCAGTTATCTAACAAACTCGTGAGTTTTGTTGTCAAAGACGCTATAGTATTTGACGATATGATGCGGTTCGTGATCTGTCCTTTCTTCGCCAACATCAGATCGACGGCCTATTGAGGAGCAAGGGAATAGTAGCCAAGGGGGCGGCAGAAGGACCGGAGGTAGCGGCAAAGGGGAAGAATTCCACGAGTTGCATACCGATCTGAATCGCGCACAGTCGCTGGTGGGAAGGAAATGCAAGATCTCACCGAGAATATCTGAGGGGAGTTCAGACCAGTTCGCCATTGGAGGCGGAGGTGTTTGAAAGAAGCTCAAGGACGGCAGCGGTGGCCAGTGGAGGAGACAGGGAAGGAACATATGTTACCGCGGTGATGAATCCTTGGCGATGTCTGGCTACTGCCGGGGGTAGTGGTGCCTAGTGCCAACTGGCCTCCGTGGTCTTGCCGACTCCAAAAGGGCGAGAAGGCGGGAACCAGAAGCAGAGTAAGCTTGAGGTGGGTAAAAATACTCGGCCAAGTGGCTATATTTGGATATAAATTCGGAATTCCATATTTTGACGAACCCCTAGGTTGGGGGTAGTTTGCTCCAAAAAGGGGACCACCTCCGTCGACTCCCACGTCCCCCTTAGACTTCTCATGTTGTCACGCTTCAATAAGTAGTGATTCATAGTGTCCAGACTTCTCTTTTGATCAACATGAATGTCAATTATTAGAAAGAACTCTTAAACCTAAATTGATTATGAAGCAAAACAACTAATGCTCAGCAAACACAAGTAACATAAAAAAACACAGGTAAATTTTTCTTTTTTTTCTCATAAAACTTCATAAACAATGCCACATCATCACAGAACCTATTCAACTCCGTTAGAATCCAGTTCATATTCCTGTTACTCATATGCAGCTCACTTTATATCACTTACAAGTACATGAAACTACAAACTTAGTATACTACACATCCCGAGAAAGACATGGATATTCTATTTTATCTAGATTGTTCTTCTATTAACATTTTCTTTATCACGAACTCTCCGCTGAATAGCATTATACCTAAAATATTTGAAACAACATCATGAGACTCATATAGAGCCCGAGTGAGTGAATATCTCTCATTTGAGCTGAGTATATGCATCAACATCAGATTAAGTATGACAAACTTAAATGAAACATGCAGATATTAAAAATTCTAGCATATAGTTTTAGCATATATCAAATCATGTTTACAATGATAATATAATCAAACAGATAATGAAAGCACTTAAACCAAATTTGACTTTAAAACTTCTTTTAGAGCATGTTTACGAACAAATCAGTAAATGCTACTTTATTCAAAATGACAATCCTTTAGTAAGAGTAACAAGTCAAGATCTAAACATTCAGAATCAATATATATATATATATATATATATAACATCTTTTTTTATGATCATCGGGAGATGGCGCTCGCGGTCGTGAGCTCTGGCGAGCGAGGCGATAAGGGTGACATCGGAGAGCCACCTACTGTTACTGCTACAAAGAGAACTGGAGGGGGAAACCTTGAAGCTTCTACTAGTCATCAACCTTAGGCTGTGAAGAATACGATCTGGCGTTACCAAAATGTACCAGTGGCCTCAGAATCTAAATCATGGAAGGATCTATTTGAATCTAAGGAAGCAGATGACTCTCTTCTCAAACCATGTCAACTGGAGTTTGTGGATGTTGCTATCAAATATTCAAAATTCATCGCTAAAAGGAATGTTTTGAGATGGGCAAACATTGTTGTTGTTATGTTATTGAATTGAAGCCTCACCGGCCTACCCTCCACAGACATTTATCTATGATCTAAAACTAAGGGAAAAAATTTAGAGCCTATCGTGTGGAAATGATTACTTTGTTGTCATATTTTCAGATCCGGAGGATATGAGAACTGCTCTGGAGCGAGGGCCATGGTATGTGGCTCGGAAGCCTTTAATCCTTAATAAATGGCAGAGAGGTGAACCACTGAAAAAGCTAAAATTAATGGAGGTTCCAGTGTGGGTCTATGTCTTTGATCTACCTTTGGAACTTTGGGATGAGGAGGTGTTTTGTATGATTGGGAGCTTCTTAGGATCTTCGATTCAACTAGATCTTCTCACAAGGAAATTCAAGAGGCTTGAATTTGTTAGGATTCAAGTCCTTATTCCAGCTTCGTCTACATTTCCTACTGAAATGACACTCATAAGTGATGACGGTATTAAGGATGTGATGAAATTTGAGTATGAATGGATCCCTATCTCCTGTAAATGTTGTGGAACCTTTGGGAACGGGGAAGGGGATTGTGTTAAAGTTGTTGTTAAGAAATCGAAACAAAGTAAGTTTGGGTAGAGAAATCCAAGGGAGAGAGTGAGAGTTATGTTGATACCTTCTATGACTATCCTCTGGTTGAAATGGTGGAAACTGCTAAGTCGAATGGAATTCTGACTGGTTCTTCTTCACAGATTGTAGATGTGCTTGATGAAATTCCCGATCCATCTATTCAAGTGGTAGTAAGATCTAGTCATGTTGATAGTCCAGCAATTCCATTATTCCATGGTCAGGGCTTGTCGACCACCCCTGTCAGTTAATGGACTCAAAAATCTTCTAGAAAGAATGGTCATCCACCCAGAAATGTACCTAAAATTCCTCAACAGAAAGCTACTAGGATACTGGTGTCTCCTAATAGTTTTCGGGTTCTCAAGTTCTCAGATGTCCCAGACACTACCATAGCTAGCGGGCTTCTAGTGATATCTCCTAATGGTTGAAAACTTTTCTGTTCTTTCCTGGAACGTTTGCGGCCTCAACAAAGTTGGACGCTAGGATGCAGTGAAGGAGGCCATTCATCGTCATTGTTCTTCTGTTGTTTACTTATTTGAAACTAAAGTTAGGCAAAGGAAAATAGCTAAGGCAGTTAATAGAGCATGGCCTCAAGCTGATTGTATCTCTAACCATGATGCCCTTCCGCTGGGAAGAGTAGTTATTTTCTAGAACAGGGAAGATATCAGTATTGATTATGTTCTCATTGAGGATCAATTTATTCACTTCCATATCTCTATTGAAGATTTTTCTTTCTTTCTCACTGCCATCTATGCACATAATCCTGAAGTCAAAAGGAATGTTATTTAGTCCAAGTTGCTTTCTATTTGTGATTCTGTTGGGAAGGCTCCTTGGTTTATTATAGGAGATTTTAATTGTATTAGGTTCTCTTCTGATAGGTTTGGCTGTGTTGAACTTTCTTATAGTTCTATGACACATTTCATGACTTCATTAATGCAGCTAATCTAACTGAAGTTTCTCTCTTAGGTTCCCCTTATACTTGGGATAACAGGAAAGAGGGTGCCAATCTTGTTATGTCTAGAATTGATAGAGCCTTCTATAAAACGAGTTTGATTGATATGTTTCCTCGGCTATGGGGCATTATCACTCCTTCTATTCATATTGATCACATAATCCTCTCTTTTCATCTTGAAGGAAGTAATTTCCGGAAGAAAACTCCATGTAAATTTATTAACACTTGGACTTCTCGATCGAATTTTCATAACATTGTGGAAGAGGTTTGGAATATTGATGTCACTGGAAATCCTATGTTTAAGGTTTGTGAAAAACTAAGGAAACTCAAAGTTGTGCTTTGTGATTGGAACAAGAAGATAGTTGGTAACATCTATGATAACAGGAGAATATTAGAAGTTGAGGCATGTGAAGCGCAAAATATGGCTGATAATAGTCCGGATGATACTGATCTTCAGTTGATTGCTAGAGAAAAAAGAAAATTGGTGTTAGGCAAAAGTCTAGGGTGCAATGGTTGAAACTTGGTGATAAGAATTCCAAGTTTTTACACTCTTCTCTCAAGAATAGAAGGTAAAAGAATAGTATTAGAAGTATGGTTATTGGTGATGATATTTGTACAGATGAGTCTATCACTGAAAAGCATGTTTCTGATTTTTATAAGAACCTTTTCTCTGAAAATTTGGATTCCTTTCTTCTTGAACCTGCTTGGGACAGTGAGTGGAGTTTTCCTAAACTTAGTGATGATCACTTCAATCTTCTTTGTGCCAAAGTTTCTCAAGAGGAAATCGATGCTATTATTTAGAATTCAAATGGAGACAAAGCCCCAGGACCTGATCGGTTTAACTACCATTTTTTTTAAAGTTGTTGGCACATCATTCAACAAGATGTCTTTAAATCTATTCTCAATATTTTTACCAGTGGAAAGATTTTTCAGGAAGTTAATAGAACTTACATCACTCTTATTTTGAAGATTAAGAACCCTTCTTCAATCAAAGACTGCCTATTTCTTTATGCAATCTGCTTTTCAAGATAATTTCTAAGATCCTCATGAATAGACTTTAGAATATTTTACCCAGCTTGATTAGTCCTGCTTAATCAGCTTTTATTAAAGGGAGGCCGAGCAGTCTACTCTACTTGTGAATGAGTTGGTCAATAACATTGTTAGAAGCTCCAAACCTAAGATGTGTGCTAAAACTGACATCATGAAGGCTTATGTTTTTGTTGGTTGGGTGTATGTAAAAAAGATGCTTTATAATATGGACTTCCCCTATTATTTCATCCAGTGGGTTGATGTTTTTCTTAAGTCTACTAGTATACAGGTGTTGATCAATGGTTGTCCTGGGGATTCTTTCAAACCTTTGAGAGGCATAAGGCAGGGGGACCCCCTTGCCCCGTATCTCTTTGTGATTGCTATGGAAGGGTTAACTAGCATTATGAATCATAACATTATGAAGTAAAATCTTATCCCTATTAGTGGATCTCATAATTTTTCCATTTCCTATGCGATTTTCATAGATGATGAGGTTATTTTCTCTGAGGCTGATGCTAAATCCATTTGACGTGTCAGTAAGGTTCTGTCTGACTTTCGTGTTGTATCAGTCATGAATATAAGTCTTGAGAAAAGCATTGTAATTTGTAATGTGGCTACGAAATCTCTGGGTGAAAAATCGGATTTGAATATTAAGATTGTTAAGTTGCCTTTAAAATATTTAGGTCCCCCTATTCACAAGGAGGTTGACAAGATCCCTTTGTTCCCCCAATATAGATAAAATGAAAAGCATATTGGAAGGATGGTAATTCCATCGTCTTTCTTATGCGGGAAGGATTGAACTTATTAAGTCAACATTGTGTTATTTTCATCTCTATTGGGATTCCTCGTTTCCCTTCCCTAAAGCTATCTCTGAGGAGATTGATATGCTCTTTCGGAATTTCCTATGGGTTTTTTTTTCCTGTGATAGAACCACACACACAGTTGCTTGGAATGTTGTGCGTAAAACTATAAAGAGGTGGGTGGTCTGAGTATAAAGCATACCTTTGATATTATCTTAGCTTGTGCTGTTAAAAATCTTCAGAATGTTGCACAAAAGAAGGATTCTATGTGGCTACAGTGGATCCATGCTAGATATATTAAGAATGACTCAATTTGGAGAGTAGATCACACATCTAATTCCTCCTGGATGTGGAAGTATTTATTGAGGATTTGAGATGTAGTTCGTGGTAGAGTATCTGTTGAAGCTGGGCTCTCTACTCTTATATGGAGGGAACTGTGGCTACATAAGGGTGAATTCCTTGACAATGTATTGGAAAAGAGAGACATTTTGAAGTTAGGAAAAGGTAAGTTTGCTAAAATGGATTGCCTTATTGCAAATGTCTAGTGGATTAGTAGTTGGTCTAGACATTGGAGTAGAATTGTTAAATCTATTCAATCTCATTGCTCTAATCTGCATAAACTAGAGGGTTCTGTTTTTATTGATAATGAAGCACTGGTCAAGCTGAAGGATTTTTGAAATCTATTGCGAGACAAGCATCCTCATGTGCCCTGGTCTAAGTGGGTTTGGAAGTCTAGTGCACCTGCTAGATGCAGATTCCTAGCTTGGAGGCTGATGCTTGATAAATTGCTTACCCATGATCATCTAAAGAATCAAGGTTTCAGTTTTGCTTCACGATGTGAATTATGTCAAAAATGTACAGAGGAATCAAAACACATTTTTGATAGTTACTCATTTAATGAAGTTATATGGAACTTTGCTCTTATGGAGAAGTTAATTCCTCGAAGACCTAATTCTGTTGCTGATTTTGTTACTTTCTCAGACAGGAAAAGCAAGCTTAGCATTCAGATGATTGTTAATGCCCTCTGGACTGAAAGAAACCAAAGATTCTTTTTGAATGTGGATCTCTCTAGTTCACAGCTTTGGAGGATAGTTAAGAAAGACATAGAAGCTTTACTATAGTATCTGTGTATAGATAGATAGATTCCCTTGATAGGTTGTTTATCATTTGTAAAGCTTGCTTTTTCTTTGGACTGCTTTGCAGATCCTTCCTCTTTCTTTCATGTTTTGTACTTTTTTAAAAATGAAAAAAAGGAGGCAACATGCTTTAGGAGACCAAAAAATAACATCATCTTTTTGACACTCCACTGGCCGGACCAGGAAATATCCTATAGTCCTAAAGCTAAAATACACATAAGACATGTCTACCAAATAGTACTATCAAATCATATTCAGAGTGGATATAGATATCAATATTTATTACTTGTCTACAAGGCAAATCAGAATATGAAGCAGATAATTTCTATAACCAAATGATTATTTTTCACAACAAGAAACATAATCAACAATGGCAAATTATAAACTAGAATATAAGGAATGTAAAAAATATTCAAATCATATTCTACACGGCTTGTCATCTTTTATTCATTTGCCCTGAAAGTACTTGGTTTGTACCTCACCAAGTAGAAGTCACCACGTCTGATTCTTGTGTCAGTGACTCATTGTCCCTATCTTAGGGTTTATTCAGCCACCCTAAGATATCACAACATACCCTGGCCACCTCAGGGTTGCCTAAAGAGGCTCACGTCCTCATCTGGGTTCACAAGATAGGAACTAGTAAAATAATATATCACATATCACAACACTTTTTAGATTTCACATATTTCATTTCATCAGAGTATCTTCCTCATGGACATAGACTTTCACAATGAAGATTTAGAGCCAGATCCACTCTAGATGACTCACTCCTAAATCCTGGTGGTCTAACGATTAAGGTTTCATTCCACACTCTAAAAATCCTTCTCATAATTCATTGATTACTACAAGGAGATCCTTTTTGTTTCCGTAGCGTGGACCTCGGGGAAACTCATGATGTTCAAGGTTCCTAACTAAATGTGTCATCATTTCACTTATTATTAATCTCTCTTACTCATCTTAAAAGAATTCAAAACATCATGTATCATATGTGTGTATTCTCACGTTACTAGAATAACATGAAATAGATTAGGCTTATCAAGAAATACAATGACTACAACAATAAGCACAACAATCTACAATTTGCAGCACATATAAATATTTACATTTCCACATCATCTCATAGAAGTCATCATCAGTGGGTTTACCCAAGACACAATCCCATTGTCCAACATCTATCCCCATCAAGTTTTTATCATCATCACTAGGCTTTCATCTAGAGACATAATCTCATTGTCTAGTATTTACCCTCATCAAGGTTTCTCAAAATTAACCAAAGTATGTTAATCCCATCAACATATTTCTTATATGTTCATTTCATATCATAGTTCCCATTCAATATTTACAAAGACATTAAAACTAGAAGCAATATAATTATATATACATCTTGTATCATTCATCATAATTAGGATAGGTTCATCATGCAACATATATATATACTATTATATTTATATAGATTTAAATAAATCCCAAGCATAAACATGCATTATGACGCCCAAATAGTAAATGAGATTACCCAAAACTAAACACACAATCAAACACAAATCAACCACATAATTAGAAAAGATGGTAAATTAAAACCAATGTAAACATCACTAACATATTCAGATACATTAACATAAATGTCCAACAATCTTGCATATTATCATACATCATATCAGGTATGTACATATTTGTTTGGTGGTCTCATCCACAACATGTGTACAGAACTTATTGTTACACATATAAATTCTATATTAAAAACACTAGCATGCTACCAAAAACTCGAGATGATGTACATATCTTCTAGCAACCATCTCCTGTCTGGACCTGAGGGTAAAGGGACTACTCTAGGACTCACTAACTACTAGCCAACCTCCTTCTATTTCTCTTCAAGCTGCTCTTCCTCACCACCTCGTACCTAACGATGTCACTGACGATCACCTAAAAGATGAGGTGACCAACGAGGTTAGACCAACATCCCAACAAGAGAGATACAACTCTCAACAATTATTATAGATCACAACAGGTTATATTATTAAACAAATTAAGCATATAACTAGATTAACAAGTAGACAGTTTAAATAATATGGCATAACATCATTAATATTATTATCATAGCATTCTAGGAACAAGTAAAGTTATCACTACATAACAGTTGATTTCTCTTACCGTAAGATATAAACAATTAAAAAACATAAGAAGAAAGACAAGGGTTGTCAACCAATGTGAGTCGTGTTCAACCCTAAATATATATACTATGTGGCTGGATTATGTCTTTTATTAAGCTCTGGGAAATTTGAGGTATACCACACAAATCCCAACTGACCATTGCGAAGTTGAAATTAATTCTGTATAAGATCTAGGAGAGCCAGAATCCTAAGATCTAATATGTCCTCAGTTAGTGACACATAAGTTCAAGATGCAAAATAGCCTAGGCCTCCCTTGGTATATAGGTCATGACACTAGTGAACATCCTAGCCCGCTCTTATAAAGGTCACTGTACTAGTGAAACCAGGGTATACAAACCCTAACATCTGAGGTACAACTGTAGTTGTCCGCAAAACATTATGTATACTATATCATAATTATCTGAGATACTTCCTCACTCATTCTCCTACTGAGGTATGACCCCAGATATCCTCATGAACATGCATATACTCAATAGTATATGACTTCGGGCTTCCATTCGAGGAATACCTTTTTCACCATCTAGCAAGTCCTGACACTAGAATGGATCTACGACACATGGCACTACATGATTAGGGTTTCACTTGATTAGTTAATGTCAATTTTATGTCTTTTGACTGCATCACTCAAGTTGCATACAAGCCTTAAAAGAGTTCTAGAAAAACATGGGCAAGTAATAACTCTAGAAGATACAAAATATGTGAAACATAATTCTTATCACATTATCCAATGATACCAATCCTTGTTGCATCATAAAGGAGGATCACACCTCCATAAGGTACAATCGTGCCCAAAGATCATTAAGACCATTGCATCATTCCCTGTAAGAATTTCATTATATTTCCATGCCTTACCAAGGCTTCAACAGGATGTCACCGCACATGTGATATACAAGTTTATCATAACATGGTATTAAAGAACTATGATGTTCACATGACACATATTAGGTTACAATGGCATTGAGATAGTATTCTTTCATCGTATTGATCATACAAGAAAACTAAATATTATTAACCATGATTAAGAGTCAAAATCAATCATCCGCATGTCATTGACCAATCTCTATTATTCTTTTTCGATGAAAACAATCAGCAAGAGTTGACAAGAGAATGAGAGCGGCTTTGAATTGCATTAGGATTAGGTTTCAATAAGGCAGATTAAGTTGATGTTATAATTTAGCAATCAACCAACCATTGATGTATACACTTAATTAAGTTTAAGCACAAATGTAACCATCATGAATCAAGAAATCATAGCGACCATATAAGATCAGGAATTCTCATCGACCACATAGGTTGGGTAGACTTGGTGACCGCTGAAGTTAGAGACATTAGCAACCACTAGGGTTAGATGTCATCATCAACCGCTACGGTTATGCCATAGTGGCGACCACTAGGGTTAGGTGTCTTAGCGACCCCTAGAGTCCAAGATCATATAGACCCAAAATGATTCAAATCATCATCAACCACTAAGGGTCCGAAAACAAAGAAACCACTAAGAGTCAAAAAGGTCAGCGACCACTAGGGTTAACCATCTCAGTGACCAACATGGAACCCAAAACCTCAACAACCACATAAGGTGAAAATCTCATTGATGGATAAAAAAATTAATTGCGGGCTCATAAGATGTTACATTCTTAGTGTCTACATACATCAAAACTAGTGACCCATCAAGAGAGAGAAAATCATGGAAACCATGGAGAGACCAAGAACTTATTGACCACAAGGATCCAAACAGGTTGGTCACTACCAAGAATCTGAAAGGTCATCAAGTTGCATCACTAGGAAGAAAATCAACTCAAAACCTTAATTAAAAACCATCATTTGAGAGAGATAAACCATCACTTCCATAATCATGCAAGCACCAACAACTTACATTATCAATCAAGTTTCAGGCACAGGGTTTTATGGTTCATCCAAGAGGGTAACTACTTCACAAACTATCATACAAATTTAAACCCTAAGTAAAGATACATCTTTCTATTGGGAATCACATTTAAGGCAAGATCATGTACATGATGTGGGGACCCGTCATGCGAAACGAGATTACTCAAACGTAAAACACAATCAATCGTTAATTAATCACATACCTAAAAATATGGGTAAATTAAAACTGATTTCAACATCGACACTCACTCAAAAACGTTTGAAGGATCTCGACATCCTTCTTGTATCCATACTATGCCACACAAACAAGCATTAATATGCTAACAAAAGTCTGATTCATTTGAAACATTATATACAAACTTTATCTCGCCCGGACCTGAGAGTACAGGGACGACTCTAGAACAAACTAAACATCTAATCAACTTTATCAAATATTCATTACCATAGCTCATCTTGGCTGCCACATGTTTGTTTTTGTCACTTCTGATTACCTAAAAAAATGTGGTGAACCACGAGGGCGAGACACAGTCCCAGCAAGTGATATAACCATCAACAATGTTTATTGATTACAACATTTTTAAGTAATTAAGTAGTTAACAGTTTAATCAGATATAACAAATAAGATCAACAGTATTGATGATTAACAAAATACATAAAGGAGCAGATAAAAACTATCATCATCAAGATGACTATCATCATTTTCCTTATTAACCGTATAAGAGATTCAATAGCATATGCATAACTAGCATAAGAAAGTCTAATAGCATGTTATCTCTATTAACCTGAATAAGTCTAGCATCATAAGCATATCTAACAACATTAGCATGTCTAACAGTTTGAACAGATCAATATCATAAGCAAAGCTATCACATAAGCATGAGTATTTGCATAAGCATGATTAGCAGTATATGCATTTCTAATTATAGAGGCATGGCTAGCATGCTAAACATAACTAACAACATGAGATAGCTAGCATCATGATTAAAATCAACAGTAGCAGTATAGATATCAACATAAGCAAGACTATTGTATGTACACATTTATAGTCTTATGCATATCCACAACATAAGTATAATTACTATCTCTTAATTGCACTAAGCATCATCTTTATGTAAAGAAAACAAACAAGGGTTATCATCCAATGTGAAGTGTCATGTATAACCCTAAACAGATATGCTATACGGCTGTATTACATCTTTTATTATGCCCTGGGGAATTTGAATCGTACCATTCAAAGTCCAACCGACCCCTGCGAAGGGCTATTCGGTTCTGTATAAGATCTAGGAGTACCGACATCCTAAGATCTCTTCCCCCGGTCAGTACGAGTAAAAAGGCAGTGACATATCAGTCAAACCTGCCACCACAGCGACATATAGTCAAGCTGAAAACCACTAGTCCGACCTTGGTACAGGTCACGGCACTAGAAACAAGGGTATTCAAACCCAAACACTGAGGTACAACCGCAGTTGTCCCCTAATCACATCATGTTATAACCACAGAGACACGACCGCAGCCGTTCTCAATCACATGAGATGTATGAGGCATGACCATAGCCAACCTCCACAATCTGTATTGTGGATGACAAGGATATATCCTCAACCTGCCACCCCCAGCATATTCAACAATATGCGCTCTGAGTTTCCCTTAGGAATACTCGTTTCACCATACAGCAAGTTCTGACACTGAAGATGGTTCTACGGCACAGGGCACTACATGATTAGAGTTGCACTTGATTAGTTATACCAATTGGGTGAATTAAGGCTGCATCAAACAAGTGGACATACAAACCCTAATTCACTTCTAGCAAGCATATAACTATCAAAACTTGAAAAGATATAAAATGTGTGAAACATAAATTCTCATCTCATCATCACATGGTACTATTCATTTGCCACTCATGAGACTACACCAGTCATCATGATATCACAAGATAATAATCTTTTTCACAATATCACAGGGTATCAACCCTAATCAACATAAGAGGATTTCACCTCATTCAGGGCTCAACCACGCCCAAAGGTCATTAAGACCATCATATTATTCCCTGCAAGATCATCATTATCTTTGCATGCCTTATAACAAGGCTCAACAACATCAATTATATATAATACACTAGATCAGTACAATATTGCATTTATGAACTAGGTGGTATTCATAAACAATCATAGCAGGGTTATATTAACAGTAAGAACATTCCTTTATTACATCAACATGCAAGGAATCTAGATATGATTAACTCTCATCATATTCATTATACACATGTTTAGCATAAGAAAGTATCAACCATGTGACTATAATAACCACCAATTAACATATTAAGGTTATGATCATAGTAAGGAGGTTATTCTACCATCATTCCATTATATAAGAATATTAAACGTGAATACTCATCTTTATCTAATTGCATTAGAGTTAGGTTCAACATGATAAATTATATCAATGTTACTAATCAGCACTCATATCCAAACCCTAACTCACGACATCCCCATTGGATCATGGATGCATAAGGTGAAGCATCACCTTCACATTCCATACTATTCTCAAGTATGAACCCACACATAAATCAAGGTGTGACCATCAGGTTATAGCATACTAGGGTTTCAACAATAATAACAAAGTCTCCATGATTGTATTAGTCATTCAAGGACTATTAATACCCAATTACCATCATTTAGTTATATTAAAGCTAGGTATAACAAGCTATACCTACTTAGGGTCACATATCAACACAATATGGTTATCATCCCTTCTATTCATATGAATGAATATGTAAGACTAACTTATTAAGGTAACCCTCCATTTGTTCCATCATCATTGAACCCATATCACTATACCACAATGCTATCCAGAACCATTGGATGATTAAAAGGCAAGACTATTGGTTGTTTACATAAGTAAACATCTGGATAAACCACCTACGAAGTCCTTGATTTGTGCTCTAGAAAGAGTCACCATCTAACCCTAGACATCCCTTGATTAACAACACAAAAGGTTCTATTGAAAGTAGGGTAAAACCCACAATCAATTGTTCATTTCGAACAAGCCATCCATTGCCAACAAGTAAAATCCTTAAGTTGATCATACAAAGAAAATCATCTAAATCCCATTATTAGGATTAACATATTACATTAGCCATCATTCCACCTTAATAGAGGAATAACCATTATATCTTGACCATTGGGTCAAGTTCATATATTAAAACCATTAATTATAGTATACGTTCGACTATTGCATCAAGACCTAAGAAACCATTGGTCTAAGGATTAATTGATGCTAAAACTATATGATTAACTCACCATATATTGTAGAGATCTGATCCACCATCATTAGTGATCATTAAATCACTATAGGTTGTTAGATCAACACTATATTCCTTAATCATCATCAAATATCAAGCTAATATCAACATTGATTGATAACATCAGTAGGGTATTTAATGGTTGATCATTAAACTTCTAATTGGTCCAAAACCTGACCTAAGGGGTGAACATAGGTTGTCAAAACAACCTGATCCAAGTCACATTATACCTTAGTTCTAACACACACATGATCATAGATTCATATATAACTAAAATTAGAACATGGAACATTATAAAAATCAAAATCTAAGTCAAGTATAGCTTTTTAGTGCATGAATCATCATTTTCAAGCAAGAACATGACCTAGAAAGTTTATGGTAAGCAATTAACGTAGAGAAAGTTATAAAACTTGCCTCTAATGTGAAGATGAAACCCCGCACATAAGAAATCTTGAGCAGGTAGGGTAGAAAATCCAAGAGTAAGCCATGAATTCGTCCATCTAGCACCTTTTTCATCAATTGAGCAAACCAATGGTTCGGGATGTCCAAATTAGTCCAGAGATGCATCTAGGGGTTGTCTTCAACCTTGGTTCTACCCTAGATTGAACCTGTTGTAATCAAACAGTGACTTGCACACACGTACAGGTTGAAAATGAACTCGGTTAAGGGCTGAATCGAGAGCTAGGGCTGCAGATTCTTACACAGACCTCTTGGCCGAGCTCAAATGCATCAATTTCAGGTGCTCGCCACACCCGATCGTGCTCCTGGCCGTTGCTTCTTGCAGCAGATGTTGCTGCTATTAGATGGGGCACCGCCCCTGCAGGTGGGCACAATAGGGGCGGGGAGCTGCGGCTATTTGTTTGGACCTCGAAAATAGAGTCAAGGCAGGCGTCTGGTGGTGCTGCACGCACCTGAAGGGTCCCTGGCCAGCGCCATAGCTGCTGAGCGGCTACTGCTGGCCGCTAGGGCTGGTCGAGCTACAGATGGGCAAGGAAGAAAGGGAGGAATGAGAAAAGGAGTTTTGCACCGCTGGATCGGAGCCCAAGGAACCCCAAATCCATCGTGCTCCATCCTCTGTTGGTTGGCCAACACTTCTGTTGCAACCTGCAGGTCGGCCGGTGCCCTGGCTAGGGTTGCAGATAGGGTGGGGTTGGAGGAAGACGAAGGAAGGAGAAGGGTAAGGGAAGTGTGGGTGGAGGTCGACAGAGATCAGGGGCTATCTAATCCACCCAGAATCACCCTAGTCGCCCTCACACGATCCCTCCTTGCTTCTTCTCTATCGTTCGGGTGTTGGGCGTCGTTCTGCCTTTTCTATTCTATCGGGAAGAGATAAGGGAGAAGAGGGGTAGCCGACCCACATAAATGAAATAATGATCAATTAAATGGCCAAATTGCATCTTCAACCCATATATCTTAAAAACATCATAACTCTTGCCTCGAAGGTCCAAATCGAACGATTCTTTTTGCAAAACCTCAAGCACGGAATCCACTACAACCTAGATGCTAGAAACCATGCTATTTAGACTGTAACACTCGATCAAAGCACTAATTGCATCCGTGAGTACTTAATTCAACTTAATCAACTTAATGATGCACTAAGCATTAAATTATGGTAATTAAACTTGTTCAACTCATTAAGCAAGTTTAGGGGCCTTACAACTATAAACCCCTAACAGGGATTTCGCCCCCGAAATCCAAGATAAACATAGATGTGTACTTCCTCTGTACCTCATCCTATTACCTTCACATGGTTACTTACATATCATGGTAATGTCACATCATTCATACATATCTCATCTTCGGTCAGCACAAAAACTCCCACATAAGAAGACATATCATGATCCCACAAAGACACTTAATCAACCCCATCTCATTCTTGTTCAACTTGTCTTATAGCTATTGCTGCTTC
Source organism: Alisma plantago-aquatica (assembly GCA_963693085.1). Taxonomy (NCBI): domain Eukaryota; kingdom Viridiplantae; phylum Streptophyta; class Magnoliopsida; order Alismatales; family Alismataceae; genus Alisma; species Alisma plantago-aquatica. The sequence continues at coordinate 1,379,679,888 of OY856412.1, forward strand.
GGCAACCCTAAGGTTTTTGAAGAAATATTGATCACATTTTTGACCATATTTAAAATACTTTGACATGTCCTCATTTAAAGCTTGATATAACTTGTAAGACATGACTGGAACACTCCGTTCTTCCTATTCATAGATTCTATTTGTACATTGGTTAGTTTGTAGGATATAACTCTAAACTCATTATGGTCATGTGGATTATGTCATCCATTCTAAATCTTATGCATTGATATTTTATCATAAGTTTATCTTAAAGGAACACAGTATCACATATCTATTGACCAACAAACCATCTATCCTTGATAGTGGTCTTGTTCAGCTATCACTAAACCATACACAACATTATAGAATCACTTTTTTTTCCAAACAACATTTATAGGATCATCATCAACTCTCTCTCTTTCCCTCTATAGGAGAGGAATATTTGGAATGTTCATTTAATAAACATCTCCAACCTTCACATATTTCTCATATTATTGATACATCTTGGATACTAGGATTCATTACCTTGGTATCCACCTCAGGTGTTATAAGGAACTTACATCCTTATCTCATCTACTTTTACCAACATAACAAATTTCAAAACATATAAGAGGAGTCTTCCTAATTATTGGAAGGCCCAAAAGAAAAATCATCACAAACTTTATGATCGTGGAACCATAGTCCAAACAACCTTATTCTATAGTAAGATATACATCCTCATGTTTAGAACGAATCCACATATACCAAGTGGCAATGATCCACTTGAAAGATGTGCCCCAGAAAGGAAAGACACAAAGGAAAACACACTTCCCATATCATAGCAACATTGTTCAGGGGTCACTAGCAAAAAGATAACCAATTCTATTTTCATTATGCATATTACAACTTCTTATGTATCATTTCACCTTTTTTAGTTTTTGGTTCCTTGCCATTAGCATAGGAATCATCATGATTAACATATCTCATTACTCCTTCCTTGACGACTATTTATCCCACTTGGGTATGTTCTCTTGTTTTATTATATTTTTCAACCACTTATCAATAGGTAAATCCTCATATTCCACATTTTCTTCATTAAATCGGGATCATCTCCCTTAATTTCTTTCACATGCCATGCTGATTTTACATTAATACTTTCTTACACACATAGGTCAGTTTGAGATTAACTCAGGTTCCACCTTATTTCTTTGCCATTATTCCCATTCATATTCTCATTTTGTACTTGTTATAGGAGTTCTCTCTATCTTATGTGGATTTCATACCTTGATTCACTTTATAAGCATAGACTTATCTGTCTTTTACTTTATTACCTTCTTGAATCACATCTTCAAGAACTCCTCTTTTCCTTATTTGTATTCAGATTTAGAGTGAATGGTGTTGTATCTTTCTCTTATAGTTACCAAACATTCAAGTTTTGATAGATTATGTGCAATTTTCATCTTCTTTACGGTAGGATTGAGATATTCACACCATGATTTCTTATTCATTATGCTCTTTAGATTGTCTCAAAATGACTACTTGATCAGAGTAATCAAAAAGATAACAATCTAAGAGTTCCATACTTACCTTTCTTCAATAATTGAATACCTGGCCAGGGCACCCAAATACTGAGATTAGGCAGTATGCACCATATTTTTGGGTCATGTTCCTGACTTAGACATCATCCTAGTCTTATGTCCTATTGTGTCCCTGTAGACTCAGTAAACCTAAATCTCTGATACCAAACTTGTGGGGACCCGTCATGCAAAACGAGATTACTCAAACGTAAAACACAATCAATCGTTAATTAATCACATACCCAAAAATATGGGTAAATTAAAACCAATTTCAACATCGACACCCACTCAAAAACGTTTGAAGGATCTCGACATCCTTCTTGTATCCATGCTATGCCACACAAACAAGCATTAATATGCTAACAAAAGTCTGATTCATTTGAAACATTATATACAAACTTTATCTCGCCCGGACCTGAGAGTACAGGGACGACTCTAGAACAAACTAAACATCTAATCAACTTTATCAAATATTCATTACCATAGCTCCTCTTGGCTTCCACATGTTTGTTTTTGTCACTTCTGATTACCTAAAAAAATGTGGCGAACCACGAGGGTGAGACACAGTCCCAGCAAGTGATATAACCATCAACAACGTTTATTGATTTCAACATTTTAAAGTAATTAAATAGTTAATAGTTTAATCAGATATAATAAATAAGATCAACAGTATTGATGATTAACAAAATACATAAAGGAGCAGATAACAATTATCATCATCAAGATGACTATCATCATTTTACTTATTAACCGTATAAGAGATTCAATAGCATATGCATAACTAGCATAAGAAAGTCTAGTAGCATGTTATCTCTATTAACCTGAATAAGTCTAGCATCATAAGGATATCTAACAACATTAGCATGTCTAACAGTTTGAACAGATCAATATCATAAGCAAAGCTATCACATAAGCATGAGTATTTGCATAAGCATGATTAGCAGTATATGCATTTCTAATTATAGAGGCATGGCTAGCATGCTAAACATAACTAACAACATGAGATAGCTAGCATCATGATTAAAAGCAACAGTAGAAGTATAGATATCAACATAAGAAAGACTATTGTATGTACACATTTATAGTCTTATGCATATCCACAACATAAGTATAATTACTATCTCTTAATTGCACTAAGCATCATCTTTATGTAAAGAGAACAAACAAGGGTTATCATCCAATGTGAAGCGTCATGTATAACCCTAAACAGATATGCTATACGGTTGTATTACATCTTTTATTATGCCCTGGGGAATTTGAATCGTACCATTCCAAGTCGAACCGACCCCTGCGAAGGGCTATTCGGTTCCGTACAAGATCTAGCAGTACCGGCATCCTAAGATCTCTTCCCCCCGGTCAGTACGAGTAAAAAGGCAGTGACATATCAGTCAAAGCTGCCACCACAGCGACATATAGTCAAGCTGAAAACCACTAGTCCGACCTTGGTACAGGTCACGACACTAGAAACCAAGGTATTCAAACCCAAACACTGAGGTACAACCGCAGTTGTCCCCTAATCACATCATGTTATAACCACAGAGACACGACCGCAGCCGTTCTCAATCACATGAGATGTATGAGGCATGACCATAGCCAACCTCCACAATCTGTATTGTGGATGACAAGGATATATCCTCAACCTACCATCCCCGCATATTCAACAATATGCGCTCCGAGTTTCCCTTAGGAATACTCATTTCACCATCTAGCAAGTTCTGACACTGAAGATGGTTCTACGGCACAGGGCACTACATGATTAGAGTTGCACTTGATTAGTTATACCAATTGGGTGAATTAAGGCTGCATCAAACAAGTGGACATACAAACCCTAATTCACTTCTAGCAAGCATATAACTATCAAAACTTGAAAAGATATAAAATGTGTGAAACATAAAGTCTCATCTCATCATCACATGGTATTATTCATTTGCCACTCATGAGACTACACCAGTCATCATGCTATCACAAGATAATAATCTTTTTCACAATATCACAGGGTATCAACCCTTATCAACATATGAGGATTTCACCTCATTCAGGGCTCAACCACGCCCAAAGGTCATTAAGACCATCATATTATTCCCTGCAAGATCATCATTATCTTTGCATGCCTTATAACAAGGCTCAAAAACATCAATTATATATAATACACCAGATCAGTACAATATTGCATTTATGAACTAGGTGGTATTCATAAACAATCATAGAAGGGTTATATTAACATTAAGAACATTCCTTTATTACATCAACATGCAAGGAATCTAGATATGATTAACTCTCATCATATTCATTATACACATGTTTAGCATAAGAAAGTATCAACCATGTGACTATAATAACCACCAATTAACATATCAAGGTTATGATCATAGTAAGGAGGTTATTCTACCATCATTCCATTATATAAGAATGTTAAACATGAATACCCATCTTTATCTAATTGCATTAGAGTTAGGTTCAACATGATAAATTATATCAATGTTACTAATCAGCACTCATATCCAAACCCTAACTCACGGCATCCCCATTGGATCATGGATGGATAAGGTGAAGCATCACCTTCACATTCCATACTATTCTCAAGTATGAACCCACACATAAATCAAGGTGTGACCATCAGGTTATAGCATACTAGGGTTTCAACAATAATAACAAAGTCTCCATGATTGTATTAGTCATTCAAGGACTATTAATACCCAATTACCATCATTTAGTTATATTAAAGCTAGGTATAACAAGCTATACCTACTTAGGGTCACATATCAACACAATATTGTTATCATCCCTTCTATTCATATGAATGAATATGTAAGACTAACTTATTAAGGTAACCCTCCATTTGTTCCATCATCATTGAACCCATATCACTATACCACAATGCCATCCAGAACCATTGGATGATTAAAAGGGAAGACTATTGGTTGTTTACATAAGTAAACATCTGGATAAACCACCTACGAAGTCCTTGATTTGTGCTCTAGAAAGAGTTACCATCTAACCCTAGACATCGCTTGATTAACAACACAAAAGGTTCTATTGAAAGTAGGGTAAAACCCACAATCAATTGTTCATTTCGAATAAGCCATCCATTACCAACAAGTAAAATCCTTAAGTTGATCATACAAAGAAAATCATCTAAATACCATTATTAGGATTAACATATTACATTAGCCATCATTCCACCTTAATAGAGGAATAACCATTATATCTTGACTATTGGGTCAAGTTCATATATTAAAACCATCAATTACAGTATACGTTCGACTATTGCATCAAGACCTAAGAAACCATTGGTCTAAGGATTAATTGATGATAAAACTATATGCTTAACTCACCATATATTGTAGAGATATGATCCACCATCATTAGTGATCATTAAATCACTATAGGTTGTTAGATCAACACTATATTCCTTGATCAGCATCAGATATCAACATTGATTGATAACATCAGTAGGGTATTTAATGGTTGATCATTAAACTTCTAATTGGACCAAAACCTGACCTAAGGGGTGAACATAGGTTGTCAAAACAACCTGATCCAAGTCACATTATACCTTAGTACTAACACACACATGATCACATATTCATATATAACTGAAATCAGAACATGGAACATTATAAAAATCGAAATCTCAGTCAAGTATAGCTTTTTAGTGCATGAATCATCATTTTCAAGCAAGAACATGACCTAGAAAGTTTATGGTAAGAAATAAATGTAGAGCAAGTTATAAAACTTGCCTCTAATGCGAAGATGAAACCCCGCACAGAAGAAATCTCGAGCAGGTAGGGTAGAAAATCCAAGAGTAAGCCATGAATTTGTTCATCTAGAACCTTTTTCATCAATTGAGCAAACCAATGGTTCGGGATGTCCGGATTAGTCCAGAGATGTGTCCAGGGGTTGTCTTCAACCTCGGTTCTACCCTAGATTGAACCTGTTGCAATCAAACAGTGACTTCCACACACATACAGGTTGAAAATGAACTCGGTTAAGGGCTGAATCGAGAGCTAGGGCTGCATATTCTTACACGGACCTCTTGGCCTAGCTCAAAGGCATCGATTTCAGGTGCTGGCCACACCCGATCGTGCTCCTGGTCGTTGCTTCTTGCAGAGGCTGCTGCTGCTGTTAGATGGGGTGCCACCCCTGCAGGTGGGTGCAATTGGGGCGGGGAGCTACGGCTATTTGTTTGGACCTCGAAAATAGAGTCAAGGCAGGCGTCTGGTGGTGTTGCACGCGCCTGAAGGGTCCCTGGCCGGCGCCATAGCTGCTGAGCGGCTGCTGCTACTAGGGGCGCCGCTAGGGCTGGTCGAGCTGTAGATGAGCAAGGAAGAAAGGGAGGAAGGAGAAAAGGAGTTTGGCACCGCTGGATCGGAGCCCAAGGAACCCCAAATCCGTCGTGCTCCATCCTCTGTTGGTTGGTCAACACTTCTACTGCAACCTGCAGGTCGGCCGATGCCCTAGCTAGGGCTGTGGATAAAGTGAGGTTGGAGGAAGACGAAGGAAGGAGAAGGGTCAGGGAAGGGTGGGTGGAGGTCGACAGAGATCAGGGGCTATCTAATCCACCCAGAATCACCCTCGTCACCCTCACACGATCCCTCCTTTCTTCTGCTCTGTCGTTTGGGCGCTGGGCGTCGTTCTACCTTTTCTATTCTATTGGGAAGAGATAAGGGAGAAGAGGGGTAGCCGACCCACATAAATGAAATAATGATCAATTAAATGGCCAAATTGCATCTTCAACCCATATATCTTAAAGACATCATAACTCTTGCCTCGAAGGTCCAAATTGAACGATTCTTTTTGCAAAACCTCAAGCACGGAATCCACTACAACCTCGATGCAAGAAACCATGCTATTTAGATTGTAACACTCGATCAAAGCACTAATTGCATCCGTGAGTACTTAATTCAACTTAATCAACTTAATGATGCACTAAGCATTAAATTATGGTAATTAAACTTGTTCAACTCATTAAGCAAGTTTAGGGGCCTTACACATGCAAGGTATGAGCAAGAAACAATTGTGGAGGATGTTATATGACTCACCTTGGAGATGAGGTAGAAACTCCAAATAACAAAGTAGCTTATACAAAAGAGGGTAGGAACCCTAGCTTGGCCAAGCTAGCTCCTTCTCTAAAAAGAGAGCAAACCCTTGGTCAAGGAAGGAAGGAAAGAGATGTTCTTCAAGCTCTAACTAAGGCACAGCCATCGGACACCATGGGTTTCACTAAGAAGAGAAAGAAGAGGGAAAGAACAACAAGAAAAACATAGGTATAGATGGAGATTTCACTTACTAATATCAAGAAGAAGAGCAAAGGAACACTGAACTTCTTCAATAAGAAGAGATACAAACCCTAGCTCTCCATGCAAGGAGGATCGACCAAGCTCCTACAACTTGAGCTCCTTCTTCTCCACCAAGAAAAGGGGATGAGATATAAGAAACCAAGGAAGAAGGAACAGAGAGATAGGTGTGTCAAGATATTGTTTTCATACAAGGAGGGAGGTATATATAGCTTAGGGTTGGGGAGAGAGAAGAGAGGGTTAGGTGTCAAGCTAAACATGCCATGTGTCCAAAGGATCTCATCCATGAAAGCACTTCAACCATGAAACTAAGTCTAACATAAACCAGGTGATCCACTAAGAAAATTAAACAACTAACTTGCCCAGAAAAAGAAAACAACCGCTAAGAACTTGGCGATTAAGAGGTAAGAGAATCCAAACAGTTGTTGACCCTAGGGAATGTTGGCGACCCAGATGAATTAGGAACTTCATTGACCGCCAACCCTAGGTAGCAAAATGAAACCTTAGCAACTGCAAACCCTACAAGGTACACATCCAACTTTGGTGACTGCCAACACAAGGTGTTCTCATTGGTCAAACACTCAAAGGGTCAACCATTGAGCTAGGTTATATAAGAGCAAACCCTAATCTCAAGGTTAGATGCCACCACTCAAACCAAGGTGTGGCAAGGCACCTTAAAGCACAACTAGATCAAGTTTGATGTGAAAACATGTGAGGCACAACAAGCATGTGAAAAACTGTAAGAAAAACCCTATATATGGGTAAATTTCATAACAGCCCAAAACATGCACAAAATTGTATAACTTGCACACACAATGTCCAAACTGGACCAAACTTGAAACATAAGATTGGCACATGATATCAAAGCACATCTTAGATTTTTATTAAGATTTTAAGCATCCAATTATGTTAAACAAGCATGTTCAACCAAAGAGCAAAGTTAGGGGTCTTACAAACATAAGCCCCTAATAAGGATGTCGTCCCCAAAACCTGCACGAACAAAGACCGGTAGTTCCAAAAAATCTCATCCTCTAACTTCCAAGTGTATTTTTCCAAACCAAGGTGATGACAGAAAACCTAAACTAAGGCTAGATCCTTTATCTTCAACTTATTCACTCTTCTATCCAAGATCAACATAGGACCTTCTACATATGACACATCCTCCTCCAACTCAACATCCCCTAGATGTAATGTTTGCTTTGTATCAGAGTAAAACTTCCTCAACATGGAGACAAGGAAGATAGGGCGCAACCTATGCAACTCTGAAGGTAGATCCAACTTGTATGCCAACTTCCCAACACACCCAAAATAGGGTATGGTCCCATATACCTAGGAGCTAACTTACCCTTCTTACCAAACTTTAGCACACCCTTCCAAGGGGAAACCTTAAGGTACACCATGTCTCTAACTCATGACTCTAACCGTCTATGATGGTTATCGACATACAACTTTTCTCTATCAAGGGATACTTTCAACTGTTGTTGTATCACTTTAATATTTTTTATAGTTGCAAGACTAGCTCATTTCCTGAAAACTGATATTCACATGACACATACCAACAAAGAGGTGATCTACACCGTCTCCTGTATAAATCCTCATATGGTGGAATATATGTACTCCTTTGATAATTACCTTGTTGTAGGTGAACTCTATCAAACTCAAATGTATATCCCAACCACCAACGAACTCAATAACACATACCCTTAAAAGATCTTCCAACGTCTGAATGGTCCACTCTAACTGACCACCTGTCTGAGGGTGGAAAGTTGTGCTAAACCTCATTTGTATCCCCATAGATGAATGTAGACATTACCAAAATGACTTGTAAATTGTGGACCTCTATCAAATACTATGGTCATTGAAAACCATGCAAACAAACTATCTCATCAATATATATATGTGCTAACTTCTCTGTTGTATATGTTGTCTAGAGTGGTAAGAAGTGAGCTAAATTAGTCAACCTATCAACTATCACCCAGATGGAATCATGACATTTGGCTATCCTAGGAAGATAAACCACAAATTCCATGGTTATATGATCCCATTTCCACTATGGTATCAACAAAAGTTGTAAAGTTCTTGCAGGATTCTGATGCTCTTCCTTCACCTATTGACTTACTAGACACTTAGAAATAAACTTTGGCACATGATGCTTCAGACTTGGCCACCAATACAGATGCTTTAGATTATGGTTCAACTTTGTAATACTAGAGCGCATCGCATACATTCAGGAATGAGATTCATCAAGAATCAACTTCCTCAGGACATCAACATCTGGAACCACCATCTTGTTATGAAAATAAATTGTCACATCATCTGACTCATGGAAGACATCATACTTCCTACTGCCAAACTATGATTGGATATTTTGTATCACAGTATCACCATTCTATGCATAGCTAGTCTCCTATATCAACATAGGCTTAACCCATAAGTGTACTAGAAATCCTTCCAAAAAGGAAACCTCCAACTATACGTTCATTTGTTTAAGCAACACCAACATTTAATGCTTGTAACATACCAAATCATGTAGCAGTTCCTTGACTAGAAATGATGACAAAGATGATTTCCTACTCAAAGCATTGGCCACCACATTTACCTTCCCTAGATGGTAGTCTATCGTACAATCATAGTCCTTGATTATCTCCATCCATATCCTCTGTCTTATGTTCAGCTCCTGCTTTGAGAAGATATATTGAAGGTTCTTATGATCAGTGAAGATATGATACTTCTCTCCATACATATGGTGCCTCTAAATCTTCAAGGCATGAACCACTTTTGATAGATCCATGTCATGTGTCGAGTATCTCCTCATTTTTCTTAAGTTGTCATGAAGCAAAAAAAATCACATTCTTGTCCTGCATCAACACACATCCCAAGCCATTCTTTGAGGCATCACAAAAGATGATGTAACATTTCCCTTGCTCTGGAAGCACTAAGACTAGTGCACTAGTCAACTTATCCTTCAATAATAGGAAGGAACTCTGATACTTGTCATCCCAAACAAAAGGAATACATGTCCTAGAAAACTTGGTTAGGGATAAAGCTACAACATTGAAATTCTTAATGAATCTCATGTAGTAACCAGCCAAACCTAAGAAGCTTTAGACATCCATCGGAATCTTGGGATGCTCCCACTCCAGTACTGATTGTACCTTCTTAGGGTCAGCACAAACACCCTTAGTAGATATGACGTGGCCCAGAAAAGACACCTCGGTCAACCAGAACTCACACTTGCCAAACTTGGCATACAATCGGTGGTGCCTCAACAAAGTCGATGCATGGCGTAGATGCTGCTCATGTTGCTTATTGTACCTAGATTATATCAAGATGTCATCGATAAACATGACCACAACTAATTTGGATACGGTCTAAACACTTTGTACATCAGATCCATGAAGGTTGTCGCTGCATTGGTTAGCCCGAACGACATAACCACAAACTCATAATGACCATACCTAGTCCTAAAAGTTGACTTGGGTTTGTCATCTGCCTTAATCCTTAATTGATTATATCCTGACCTCATATCTGTATTTGAGAACATTGTAGCACCTCTTTGTTGGTTAGATCACCTAATATGCCCTATTTGTTCACACTTGTGACAAGTGCTTGAATCATATTGCATCCTAGACGACCCTGTCACTGATACCATATTGTCAGGACCTCTCTTTTGATCAACATGAATGCCATAGAGAATTCATAAACCTAAACCCAGATTATGAACAAAAACAACTAATCCTCTATAAATACAAGTAACACAATATAAGAAAAACACATGCAAAATTTTCCTTTTCCTTTCTCATGAAACTTCATAACAATGTCACATTATCACATAATTTATTCAAATTCATTAGAACCAGAATCAAATTGTTGTTACTCATATGTAACTTAGTTTACATCAGTTACAAGTACAAAAATAAAAAAACTTAGTATACTATAGGGCTGGCAAAACAAGACTCAAACCGAATGATTGGACCCAAACCTGAATTTTTTAAGCGGGTTAGGGTCTAAGGTTTTTTGACCCAACCCAAAATTGATCAGAACCCGAAGAACCCAGAATTAATTTAGGGTCGGGTCTAGGTTTAAATTTTCAACTTGAATTGACCCACTGACCCAAAATTCACAATTATATATACAAATAAAATTACAAATACTAAAGTTTAAGACACCAATGGCCTACCAAATTAATAATCCAACAGTTATGAAGTTTATTTGGGCAATTCTATATAGTTTGGTATTGGTTTGTATGATTTATTATGCTAATTATTTTATGAATTGGTGTTTAAAACTCCTCAACAAACTAAAATTATTTTATATGTGTTTCTCAATCACATTGTAAGTTTGTTTACATTGAAATTTGTTGTTTACACTTGGTAATTGTCAATGATTAGACAAAACATATCATTTTTCTAAATTGTTCTCTTGGTATTTTGTATGTACGGGACAAAATCAATGGACCTGAAAATTTTTACATGTAGGGTCAGGGTCAACGGTTTCAACCCAAAAATCCATCTTTTGCAAGTTTAGGGTCTAGATAAAAAGTATTGACCCGAATTGACACGAACTGAAACTTGGTTGACCTAAACCTGATTTTCACCCCTAGGATATTACCCATCTCGGTAAAGAGAGAATATAGGGACATTTAATTCTATATACATTATTCTTCTATTTACATCTTCTTTGTCACAAACTCTCCTTTCACTAGTATAAAAATGGCTTATAACGTCACATTTACAGGTGTCACTTGTATCCAAGAAACTGACGCCTAAAACCTACAACATCGGTTAACTACACAAACTGACATCTATCTGTGAAGAGCGGCCAGACACGGGTATCACTTTTTATTTAGTGTCAGTTCCTCAATAAGCAACCGACGCCTAAAATCGACTGCCAAATATGAATTTTTCAGTGAAAAAAATTACCTCCAAAATTTAATATACGACATCGGTTGTTAACAAATCAACCGACGACTAAAGATTTTTTGCAAGACAGAAATTTGTCCCACTTTTATCGTCAGTTATCTTGCAATAACCGACGCTGATGTGTTTTCGCGCATTGTGCCCGTGAAAATTTTCACCCCCCTTTGGCATCGATTTTTCTACGGTAACCGACGACTATGGTCATAATTCGAGAACATTTTTTTTGTCAGCATATGTAGATAGATGTCAATTTTTTTAGTTGGAACTAATGACTATCATTGAACATAAGTGTCGGTTTTTATGTGGTGACTGACTCCTTATATTTTAAGCGTCGGTTTTTTTAATAACCAACATCGATTTTTAACTTAATAGCGCCTGCACAAAATACTCTTCCCCTTTCTCTATTTCATTTTTGATTTCAAGAGTTAGGGCTCTGGTGATTCCTCTCCTCCACACTGCTCCTGCCGCCGCTGCACTGCTTGCCTGCCGCTGCTGCCACCTACCGCTCCTACCGCTGCTGCCACGTGCCACTCCTACTGCCGCTGCCGCTGCTACCACTCCTCTTCTTCCTACGCAGCTGTCGGTACTACTGTGGTTGATCACGGGCCAACCAAAGGTAATGGAACCACCCTTTATGTTTGTTTCCCATTCTCAGATCGCTTGTCGTTGGCCCCGATTCATTGGACGATGAGGGTCCCCTGTTTTCTATGTGTGTGCTATTGCAGCTAGGAGTACCGTACAGTCTGGTCTCCATCTCTGTTTATTGTATCCAATGCCGATTTCTGTAATGGTTCTTGTCTGACCCGACCCTAGTATTGGTGTCATTTCTACTGGATTAGTCCCTTAATACATTGTTAAGAGTGGATTTGATGTCTACCTGCATGGGAGTTGTGATCTTGAATTGGGATATTTTTCAAGAGTATTTAAGACATGACTTTGTGCCTAATATTGGTTCCTCTAAGGAAGTGTTTATTTAAATTGAATATTGTATATGGAAAAAATATGATTGTCTAGTATATATTTTTTCCATGATCACTTCCATTATGGGTCTATCCAATACAACTTATTTTCAACAAATACATATATTGAGAATCCTAATGACCCTTCTTGCTTAATGATGAACTCTAATGCAATCATATGACATTCTTGGAATGTAAATGATGAATTTTTCCCTAGATTGCCAATCATGCTTCTAAAGACATTAATAATCACTCTAACTTGAAGAACAGTAACTTTGTGGTCATACATGACACTCTTATCAGCCCCTCATCTCCCTTATTGATATTTTGTTTATATGAGTTTATATGTGTGATTATGACCCCCTTATGGTGAGGCATGGACATACCTTAAGTCAATTGGGGAACCTCGGTCTTCTATTATATCAAACCCCATTTATACTTGAAATCAGTAGTAATGTGATGGTTTGTGATGTAATGGCCATGCCCAAAGCTAAAATGTTGGTCCTCTATTTCTAAAATGATTATGTGAAATCCTAAATCAATAGCATATATTATTCTTTGTGCACCCAAATACCTTGTGAATCATGTATGCGCCCTAAGGTGATTAAATGCCTAAATCTTGACTTGAAATATGACCTAGTATGTATGTTGATATATGAATCTCTAGTTAAAACTTCAAGATTGACCCCTAATTAATACATTATAACAGAATTGAATCGTGCATTTGTGTTGTTGCAAGTGTTGTTGACTTGTTGTTGATTTGCATATATTTCTTCTTCAACCTTCAAGTGCGGTATAATATTCTCACTCTCCCAATGTGCCATTAGGCTTCATTTTGATTCAAATCCTTGATATATGGAATCATGGTTTATTTACTATTTAGTATTTATTGACAAGCATGATTAAATGATGTTACACAAAACTTAGGATATGAATGATCAAACTAGGATTGTAGGTATAAGAATGACAACATACATGTATTTATTGGCCTAGAAACCCATCTAAGATTTACTCATTAGGAGTAAATTTTGGATAGTCCCCAGTTTGGGACTGTTCTTGAACACTTAATCTCACTTAGGATGTAAGTGTATAATGTGTATTGGATTTTCAAGAAAATTTTGGCAGCATTTCCATGTTTGTTCTCTAAGTACATATGTACTTGGACAACAGTGGGGAAATGTTGCCAAAATTTTATTGAAATGGGAATAAGGATAGAATTAATAGAAGTAGTTAGTAGTGATCAGAGAACATACTTACCTCCCGCTTGTTACACGTTGTTGAGAAAGGAGAAGAAAGCTTTTTGTGAATGCTTGGTAAATGTTAAGGTGCCACAGGGTTACTCATCCAACATCCGTACATTGGTATCAATGGAAGATCTGAAGTTGATAGGTCTTAAATCTCATGATTGTCACACTCTAATGCAAAAAATATTGCTCGTGGCAGTTTTATCTATATTGTCGAAGCATGTAAGGTTTGCAATCACCAGACTTTGTCTCTTTTTCAACTGTATGTGTAGCAAATTTATTGACCCTGATACTCTTGATAAATTGCAAAGAGAAGTGGTTTTTACCCTATGTCATCTTGAGATGTATTTTCCTCCTTCATCCTTTGATATCATGGTACATCTTATTGTCAACTTGACTAGGAAAGTGAAAATGTTGGGACCAATTTCCTTGCATTGGATGTATCCCTTTGAACGATACATGAGCGTTTTTAAAGGTGATGTTCGAAACTGTTATCGGCTTGAAGGGAGCATTATTGAGGGTTATGTGGCGAGAGAGGTTATGGATTTTTGTAATGACTTTCTGAGTGCTAATGACTATCCCGTTAATGACAAGAATATTGAGGAGCATTTTGGAAAAGGAATTTTGGGATCACGGATGAAAGTAATCAGCCGTGAGCAGTTGGAACAAGGTCACTTGTATATTTTACACAACATCGACGAAGTGAGTGTTTATATTGAGGAACATACCAATTTCATCAAGAGACAATATCCTCGAGCCAATTCAATGTGGCTTGCTAGAGAGCATAACAAGATATTTATTAAGTGGTTTGAAGATAAAGTCTTACATCAACTATCTCAAACACCAGATAATCTTACTGAAACTATCAAATGCCTCACCTTTAAATCAAAATTGAATGTTATGTCTTATGAAGGGTTTGACATAAATGGATTCTCATATTACACAAAGCGTCAAGATGATAAGATTTTCGTCCAAAACAGTGGGGTCACCCTTCAAGCGTCTTCATTGTTTTTTGCAAGTGCAAAGGATAAGTGTCCACGTGAAGCTAAAATGTCATATTACAGTGTCATTGAATACATATGGAGTTTGACTACGTAGATTTTAGAATTCCGCTCTTTAAATGTAATGGGGCTGATAACACCAAAGGAGTTATAGTGGATTAATTGGGTTTCACATTAGTGAACTTTGAATAGATTGGCGAGAAGGGTGAATTATTCATATTGGAATCACGGGAAAAACAAGTATTTTATATCGATGATCCTGCAAATGATAAATGGTCTTTTGTTCTTCATGGTAAAAGATAGTTCATTGAAGATCATATAGATGAAGAAGAGTACTATGATAAGTATGATGACTCCAGTCTATTCTCAGTTGGGTTGCCAACACCACCAAAATTGAAGCTAATGATGACTTGTATGTGCGCGGAGATCACAATGAAGGATTGTTAATTGATAAAAGATCACAATATTAGAGGCATGCATGTTTATATTTTTTATATGTTTTATTTTTTGAATGTGAACTTTACAATGTGAATGTGAACTTTTAGATGGTTGAGCATTCTCGTGATGACCATGCTGATGATTACCGTGAGGGTGAGGACGTCAATGCGCCACCTCACAATGTAAGTTTTAAAAATATATCCCTGAGGTTTCTATCTATATGTTCATTTATAGTTATACCATGTAAGTGTGTTTTTTATCAAATTTTAGGTTGGTGATGTACCCCCTGAAGAAATTGGGGCACTTGATGAGCAGCAAAAAAAATTGAGAAAGTGAGGGGCATCACAATGATGAACAATTTACTACAGCACAGGGGAAATGGACCCAAATTGGCTGTGGATTTCGATCATGCAAGAAATCCAGTTGGAGTGAACCGCAACTCATTTATTTCATATCTTGGGGTTCTTACTCGCAGCCATTGTAGTCCTGTTTTTTAATCCTGGCATAAAGTTCCTAAGGGGAACAAAGACTTAGTTTGGATGGAACTATGTGTGAGTTATTATTATTTGCAATTCTATTTTTGTAGATTACTAATTTTTAGGATACTAGTTAATAGAAATTCTATTTTGTAGAGTATATTTGATCTGGGTGAAAAGCTACATCGTAAATGCGTGATGCAACGTTGTGGACGGGTCCTAAGGAACTATAGGACAAATCTCACCCGAGATTACATATGTGATGCTGAGAAGATGTTCTTGATTGATTTCCAATTCTAGACATTGATCACTTTTTGACTAACTCTACACTAATAATTTTTGTTTGTATTCTCCTTAAAATATAAATTTAGGCAGAAGGCAGCCACTGAGCAATGGAACTACCTGGACACTAAAGACTGGGAGGAGTTTGTTACCCAAACAAAAACATATGAATTCAAGGTATTAAGCACCACTCCTAATTTAATTAATATACGTTCTTATGTATTCACCTTTTTCAAGATTAACCTTTAGTGTTACTAACCAAATCAATGTGCTTACTAACAAGGCTATCAGCAATGCTCAAAGAGAAAGGTGTGCACTGAATGTGCATGACCACACAATGGGTCTAAGAGGCTATGCAGGCATTTGCCAAAGACTACAAGCTGAGTCTACTACTACTTAGGAGTCCTCTACTATTGGTCTTGCACCTCTACCTCATCATGCTATGTGGATAGCTGGGAGGCAAAACAAGAAGGGAGATATAACGAAGCCCGCAACTGCTGAGGCGGCTACAAAAATGGTAAAATTCAACTCTTAGAGTAATTGATCGATATTGATTATTGTTATGTTTACTTACCAATTTCCGTTGATGTCGATTAGTGGGAGCTGCATGAGCAGAGGAAGGAAGGCAAGTTCATCCCTGAGGGCACAAGGGATGAATTGGCAGTTTCTCTAGGTAACCTAGAGCATCCTGGACGTGTTAGGGGTGCATGCACTGTTGTTGGCATCAAAGCATTCTTTGGGCCATCACAGTGCAAACCAGTCCCAAGAGCGGGACTTTCATAAGCCGAGGTAACTTATTCTTTTTTTAGAATGTTATTGCGAAAGAGAATTCAATAATCATAAGCTAGCATTTCTTTTGTCTATGTATAGGTAGATCAGTTAATTGAAAGGAGAGTCAAGGGAGCACTTGATAGGAGAGTTGAGGAAACACTTGATAAGAGAGTCAATGAAGCAATTAGCAAGTGGCAGGTGTCTCTGACTGTCACTCAGACAATACATGTGGTGGGCCGCTCTTCTCCTATTGTAGAGGTTGGGAGTAATCTTGTAGATCCACCACCTAGCACGTCCGCGGTAAGTATTTTTATGACATATATAGTAGCTAGTATTTTCAAGATGATATGTTTATGTATATATGCATATAACATTCTTTACGTAAATTTGTAGGGGTTGAAGTCATGCCATCTAAAAAGTGAAGAATATATCATTGCAAAGGCACAGGCTTACCCATCCCTTCCAGGGGATATGTTTCATGGGACTCCAGTACCAGCTGGTGCAGTTTGTGTGATCCCGATACATATACTCCCCGATTGGAGGGATCTTCCACTGCCATATGCCCACCTAGATTCTGAAATGCTTGGTGAGGCAGAAGGCAGAGTGATAATGTGGCCCAAAGCGGATGTTGTCTATACCAATATTGTATGGTAAATTTACATTACGTTAATTTGTTAGTGTGTATATATGAGTCAATTGATCTAAAATTATATATACATGTCAAAAGGAAGAAACCCACTACATATCAACCTCCACCTCCACCTCCACCTCCTAAAGTACCAAGTTGGCTTCCAAGGGACCTACACACCTCGTTAGGTCCTAATTGTAGGGGTATGGCAGTATGGATAGGCGAACATGATTCAAATTGCCCTATAAATGTTACTATTCTGGAGGATGATGTAAGTCAATCATACAATAACAATCTATTTATACAAGTTTTTCATATGTATTAATGCATAGGTAATACAAGTTTTGCATACGCATTAATGCATAGGTATTAATGCAGGTCAATCATATGATAACAAGCTATTTATACAAGATATTTTGGAGTTGTTTTGTTATAATTGGCTGAACACATCTATGATAGAGCTGTGGATATGGTGAGATCTTGTTTATACATCTGTATACCTTGTTTTATATACGGTGATATGGTTTCTTATATATTAATGCATACGTAATACATATTTTGCAGCCACTTACACATGATATGTATAGATTTTGCATTTTCCCATGTGGGATTTTTGGTTCCATCTTTGATTAGTCTTGTAGATACAGACCATTCTTTAGTTACTTCATACTGTTGTGCTGCTTTTGAATATTTTGGTAAAAATAAGAAGACGGTGATAATAGCTCCATTCAATGTCGAGTAAGTTTACTTTGCTTATAATTTGGACTTAAGAAAATTACATTTTTATTGTGGATTTTGAGTTATTAATTTTTAACTTTCTTACCTATAGTGGTAGGCATTGGGAGTTACTAGTTATTGTCTCCAAGACGTTCACTGTCTATTATCTAGATCCTGTGGGGAATGAATTGAATACATTATATGGATACACAATGAAAAGGCCATTATTCCCATGAGAAATATTTCATATTTTTATATCCGTTAGCATATGTTATTACATTACTATTTAATTATGCAATTTAATGTGTTACATTAACATGTAGGGCTTTATAGGAGTTCAAAAAAGCTGGAGGAAAGGTCCCCAGGAAAAAGAATCAGCCACAAATTTGGGAGAATGTGAAAGTAATTTTCCGACTCCAATGTATATATTATTTATGTGAACTGTGCTTATTTGTATTTTTGAATATTTTGTATGTTTCAATTTATAGTGTGCTACACAAGACAACGGTTGGGCATGTACCTACTATGTGATGCAATTTATGGACCTAATCATCAAATATGCCACAATGGAAATCGATACTATACATAAGGTATTATATATAGTCTCATTAGATAATATAAAATATATCAATCTTATTATATATTATTAATTATATATATATATGTCATTCTCTTTGCAGGTGTTTAAAATTGACTTCAGTACAGGTGGAAAGTTATTAGATGTTCATACTCGCTATACAAGAGAGAAATTAGATGTTGTAAGAGAAGAATGGGCAAAAGCCCTACAAGTAGTGGGAATTTTTAAATATAATTGGGTATCTGATGGCAATGATGACGATGATGAATAAAGAATGATATTTTTAAACTTTGTTCTCATAATTATTTTTGTGTGATGTGAATGACTTTTTCTGAATTGTCATATTTGTGAATGTGAATGACTTTTTCTGATCAATACATGAATGTTTGAATGTGAAAAGAGATGAAATGAATAGAACTGAATGTGAATGTAAATGACTTTGCAGGTTTCTACATGTATCTGATCAATACATGTATCTGAATTTGAATGACTTTGCAGGTTTGTGGCATGTTGTTGGCTGATATCAATGGATTTTGTAAACCTGCAGTTTAGAACTGAACTGCAGGTTCTACATCCTGCTGACCAGCCATACAACAGGCTTGCAAACTGATAAGACAAAAACATTAGAGCATAGGCATCAGTTATTTGTAGAAAATCAAAAACAAAGACATACAACTTCGGTTATTAGCAAAAAACTATCGTCTTTTCCATGGTTGGAGTCAGTTATCTGTAAGAACTGACGCCTATTGTGTCCAGGTACCACGGTCGTGTTGGGAAGCACGGTCGTGCTGGCAGGGATATGGTGTCAGTTATTGTTTAATAACCGACGTGTTTAACCATGATATAGTGTCAATTTTCTTTACTAACCGACGCATATAGTTCCCTTGCTAGCGCGTTTTTGGTGGCGAGAAGGGTTATGCGTCGATGTGTGTTTAATAATCAACGTCTTTGATCATGATATAGTGTCAGTTTTTGTTAAGAACTGATGCTTATAGTTCCCTTGCTGGCACATTTTCGGTGGCGGGAATGGTTATGGCGTCGGTTAGAAACCGACGCTGAAGGTGTCGACCTTTAGCGGCGCCCACTTGGGTATCGCTTGGAAACCGATGCTAAACACTCTAAATAACCGATGCCAAAGGCCTTTTCTTTAGTACTGTTTGAATAAAATTATACCTAAAAACATTTGAAACAATCTCATGAGACTCATATAGAGCCTCATCAAGTGGATACCTCCCACTCAACCTAAGTACATGCATCAACATCAGATCAAGTATAACAAACTTAAAAAAAACATATAGATTTTGAAAAGTCTAGCTGATAGTTCTAGCATCTAATCAAATCTAATTTACAATGACAATCGAATCAAGCATATAAGGTACACACATAAACCAAATCCAACTTTAAAACAACTTTTAGAGCATGTCTATGAACAAATCAGTAGATGCTACTATATTCAAAATAATAATTCTTTAGTATGACTAAAAAGTCAAGATCTAAATATTCAGAATCAATATATATATATAACATCATTTATTTGACACTCCACCGGCCAGGCCAAGAACACATCCTATAGTCCTGAAGCTAAAATACACGTAAGAAATGTCTACCAAATAGTACTATCAAATAACTAGAAATACAAATCAAATTCAATGTGGATATATCTCTCAACATTTACTACTTGTCAACAAGGCATAAAAAAAATATGAAACAGATAATCTCTATAACATAATGATTATTTTTTAAATAAGAAACATTAACAATAATGGCAAATTATCAATTAGAAATACAAGGAATGTAACAAACATTCAAATCATATTCTACATGACTTGTTATCTTTTATTCATTTGTCCTTAAACTACTTGGTTTGTACCTCACTAAGTAGAATTCAACCTGTTTGATTCTCGTGTCAATGACTCACCATCACTATCTTAAGATTTAGTCAACCACCCTATGATATCAACAACATACCATGGACACCTCAAGGTTTCCTAAAGAGGATCGCATCCTCATCTTAGATACACGAGATAGGAACCAGCAAAACAATATATCGCATATCACAACATTCATATTTTCACATTTCACATATTTTGTTTCATCATAGTCTATTCCTCATGGATATAGATTGTCATAACAGTGATTTAGGGACAAAGCCACTTCAAATGACTCACTCCTAAATTTTTATGGTCTAACCATTAAGGTCTCGATCCACACTTCAAAAAACCTTCTCATTATACATAAATTATTACAAGGAGATGAGTTTGTTTCCCCAATGTGAACCTTAGGGAAAACTCATGATGTTTAGAGCACCTAGCTAGATGTTTCATCATTTCACCTGTTATTAATCTTTTTTACCCATCTTAAAATAATTCAAAACACCATGTATCATATGTGTGCATTCTCGCATAGTTAGAATAACATGAATTAGATTAGGCTTACCACGAGATCAGTGATTTCGGATATCATATACGTCATTTCACTTAAAGATCTGGAAAGAGGCCCCTTAGGGTGGGAAGAGGTCGGAAAAGAAGCCCTTTTCAGAGCGAAAGAAGCCCTTTTCCTGAGGGAAAGAAGCCCTTTAAGTTAATATTGATTATGGAATTCTAAACCACCCCCGGGGAAGAACGGAACGAGGGGAGGGTCGAAAACAAAAAACACAACAATCTATAACTTACATCACATAGTTTTTAAAATTTCCCCATTATCTCATAGCAGTCATCATTAGTGGATTTTCTTCCCAAGACATAATCTTATTGTCCAACATTTACACTCATCAGGGTTTTATCATCATTAGTGAGGTTTCAGCCTAATACATAATCTCATTGTCTAGCATTTTCCCTCATCAGGGTTTCTCAAAAAGTTACTAAAGCATGTTAATTACATATCAACACATTTCTTATATGTTCATTTCATATCATAGTTCTCATTCAATATTCACAAAGACATTAAAACTAGCAACAATATAAGCATATAGATATCTTGTGTCATTCATTATACTCAGGACAGGTTCATCATGCAACATATATATATATATATATATATATATATATATATATATATATTCCATTCCATTTCTAAAGATATGAATAAATCTCAAGGATAAACATGCATAGAACTCTTAATACTCCTCATTTACTATTTGCAATTTTTCAATTAGGGATATTGTCCAACACAGTGTAATCTCATTTGAAATCCATCATATTAGGCCATTCTTAGAATAGAAGTGTCTATAGACTATTGCAATCTAGATATTTATTATTATGAATCAAATCACATCCTTGAACTTCATCTTGTAATATAAATAGACTATATTTATGTACAGTCCTTAATTCCTCATTTTAGACAATACTTCTTTATTGTCACATAGCTATTAAGGTTAGGTTTAGGATATTTGGTCGAACTATGAGTTTTCTTCCTTTTTCCTTCATTTTATCATCATTAGTCACAACTTCTTTCCTATGATGTTCATTGCTATTCTTAGAATCAATCATTTTAAGTTTACTTAATATGTAAAGTTTCTCTCTCATTGAAATATTTCATAATATGATTTTATATATTCCATGTAGTTTATATCAACACCACATGTGATCAAAATATATAGATTGTATACTTCATTATACACATTTCATTAATTTCATTCTTAACTTATTATCACCATTCATTCAATTCTTGTTTATTTCCTTTCTTGTAATTAAATTAGTGCACCGTGTCATTGACTTTCAATGGCATTCTCTATAACATACTAAAACCTAGATATATTCTCAATGTAACTCTTTTTTAAAGTGTTTCTATCATTTATATCCTTTTTGTCCTGATGTTGAATTTGCAGAATTATTAGTGGTTTGGAGTATGTATTGTCACTATTCATGCCAGTGTATGGGTTTATGCACAAATGCCTCAGTTAGTATTTCAATCAGGGTCTAAAATACAAATTGACCAATTGAGTGAGATATTGATAAAATTATTCTGTCCTAGAACTTTCTACAGCCTTTTAGAATAAGAAAGAGAAAAAGGAATAAATAGAAAAGCTATAATCATGAAAATGTAGCATTAAATGATTTAATGTAACAAATTGTGATAATGGATATTAAATGGACTAAAATTCATAAAAAGGAAAGTCAAAGGATAAATCTAAGTCCAAATTCGTTTTTCCTGGCTTTGATTTTGCTCGAATGCCAAGTTTCACAATTTTTGGAATAATAATTATTACCCTTGTATTATTTGGAAATGGAAAATATGTGTAAAGTCCATAATAAATAGCCTGTGAAAACAAAAATTATTCAGTGCATCAAACTCACCTAAGTTTAGATATTGCTCGTCCTCAACAAACACACCCTTGGATCTATTTGAGACAAGTCAAAAAAAGGACATAAAATATACATTTTCTTTCTGAACTATCCCCACCTGGCGGTCTCAAACCATCCTTTCCTAAGGTATAATATGACTTGGATCAGGTTGGTTTGACAAGCTATGGTGCTAAGCACCTATCAACCAATGGTCAATTTTAGGGTTTAAAGCTGATTTCTTCTATAAACCCATGACCTGATGATGGTACCATTGCAACAACCCTATGGTGTTGCCTTCATGACAACTGACGGTCGAGATCAAAGGTGCCAGATGATGGTGACAACCTATGGTCACCCTCTTAGTTCAGGTTTTGGATCAATTAGAATTTTAATGATCAACCATTAAGTACCCTACTGATGTTATCAGTCAATGATGACATTAGCTTAATATTTGATGCTAATTAATGAATATAGTGTTGATCTAACAACCTGTGGTGACTTAATGGTCACTAATGATGGGGGATCAGGTCTCTAAAACCTACGGTAATTTAAGCATTGTAGTTGTAGTCTCAATTAAGCCTTAGACCAATGGTTTCTTGGGTCACTTGATGCAATGGTTGGACATATACTGTAATTGATGGTTTTAACATATGAACTTGACCCAATGGTTAAGATGTAATGTTTATTCCTCCAATAAAGTGGAATGATGGCTAATGTAATATGTTGGTCCTAATAATGTTATTTAGATGGTTTCCTTTATGTTATCAACTTAAGGAGCTTACTTGTTGACAATGGATGGCTTGTTTTAAATGAATAGTCGATTTTGGGTTTTACCCTACTCTCAATGGAACTTTTTGTGTTATTAATCAAGGGATGTCTAGGGTTAGATGGTGACTCTTTCTAGAGAAAAAATCAAGGACTTCATAGGTGGTTTATCTAAGGTGTTTACTTATGTAAACAACCAATGGTCTTACCTTTTAAACATCCAATGGTTCTGGGTGACATTGTGGTAGAGTGATATGGGTTGAATGATGATGGAACAAATGGAGGGTTACCCTTAATAAGGTATTCTTACCTATTCACTCATATGAATAGAAGGTATGACAACCATATTGTGTTGATATGTAACCCTAATGAGGTATAGCTTGTTATACATAGCTTTAATATAACTAAATGAGGGTAATTGGGTATGAATAGTCCTTGAATGACTAATACAATCATGAAGTACTCTGTTACTATTGTTGAAACCCTAGTATGCTATAATCTGATGGTTACATCTTGATTTATGTGTAGGTTCAATGATGGTGATGCTTCACCTTATGCATACATGATCCAATGGGGATGTCATGAGTTAGGGTTTGGGTATAAGTGTTGATTAGTAACATTGATATAATTTATCATGTTGAACCAAATTCTAATGCAAATAGATTAAGATGAGTATTCATCTTTAATATTCTTATATGATGGAATGATGGTGTAATAACCTCCTTAACATGATCATAACCTAAATGTGTTAACTGGTGGTTATCATAGCCACATGGTTGATGTAACATACTGAATCTCAAGGTCCTCTTTGCAATTTACCCATTTTCAAGCTTTATTTGCTTTCTAGTCCTTCTAGACCTTTTTCATAAATTTTCCATCCTTTTGAGCCTTCTTTGACCTCAATGTTGAATTGGAGCCTTACTTGAGGTTGTACTTCATAATTACCCACATTCTTGTCAAAGAAGGGGATTTTGCACAAATAACCCACCTAATGTGATATTTGAGGACTAATAATGTAATTTAATGATAGATAATTAGTGGATAATGATGATTTAGAGGTTTTATATCTCTTTGGATAAAGATATGATTTATAATGTGTATTTGAATTATTATATAAGAATAAATAACCTCAAAAAAATAAAAAAGTCTCAAGTTGAATAGAGGAGAGACAAATAAAACAATTGAATCCCAAATAAGGTCTTGAGTTGAATAGAGGAGAGATCTGGGAATCGGGTTCATGCTATGTCTTTCTCCCCCTTTCATCTAATGTTCATACCCAGGGGACTATCAAAATTCCCCCCCACAAACATCCAAATAACCCTAACTTGTTCTTAATTCTATTTGCACAGATAGATTCAAAGTATTACTGATACGAAAGTAGTTCCTTGCATGCTCTAGGGTCTAGTGATTAGAGGAACAAGCCCCGTTTGGAGGATATCCAAGTGTTTCTATGTGACCCCCAAGTACTAGGGTTGCTTGACCGTGATTGGAGGGAAGGGGACCACAAGGTTTGCTCAGTTGGGAGAGGAAGGCCTGGATCCTAGTATCAATTGTTGATTTTCTTTTTATTTTGCTTTTCTCGCCTGGTTTACTCAGGATGAGCAAAGGATTAAGTCTGGGGTAGTTCGATGAATGCATTTATACCCATTTTTACAAACTATTTTATTTTCTTTTTAGGGGTTGTTGTGTTTCCATTTCCTAGTTTTAGCTTTATTCTCACTCAATTGCATTTATCTTTCCTTTTTTGAACTTTAATGCATTTATAAATATATATTATGAAGAGCCAACCAAAATTGTTTGATAACACCCAGATGGACAATTGAGCCCTCACGATGCTACAATTTAAGGGGAGGAAGACCCAAAAGTTTCCCATTTGATCACCTTCCAACCACCTAGTCAAGCGAGTGGCTCTGCCATTTGCCCAACTCTATACGTTCTCCACCTATAGTCTTCTAGATTCTGACGTCCCAACGTGCATTCTCAGCATCCAATCCATTCTGGTTCGCATCATGTTGATCTACTAGAGAACTGAATGTGAGGTCTGAATTGAGTGACCCACATGATTCACCTATTGTACCAAGTACGGGCCACACAATCAGATGCCTTCGATCACAAGCATTCAACTTTAGGGTTTCAAAAGCAAGGAATGCATCTATAAAAGGGAACCCTTATCATCCATTCAAAGGGGTCTTTAATCGATGATTATAAGCCACATTCTATAGCACAAACCCTAGGAAGGAGTGAGGAGGTGGAGGCCGCAACAGAGAGATTGGTCTTCCTACACTAGGTCTCATGGCCTTCTCCATCATTCCTACTATCTCTTTTTTGATGTCCCTCGCCATGAGCGAGTAGATGTCTTTGTTGGGGCATGGGGACTAGTCGTGATCACCCGTATTTTATTTTAGCTTATATTTAAACTTGACAATATAGTTGTTGAATGAAGTATCGTTCTACTTAATTCCTCACCTTGCAAATTGATGACTTACTTTGTATATATGTTATAATCATGGATATGCAGGTTCTCTGAGCGTGATTAGAAC
Organism: Alisma plantago-aquatica; assembly: GCA_963693085.1. Classification (NCBI taxonomy): domain Eukaryota; kingdom Viridiplantae; phylum Streptophyta; class Magnoliopsida; order Alismatales; family Alismataceae; genus Alisma; species Alisma plantago-aquatica. Next base: position 1,379,706,320 of record OY856412.1, read on the forward strand.
ATAAAAATGATCTTATTTTCCCGTTGAGTTGTCAATAAGAGATAGTAAGGTGATTGGACTTCAATCTGATACGCTCCAAGGATGGTCAGACGTATGTAAGGGAGTTCAGTTGGAATAAACACAAAACTTGGGTGTCAAGGATGGTCAGTTCCAAGGAAGTTTAGACCAAGTGATGACCTATATCCCGTGAGGGTACATTAGCTAAGACTCGATTTAGCAACAATTATCAGAGAGTTAGATCTTGTTAGGATAATTACGTAGGCCCGGGTAGCAAAACCCCATGCCCTGGTCCTCTTCATTACCTGTTATTTACTTCTTTAATCTTTGTTTCTTTTGGTAACAATTTAGTTTAACCAATATTTCAACTACTTGGTGATAAATATTACTCTTAATACTTATGAATCTATATAACTACTTGAAAAGTGTATCATTTGGGTTCGATCCTAAAGTATGTTGCAATAAGGTTTCTACTTGTGTGGAGTGGGGAATTAGTGCACTACTTTTGGTTAAACCTAGAAGTTATTCTTTTAGGGTTTTTCTTGGTGCAATGTTTGAAGCCCCATCACACATTTTGGACTCATTTCCACAACCTACAAATTCCTTAGGTTGTTCCATATATATATCTCTTCCTGAAGATCATCATGTAAGAACATGGTCTTCAAATCTATCTGATGGATGCAGAGATTATAAATGGAAGTATAAGCACTCAGATTGTGGTCATAAGGGAAACACGAGAACATGTATCACAATAATCTAATGTTGGTCTATTTCACTAACGAGTTTCATGTTGGCTAAATTGGACATTATTATAATCCCTTTGTTTCGATGATGACAAACATTACATTCTTGTGGATCTAACATGCTACTTGAGTGTTGCAGGAATTAGGTGGATGACAAACAACTTGGAAGATCTATATGCTCAAATTTCTTTAATTCATGATTGTAATCAAATGTAAAAACTTGTACAAGTATATAATGTATAAGTACTTAGATATCATGTAAATCAAGCGTTTAGATCTTCCCTAGTCAATCACAACACTTAGATAGGTCATCCCCTACAATAGCGTCACAACTGCACACTCATACACACACTTAGTACTTAGTTTAAAACATTGAAACAGAGTCATTCTCGGTCGACAAACTTCTCGACCAAGACACTCTCGGTCGACAAAATATTTGACCGAAAATGGCCCAAATAGTCATTAGACACAGCAGACAAAGTAGTTGGGAGTTGGATCAGAACGTTGCTACAGACAATCCCTCGGTCGACAAGTCCTCGACCGACTAGGACTCTCGGTCGACAAATCTTCGATCGAGAATGTCTCTGTCTGCACTTTTCAGGATTAATTAACTAGTCGTTGTTAAAGCAACTAATGGATACCTAACGGCTAGTAGAGTACTAAGAACCCCCTAGAAAGTGTCTAGAACATCCTTAAGCATCCATAGGCCATTCCTATAAATAGGACAAGCCATAGGACACCCAAAATACACTTGTGCAACACTTGAGCATAATACTTGCAATTGGCTATTCATTCTAGTAACCGGGTAGTGGATTGACTGCCTTAGTATTTGCTAAGGTTGGAACCACTCTAAATCCTTGTCCCCTTGTCCAATATTTTTATGGTTGCTTGCTTTGGTTGAATTATTATTAAAATATCCATAAAACCCTATTCACCCCCCTCTAGTGGTTTGTCAATTGGTATCAGAGCAGGCTTCAAGGAGCTCTAATCGAGTCGTGTAGAATGAAGGGTGGTGGTGTCTACAACCACAAGAAAAGGAAAAGCATGGACCAACCTTCAACAAGTTGCAATTGGTGCTTAGGAACAAGGCACACTACACCTAGTTGTCCATGGAGGTCAAAGAAGGAAGATGTGCATAAAGAATGCCTTATCGCTACAATAAGTGAAGAAGAAGAAGAGGTAATCCTTTTTTATTTACCTAAAGAAGAGCTAATTTCTAGTCTTCAAGAGACACATAATAAGTATATTGAGTGCAAGAAGAAATTAAAGAAATCTAATAAAACAAATGATGAGTTACATGCTAAACTTCTTGCTCTCACATCTGAATATGAAGATCTCAAAAAGGTTATTGAAGATCCTGATATTAAGCCAAAATCTGTAGAAGCAAATTGCAATCTTCTTTCCCTAGAAAAGTTAAACTTGCAAACTCAAGTAAATGATCTTCAAAAACAACATGTGTTGTGTACTCATATAGATTATGATATTATTGTGAAAGAAAGAAATTCTTTGTTATCTAATCTAGATCAAGCAAAGTCAGATATCAAGAAGAGAATGGATGAGATTGTTAAGCTGCAACAAGAAGTTAGTAGTTTGATTAACAATGATACTCTTGATAAAATCTTAAATGATTCTTATCGTCAAATTGGAAGGAGAGGACTAGGTTATAAGCCTAAAGGAAAATCTTACCAAAAACCTAGTTGGAGAAAGACACAAGTGCTAGAGAATCAATCTATGAATGTATCTGGAGGCAAATATACATATGTACCCAAGAACAACCTAGAACAAAATCATAGAAAGAGATATGAGGTTGATTCTATATGTTGCCATTATTATTTGCGTCTTGGACATTATTCGTTCTCATGTCCTTACAAGAAAAAGGATGTTGAATTAGTATGGGTTCCAAAACCCGCAAACTAAATGAACAAAATTAAGTTGAGATATGACCAAAGACTCTAAGTTGTATATCTCTATGTCTATCTGAACTTAATATAATGACATAACAAGTTGATTCAAGTAATTAAAATTTCTAACTTAAAAATATATACAAATCTACAGAGACACATCTTTGAAAATTTGTCTTAATTAGGGTCCTCAAAACATAAAGATTTGAATATGATTAGTTGAGATTTGATCTAAATGTTACTTTGATATTCATATGTTTTATCTCAACTAAAACTAAGTTTTCAAATTGCATAATTGAATTGAAAATGACTTATGATTTACTTGTAAACAATAACTGAAAAATAGTACAGAAATATTCTCGATCGAGAAACTATTCGACCGAGAACACGGTCGGTCGAGAAATAGTCGACCGAGAAGGTTACTGTTTGAAGTCTGCAACAAATCTGATAAAATATATACAAACAGCAGCATTCTCGGTCAAGCAAAACGTCGACTGAGATAAAATTCGATCGACAAAGAGTTCGACCGAACCAAGTTCTGTTGAACCTGCTTTAATTAATCTAGTTTGCTATCAATTTGTTATTAATGATTGATTTAATATGCAAATCAAGAATGAATCTTGGAGACCATCTTTTAATCAAGATATATTGATCTTTTGCATCATTAATTATTGAATGAAGGTATGAAATCCTTAAACATATTGCAAAAAGTGCTATATGAAGACTGATATTGAACATACCTTCTTCATTGATTGACAAAGTTTGTTAAGCATGTTCAATTTACATGGTTTGTCTTAAAATACATGAACAATAAATAAGATTATTTTGGTTCATCTTCTACATGGATTGTCTTAAAACTGAAAATTATGAACCATGGAATTAGTATTTTATCATATTACACATGGATTTTTCCTAAGTAATTCTTGGTCTATCCATATAGGAACCATGAGTATTGAAATTTAGTTTAAATCATCATAATCATCATATGTATATGTTTCTTTCTTGATAATTGCATTGTGGATATACTTCTACTGTTCTATCATAATTATTGTGCCATGATCATTGTGTTTCATTGGTTTGTCTAAAATAATCTTTGATCTATATATACAAACCATGAATGGATATTGTTTTTGATCATTGTGATTCAACTCATATGAAGATGCCCTTTTGCATAAATAGTAAAAATTCATGGCACAAATGCATTTTCAATTGAAAATCTACAGAAATTATACTTCACATATAAGTGTTCAACTTGGAAATCTGCAGAAATTGCCTCTTGGTTGAAATCAAGTTTGACCAAGGGGCGCTATGATCGAAGTCAAGGTCGACCTAAAATAAGCTTGACAAAATGCTTATTTGTACATTATTTTACTGCAATTAATCTTAGTATATTGAAAACAAAATTTTTAGTGCATAACTTTTTATGATCTAATATTTATTGTGACCTTAGAATCCTTAAAACATCTTGATTATAAGATTAAGGGGGAGCTCACAAAAACTATCTTGACTATAAGATTAAGAAGGAGCTTACAAAATTTTGAAAACGATGAAACATGTTATGATTTTAGTATTTTTAATCTTGGTTATGAAAATAAAGGAATATAAATTTCATGAATGTGATATATCTTGTTCTTAATGGAATTCTCTAAACAAATCAGGGATTAACATCCCGTGCATTTGGTTAGAGATACTTTTCGTGTACTCTACTATAAGCTTAAAAGGTTCTCATGTCATTTTCAGGGCTTAACATCCTTTGCAAAATGGATGAGAAATCAATATGTATCCATCATGAGCTTAAGGGAATCTCATATCATTTTCAGGGCTTAACATCCCTTGTAAAATGGATGAGAAATCAAAATACATATGCCATATATCTAAAAGGAACTCATATCATTTCAAGGCTTAACATCCTTTGCAAATGATTGAGAAATAAATTGTGGCTAAATTCGACAATAAACGGTTTACATTTATATTAATCCCTATTTTTAAAAATGAATATCTTAGTTAGGGGGAGCATAGCATAAAATTAACGGGGAGAAATAAAAGCCATACAAAATGATTTTCTTAGATATCTTTTTGAAATGACAAAGAGTGAGAAATAATATAAACCAAAAACATAAAGTAAAATGAGTTTCATAAAACCCGGGCGAGTACACACTTGCAAAATAAGAGAATGGCTACAAAAGGTAAATTTCAGGTATGAAACTCATATGATTTATATTTTCTTATTTTATATTTAGGAAATGTTTGTCATCTTCAAAAACGGGGAGATTGTTGGCTAAATTGGACATTATTATAATCCCTTTGTTTCGATGATGACAAACATTTCATTCTTGTGGATCTAACGTGCTACTTGAGTGTTGCAGGAATTAGGTGGATGACAAACAACTTGGAAGATCTATATGCTCAAATTGCTTTAATTCATGATTGTAATCAAATGTAAAAACTTGTACAAGTATATAATGCACAAGTACTTAGATATCATGTAAATTAAGCATTTAGATCTTCCCTAGTCAATCACAACACTTAGATAGGTCATCCCCTACAATAGTGTCACAACTTCACACTCATACACACACTTAGTACTTAGTTTAAAACATTGAAACATAGTCATTCTTGGTTGACAAACTTCTCGACTGAGACACTCTCAGTCGACAAAATCTTCGACCGAAAATGACCCAAATAGCCGTTAGACACAGCAGACAAAGTAGTTGGGAGTTGGATCAGAATGTTGCTATAGACAGTCCCTCGGTCGACAAATCCTCATCTGACTAGGACTCTCGGTCGACAAATCTTCGACCGAGAATGTCTCTGTCTACACTTTTCAGGATTAATTAACTAGCTGTTGTTAAAGAAACTAATGGATACCTAACGGCTAGTAGAGCTCTAGGAACCCCCTAGAAAGTGTCTACAACATCCTTAAGCATCCACAGGCCATTCCTATAAATAGGACAAACCATAGGACACCCAAAATACACTTGTGCAACACTTGAGCATAATACTTGCAATTGGATATTCATTCTAGTGAGCAATTGAGCAACTCTAACATTGGCTATACATTTCCATTGCTCCAAATTCATGTCCTATAGGCTAGCATCTCCTACCCACTGCATAAACACTTCCATATACATTGGTTAGGAGATCAAAATGCTTGATATAGGAAATCAAGCCTTATGCTATAACGGTATTGTAATTTCTCTTTTTCCTTCTTGTTCCTTTATATCTTTTGTACTCCCCTTGCTACTCCTACGGTTGGAGGCTGCGGATTGGAGAGGGTTTGACTTCTCAGGTGGAGAAGGTGGACTTTGGACTACTTTAAGAAGGATGTCTCAACGGGAAGCTACTTCAAGAGGAAGGCTACTTCAAGGGGGGCTTGAGGTTACTTCAAGGAAGGCTGCTTCGAGGTTGGTGAGACTACTTCTAGGTGAAGGCTGTCTGAAGGGTTTGGTGAAAGAATTGTAATTTTATGTAACATCCTTGCGAGGTAATAAAATTTAATACTTTCAAAATCCCAGTTGGGTAAGCAACCGAGTAGTGGATTGACTGCCTTAGTATTTGCTAAGGTTGGAACCACTCTAAATCCTTGTCCCCTTTCCAATATTTTTGTGGTTGCTTGCTTTGGTTGAATTATTATTAAAATATCCATAAAACCCTATTCAACCCCCTCTAGTGGTTTTTCAATTGGTATCAGAGCAGGCTTCAAGGAGCTCTAATCGAGTCTTGAAGAATGAAGGGTGGTGGTGTCTACAACCGCAAGCAAAGGAAAAGCATGGACCAACCTTCAACAAGTTGCAATTGGTGCTTAGGAACAAGGCACACTACACCTAGCTGTCCATGGAGGTCAAAGAAGGAAGATGTGCATAAAGAATGCCTTATTGCTACAATAAGTGAAGAAGAAGAAGAAGAGGTAAGCCTTTTTTTATTTACCTAAAGAAGAGCTAATTTCTAGTCTTCAAGAGACACATAATAAGTATATTGAGTGCAAGAAGAAATTAAAGAAATCTAATAAAACAAATGATGAGTTACATGCTAAAGTTTTTGCTCTCACATCTGAAAATGAAGATCTCAAAAAGGTTATTGAAGATCATGATATTAAGCTGAAATTTGTAGAAGCAAATTGCAATCTTCTTTCCCTAGAAAAGTTAAACTTGCAAACTCAAGTAAATGATCTTCAAAAACAACATGTGTTGTTTACTCATCTAGATTATGATATTATTGTGAAAGAAAGAAATTCTTTGTTATCTAATCTAGATCAAGCAAAGTCAGATATCAAGAAGAGAATGGATGAGGTTGTTAAGCTGCAACAAGAAGTTAGTAGTTTGATTAACAATGATACTCTTGATAAAATCTTAAATGATTCTTATCATCAAATTGGTAGGAGAGGACTATCTTATAAGCCTAAAGGAAAATCTTACCAAAAACCTAGTTGGAGAAAGACACAAGTGCTAGAGAATCAATCTATGAATGTATCTAGAGGCAAATATACATATGTACCCAAGAACAACCTAGAAAAAATTCATAGAAAGAGATATGAGGTTGATTCTATATGTTGCCATTATTGTTTGCGTCTTGGACATTATTCGTTCGCATGTCCTTACAAGAAAAAGGATGTTGAGTTAGTATGGGTTCCAAAACCCCCAAACTAAATGAAAAAAATTAAGTTGAGATATGACCAAAGACTCTAAGTTGTATATCTCTATGTCTATCTCAACTTAATATAATGAGATAACAAGTTGATTCAAGTAATTAAAATTTCTAACTTAAAAATATATACAAATCTGCAGAGACACATCTTTGAAAATTTGTCTTAATTAGGGTCCTCAAAACATAAAGATTTCAATATGATTAGTTGAGATTTGATCTAAATGTTACTTTGATATTCATATGTTTTATCTCAACTAAAACTAAGTTTTCAAATTGCATTATTGAATTGAAAATGACTTATGATTTACTTGTAAACAATAGCTGAAAAATAGTACAGAAATATTCTCGATCGAGAAACTATTCGACCGAGAACACGGTCGGTCAAGAAATAGTCAACCGAGAAGGTTACTGTTTGAAGTCTGCAATAAATCTGAGAAAATCTGTACAAACAGCAGCATTCTCGGTCGAGCAAAACGTCGACCGAGATAAAATTTGATCGATAAAGAGTTCGACCGAACCAAGTTCTGTTGAACCTGCTTTAATTAATCTAGTTTGCTATCAATTTGTTATTAATGATTGATTTAATATGCAAATCAAGAATGAATCTTGGAGACCATCTTTTAATCAAGATATATTGATCTTTTGCATCATGAATTATTGAATGAAGGTATGAAATCCTTAAACATATTGCAAAAAGTGCTATATGAAGACTGATATTGAACATACCTTCTTCATTGATTGACAAAGTTTGTTAAGAATGTTCAATTTACATGGTTTGTCTTAAAATCCATGAACAATAAATAAGATTATTTTGGTTCATCTTCTACATGGATCGGCTTAAAACTGAAAATTATGAACCATGGAATTACTATTTTATCATATTACACATGGATTTTTCCTAAGTAATTCTTGGTCTATCTATATAGGAACCATGTGTATTGATATATAGTTTAAATGATCATAATCATCGTATGTATATGTTTCTTTCTTGATAATTGCATTGTGTATATACTTCTACTGTTCTATCATAATTATTGTGCCATGAGCATTGTGTTTCATTGGTTTGTCTAAAATAATCTTTGATCTATATATACAAACCATGAATGGATATTGTTTTTGATCATGGTGATTCAACTCATATGAAGATGCCTTTTGCATAAATAGTAAAACTTCATGGAACAAATGCATTTTCAATTGAAAATCTACATAAATTATACTTCACATATAAGTGTTCAAATTGGAAATCTGTAGAAATTTCCTCTTGGTTGAAATCAAGTTTGACCAAGGGGCGCTATGGTTGAAGTCAAGTTCGACCTAAAATAAGGTTGACAAAATGCTTATTTGTACATTATTTTACTGCACTTAATCTTAGTATATTGAAAACAAAATTTTTAGTGCATAACTTTTTATGATCTAATATTTATTTTGACCTTAGAATCTTTAAAACATCTTGATTATAAGATTAAGGGGGAGTTCACGAAAACTATCTTGACTGTAAGATTAAGAAGGAGCTTACAAAATTTTAAAAATGATGAAACATGTTATGACCTTAGTATTTTTAATCTTGGTTATGAAAATAAAGGAATATAAATTTCATGAATGTGATATATCTTGTTCTTAATGGAATTCTCTAAACAAATCAGTGATTAACATCCCGTACATTTGGTTAGAGATACTTCTCATGTACTCTACTATAAGATTAAAAGGTTCTCATGTCATTTTCAGGGCTTAACATCCTTTGCAAAATGGATGAGAAATCAATATGTATCCATCATGAGCTTAAGGGAATCTCATATCATTTTCAGGGCTTAACATCCCTTGTAAAATGGATGAGAAATCAAAATACATATGCCATAGATCTAAAAGGAACTCATATCATTTCAAGGCTTAACATCCTTTGCAAATGATTGAGAAATAAATTGTGGCTAAATTCGACAATAAACAGTTTACATTTATATTAATCCCTATTTTTAAAAATGAATATCTTAGTTAGGGGGAGCATAGCATAAAATTAACGGGGAGAAATAAAAGCCATACAAAATGATTTTCTTGGATATCTTTTTGAAATGAAAAAGAGTGAGAAATAATATAAACCGAAAACATAAAGTAAAATGAGTTTCATAAAACTCGGGCCAGTACACACTTGCAAAACAAGAGAATGGCTACAAAAGGTAAATTTCAGGTATGAAACTCATATGATTTATATTTTCTTATTTTATATTTAGGAAATGTTTGTCATCTTCAAAAAGGGGGAGATTGTTGGCTAAATTGGACATTATTATAATCCCTTTGTTTCGATGATGACAAACATTTCATTCTTGTGGATCTAACGTGCTACTTGAGTGTTGCAGGAATTAGGTGGATGAAAAACAACTTGGAAGATCTATATGCTCAAATTGCTTTAATTCATGATTGTAATCAAATGTAAAAACTTGTACAAATATATAATGTACAAGTACTTAGATATCATGTAAATCAAGCGTTAGATCTTCCCTAGTCAATCACAACACTTAGATAGGTCATACCCTACAATAGTGTCACAACTGCACACTTAGTACTTAGTTTAAAACATTGAAACAGAGTCATTCTCGGTCGACAAACTTCTCGACCGAGACACTCTCGGTCGACAAAATCTTCACCAAAAATGACCCAAATAGCCGTTTGACACAGCAGACAAAGTAGTTGGGAGTTGGATCAGAACGTTGCTACAGACAGTCCCTCGGTCGACAAGTCCTCGACTGACTAGGACTCTCGGTCGACAAATCTTCGACCGCGAATGTCTCTGTCTGCACTTTTCAGGATTAATTAACTAGTTGTTGTTAAAGAAACTAATGGATACCTAACGGCTAGTAGAGCACTAAGAACCCCCTAGAAAGTTTCTAGAACATCCTTAAGCATCCATAGGCCATTCCTATAAATAGGACAAACCATAGGACACCCAAAATACACTTGTACAACACTTGAGCATAATACTTGCAATTTGATATTCATTCTAGTGAGCAATTGAGCAACTCTAACATTGGCTATACATTTCCATTGCTCCAAATTCATGTCCTATAGGCTAGCATCTCCTACCCACTGCATAAACACTTCCATATACATTGGTTAGGAGATCAAAATGCTTGATATAGGAAATCAAGCCTTGTGCTACAACGGTATTGTAATTTCTCTTTTTCCTTCTTGTTCCTTTATATCTTTTGTACTCTCCTTGCTACTCCTAGGGTTGGAGGCTGTGGATTGGAGAGGGTTTGACTTCTTAGGTGGAGAAGGTGGACTTTGGACTACTTCAAGAAGGATGTCTCAATGGGAAGCTACTTCAAGAGGAAGGCTACTTCAAGGGGGGCTTGACGTTACTTCAAGGAAGGCTGCTTCAAGGTTGGTGAGACTACTTCTAGGTGAAGGCTGACTGAAGGGTTTGGTGAAAGAATTGTAATTTTATGTAACATCCTTACGAGGTAATAAAATTTAATACTTTCAAAATCCCGGTTGGGTAAGAAACCGAGTAGTGGATTGACTGCCTTAGTATTTGCTAAGGTTGGAACCACTCTAAATCCTTGTCCCCTTGTCCAATATTTTTGTGGTTTCTTGCTTTAGTTGAATTATTATTAAAATATCCATAAAACCCTATTCTCCCCCCTCTAGTGGTTTTTCATTTCAATCTTAAGAAATATCTTTTACTCAACTAACCAATTTCCGCAAGTATACGGAAGTATTCATAGTCGAGATTGAACACAAGGATATTAAGCAATTAACTAAATGCAACAGTGCTAAGTTTCAACAATCTAGACCATTTTAAAAGTGGAATTGGTTGATTAAACTAGAAAATTTTAGAATTAAGCAAATAGTAAATGGCTTACTAAAAGAGATTATAATTTAGAGTTTAAAGTATCTTAGACTTAGGATTTCATCCACATATCATAGCATAGAACAGGAGCATAAAATTTAAACATACTAAGAACATGTTTTAAAGGAGAGTTGTATGTTGCACTTCACCTCTCGGTGCAAGTACGACGATCCTAACTCAATTCAACATTCCCATGTATGAATTTCATTTTGGATTACAAACCTACTCCTCAACTCCATAATTTCCACTCTCGTGGTAAAGAAGGAGTTGTTAAGAGAGTACCTCCTTACTCTCCTACCTATCTTCTTAGATCAAGCAAAAGAGCATAAAACATACACATAAGGTGGCCAGCCATACATGGAGAAAAGAAGAAATTGGTACTCACAAGGTGGAAAAACAAGCAACATAGTATTTAGTACAAAATTGTCATGTTCCATACATGCTATGACATGGGAGCTACTCTCCCATATCTAAGAAAAGGAAACTACTCGTCCATAATAGTGTACATCAAAAAATGCATAGAAATTTTAGAGTTCAACATGATTTAGAGAAGGAAAAGCTAAGAAAACCTAAGGTGTAACCCAATAGGAGTAGAATTCCAGCTTTAGCATGGAATCCCACTCCTACAACTGCTCCAAACTGGACAAACCTCTCTCCCAAGAAGCTTTGTGGAGTGGAGAAGCTCTGTTTCACCTTAGAGAAGAAGATTGGAGAAGAAAAGAAGAAGAATGTAGTTCTTTAGCAAGAAACCACCTTGTTCCACCTCCAAAATCACCCTCCTTTCTCTAGCCTTGCTCTGGGACGAAAGAGTTTCAAATAATGAGTCCATATAATTGCTCCATAGAGTGGTTTCATCTTTTAAAATAAAAGGAGTCGTATTTGAAAATTGTTGAAAGTGACAGTGACACGCCCCGATCCCACAATTGCCTCAAATCATGAGATTAGGGCATGACAATGAGGATACAACTTAATACCAACACACCCTTAACTTTTTCTTTTCTTAATCACTTAAAATTTACCTAAAGGAGAATCTCATAATTTGGACAATACTAAAATATTACTTAAACTTGTGGAAGCAAACTTTCTGTTTCTAAATCTTGAAAGATATTTCAGAGTTTAAACAACATATTACATCTTACTTGCGGAATATGAAGCACAATAGATAATTTAAAACTAAACTACTTATTACATTTCATTCTCTCTCTCTCTCTACCATACCACATCCCCAATTACCGAGGGGAAAGGACTAAGAGACCTCTAACTAACTACAAACTACCTTCGAAACACTTGGGTGATACAATCCTTCAGCTTCCTCATGCTAACACTGATCTAAAAAATGTTTCAGTAGGTTGGTGAGCTACTGGCTCAATAGTGAATAGAATTTCACCCAAGCATCATAGATAACTCATTGTTTATTAATTGGAATAAAATACAAGTTAATACTATACTGAGCAGATCTAAGCAATGTAATTTAAATGTCAGAAGATGTCAACATTTCATTAAGATAACAATTGTTGCAAAGATGTAAATATGATTAAATAATAGAAAATACTAAAATTTCATTTAAAGGAAAACGGTTGTGAAACTAACTCAAATCTTTCTTAACTCTTTAACTTATAAGAAACTCTGTGAACCCATATGAACATATTTTATATTATGCCCTAATCATATCTAGTGTACTCTACATATGAAGACTCGTAGCGAATTACGATCCCACCATACAAGACTTACCCGACACCTTGGGATAGCTAAGTCTGACTATTGTCCTGGTCTGCAATAGGAAAACTGGCTCTCTGGCCTCGACACTCCTATGGTGTCATAAACTGGACTCCTCTAGGCTGAGTACACAGGCGGAGGGTTCGAGATGCTCTGTGGGCCTCAACTTGGTACGCTCTGTGGGTACCTCTAGGTTACCACCGGGACGTCCGGTTCATGTTGGGTAACCTATCTTCTCTTATGAGACTTCCTCATGGGCTTTGTCTCCCTGCACGCTCTGTGGGTGCATTCCGACCCCCGTATACTGGACGCACCACTAGGGTAGGTCATTTCATCCCTAAGGCGCAGACCTCACACAGGGATTCTACGGTGTTAGGGCCCTTAATCTATTATTTTATTATTCTAGAAAATCTCTTACTACATTGTACACTTCTCTTACTTATACTCGACTCTGGTATCCCTATGGTATCATGTCTATTTACTTTAACTTTACAACACGACATAAATATCATTATAAATTTGATAGAGCAGTTTATTCAAGCATTGCAAATGTTGAGAGATTCGACATATTTAGCATGCAGGCAGATTTCAAGTTCTTGAATAAACTAAATACATGTCCACTTGTAATTTACTGAGAAATAAACATTATAATGCATGAAGGTAGACTAAAATTCTTAAATTAATAGAATTCATATCAACTTGGCACATATACGATGAAATCATACAATTGAACCTCTTAATGCACTAATAAGAGTAAATTACTCAACATATGAGAAATCATCGGTAGCATCTGTAAATTATCTAAAATTACTAAAAAAACATGCACATTAACCCTAGTCCTAGTTTGTGCATCACATAACTCAGTTAAGAGTTAATTACTTATTATGGCACAAGTTATTAATATTAATTGAGAATTTCAAATAATTTCTTGGAAAACATGTCAATTTGTATCATTACTAAACTACTCGCATTAAGTATAGTAGGGAGCGTGCAACTAGGTTTTCTTGAACATTTTCATGTCATCATTGTTTCTTTGTAATCGTGCATCAATTAAATTACTAAAATCATGTAGCTTGGGTTTATACCCAAACTATCCAGTTATTGGTCATGTTCAACTGATTTCGGCTTTTAAATTGAATTACTTAGGTTTCAATCAACCATGTAATTCCACTAGTCCGAACCACACTGAATCGGATAATAAACTAGATCATTCAAAGTGTAAAGAAGTAAATCGTGAAATAAAAATCAGGTGACACCAGTACCACACAACGCCTGATAACCGTTGTCCCAAGCAAAAAATGCAGATTCAACAAAAATTATCTGACTTCCGGAGTTAAATCTTGTTTGGTGAGTGAAATTCTACTCATAGCGGTTAGGGATGTCTGAATTCGTCTGGAAACACATCCAAAGCCTATTTCTGGGCATTCATTGGTCTTCTTCTACCTTGGTATTGCTTGGAATTGAACCTACTACGTTCACACACAAACAAGTTGGAGGAAAAGCTTGTTCTTGGTGTGGGATGCAGCTACGACTGTGGTTCTTTCTCCAACCCTCTTGGCTGAGCTCGGAGCTACCTTTCTCCCTGCTGCTGGACGTCCCACATGGTGGCCTAGATGCTCCCGCACATAGCTTGCTGCTACAACTAGGGTGCCACCCCTCTACTAGCTGGGCACCGGATGGAGCAAGAAGAAAAGGAGAAAAAGGAAGGGGGTAGAGACATCATCGTGCAGTGGGAGCTGTCGCTGCTAACTGCTTGGCAACGAGCTGCTAGTTGGGGCGTCGACGCACCTGCTGGCCAGCCACCCAAGCTGATGGTGTGGCGCTAGGGTGCCTCTAGGGTGAGGGAAAGGTGAAAGGAGGAAGGAGGAAGGGTAGAGGAAGAGTGGGTGCAACTATCGGAGGTGGAAGCACAAGAAACGGTCGCCGATTTCTCCCCCTAGGCTACTGGTCGGGTGCTGCGATTGAGAAGCGGTGTTGGGCATCATGCCAAGGGATCGATTGGGTGAAGAAGGAGATAAGGGAAAGGGGGTGACCGACCCACTAAAGAAATAATACTCAATTACTAGAAAATTTGCAACCAAGCCCAAAGAAATATAAAAACATCATAACTATTGACTCGAATGTCCAAATCAAGCGATTCTTTTTGCAACATTTCAAGCACGAGGTCCTATATACCCTCCAAGCAAGAAATCATATTAATTAGACTGTAACACTTGATCAAAGCACTAATTGCATCAGGGAGTATTTAACTTAATTAACATGATGATGCTATTATCATTGTACTTATTAATTAACTTTGATGTGGGTCATAACAGACAGGCACACGGCGTGTCTTTCGCTGTACACGGCATGTCCTATCTCCTATAGTTATTTCTAAGTGTGAAGCACACAATGTGTCAGATTTAATAGACACCGTGTACGTTACCAGAAAGGTTAGAAACGTCGTGACTTTTGTGGACATGCCATGTACTTTTCTTCAGAGTCTGAAGTAATAGGCCGCCTGGAAATGCACATGTTGTGTCTTAAATAAGAAACATCGTGTGCATTGCTGTTTCAGTAGAATTAAATTTCTGAATGTCTGCAAGGCGTGGAGAAGTTCCAATAATGATGAATTTGAGCTTGGCTATCTACAATTTAATCCTTTTGATGCAAATCTACAATACACATCATGTGATAAGAAAAATAACAAGAACATGGCAAGAGTAATATGAATAGAAGCTAAATGAGAACAAAATGAACTGGATTTGTGTGTGAAATCATGTGAAAAGTTGATGTGGAAACCACACAACAAATCCCCCTAAGCTTGAACCATTTCTTGTCCTCAAGAAAAAAGAGCATAGCCGCACAAATGAAGGAATATTCAAGCTCATGCATGGATTAAATGAAATGAGGATATGTAATAAACTCAACCCATCATGCACCATAGGTTTATTTTCATAGCCATTGTCTCAATTTAAACATCAAAGATAGAGAAGTTTTAGTTCGTCAAAGGTGGTCACAAATTAAGCGAAACAATCAACTAAACAACACTAAACATGATTTGGATAATTGAACTAAACAACTAGTGGATCTGCAGCACAAAATTTTCAGCTATTATGGATGTTATGATGAAATCTTAGCTAACTTTAACAATCTCAGTTGAGCTCTCTTCTCAAAAGATATGACAATTGATTTTTGGGATTCCGACACTCGGCTGCTAATTTAGGCTTACGCACACTTGGAGTGCCGGTTGGGGTGTTATCTTTACCCTCTTTTGATTTTCATACCACCTAACCATCGTTGCCAGATCGTACTCACACTAGGCTAGCATGATATGTGGGTTGTTTGCCATCTTTTATTGGGTAAAGTGATTAAAATATAAAAGAGATTTTTGCACAGCACAAGAGAGTCAATGAGAAAATTAAGTTAGTAAGATTTCATTCATTATTTTGCAATTTTTTCACTGAAAAATCGGTTGTATATGCACTAAAAGTTTGGCAAGAGTGTCCGATATTCTGAACAGTGTTGTAGAGTTGGTTTATTCGCTAAAATTTTGAGACTGTTACATGTATTTAGCAATCAAAGATGTGAAAATTGAGAGTTCAGGCTACAAAAACAAACCAAGATCATGTACATGGGGAATTTCATTTTCCATTTGATTCATGCATGCTATTTACTAATTATTTCATATGGCCAAAAGAAGTACAAGGTACAAGATAGTTCAAGCATACAAGGTGCAAAAGTTCATTCTATCACAATAGCCTCATTTCATACTAAACTTGCCATGAAGGGAAATACAGAACATGAACATAAAAGACTGAAATAAAAGATTGGCATGACCAACAAAAGCAAATGACAAAAGAAAATGAAATAGAAACTACATTACGGGCCAGTTGCACCCCCCCTAAGCTTGAAATCTACAGTGTCCTCACTGCATCAATCGAGCTCATGAAGGTAACAACTGGATACCTATCATGGGTGAAAATCAATAAGAGGGGTCAACGCCCCCGTGGTCAGTCTGAAAGATCTGGCTGACAAGATCATCCTCCAGAACATCCATCAGAGTGGGCTGCGGGGCAGACTCTAGCTACTACTGCAGCGGCGGTGGCTGATACGACTGCGGGATGGAGTAGTGGACATGTGAAATGTGCCATGAATCCATGTGGTGGACCATGTCGTGCATCGCAATATACAGCGTGTCCATCTGATCCAGGCGGCCATCGATGTGATCAAACCATTGCTGCACATAGCCATACAAATGTCTGACATCAGACATTGCCCAGGAGTACTCCATCTGGGTGCTGGTGGAGGAAGGCGATGGAGAAAAAGAAGTAGAAGGGGCTAAAGGACCTGCCCCGGTATCATCAGTAGCTCTTGTTGCTGCTATCTCTTCATCAGTGGCCAGCAGGACTTTCCCATTGTCCTTGTTCTCTAAGGTGGCATGCTCAGGATCTAGAAGGTCAATATACTGATCATCGTCGAAGAACTGACAGAACTTGTTGTCACAGTTGGGAACCTTTGAGATCAAGCCTACAGAGAGAAGATATTGAATATCTACCAAGTTTCTGCTTGGTGCAGCCTCAAGCCCCGTCAAATCAACCTCTAGCTTCTGTGCTAGCAGAGTAATCATGCCACCACACATGATGTCGCTAGCGTCCCTCTTTCACCTTCTTGATGTCAAGGAAATGTTGAAGAATATAGAAAGCAACATTAATTTCATGCTCATACATCATACCCCATAAGAAGAAGAGATCTTGCTTCCCAACAACCCCTTGTGTTTCCTTCTTGGAAAAAACCCTAGTACTAAGAAGGGGATGAATATACCAGAAGATAGGGTTGTGGATAGAGGATGCCCTGGCTTGCTTTGCCTCATGGTGGTCCTCATCAGATATCTCGAACCAAAACTCATTACTATGAAAAGTAGGCGGGTAACTAATCACACCATCATAATGACACTCCAGCAACTCACAAAAATGCCTAAATGTGAGTTTAAAAGCATGACCCAAAAGCCTAAAACATATAATACCAAAGGTCTCGAGCTTCTTCTGTGGGTCTTTCTCAGTGGCGAGTGTCGTCAAAAACTCATATACAAATCATAAACCCATATACAAGATGGGGGTAAGTGTTTGATACCATAAGGCAGATGTAGCTCAACCCCAGGTCCTGTAGGTGCATGAGGACTTCATCCTTGAAGCCCAGAGTTGTCATCATCTACTGGAAAGCAAACCGAGAAGGAAGAACTCTCCTTGTGATCAGGAACTAGTATGTCGAGTCTTCTTTAGGGGTGACCCAAAACTGAGTAGTTGAAATGTACCTCGACGCTTGGGAAGAACGGGAGCAGTGCTTGCAGTTGCTACTTTGCTTGAATGGAGCCATTTCTACTACTGACAGGTCAACACACATCGTGTGCTAATACAGACATGCCATGTGTCTAAAATAGAAGGTCGACTGGCACTGCAACGCACACGCCATATGTGAATAGGTACACGCCGTGTGCCTGGAGCTCTGCGAAAATCTATAGGTCACAAACAACAGCGTTTTCAGGGGAAAATGGAGGGGGACGACGGTGGCGGCTTGGAGATGGCCCTCATGTGGTTGAGGTGATGGTGGTCAGAGAGGTTTGTTGACCTCCTTGGCATCGAGGAGGCACTTTGAGAGAAGGAAGGTGGATCTGTTTCTCACGTCCTTGTTGGAGAAGATGATGGCGGCTTGAGCTAGAAGATGACAGTGGCAACTTGCTTGAAGAAGAAGAAGATGTTGGCAGCTCGAGCTTGACGATGAGTAGACTCTCCTTGTGTGAGGGTACATGACGGTGGCGGAGCAGCAGTGCATGAGCTTGAAGAGGACACACTGTGAGCAAGAGAAACACACGGCGGTGGCGGGTGGTAGCTCGAAGAAGACACAATTGTGAACACGGCATGACGGCGGTGGATGTGTGTGCTAGGGCACACAGCATGCCCTGGGAAGAAGAGGTCTAGGGCACACGGCTGCTCTGGCTCAAATGAAATTGTAAGTGAGAGGGGCGGTTGTGTGCTGGGTTAAAACCCTACATTTTCATCAAAAGACACAGCGTGTTCGAATAAAGACATGTATTGTGTATTTTTAAAACTCCCTTTCTATAATAAAAGAAACAACATGTTTTTATTTGAACACATCATGCGACTTTCCAAATTTTCAAATTGCCCATTTTTACTTATAACTACACGACGTGTGCTAATAAAGACACATCATGTACTTTTTCCAGATAGCTCATCCCTTCTCCTTCTGATGTGATACACGTCGTGTCTGATTTAGGACACGACATGTACTTCTTCAGAATACTTGACATTTCCTTTTCTACTTTGGAACATGGCGTGTGCAAAAAAAAACACGTCGTGTGTTTTTCCAGAATTCCTTTTGCCTCTATTTTCTTCTTGGGGACACGTCGTGTCTAAATTAGAACACGTCTTGTATTTTTCTAGGTTGAGGAGAACTTTGTATCTGTTGATCAGCGACACATCGTGTCAAATGAAGACATGTCGTGTACCTGGAGATATAACTCGTCTGCTAAGTTCTGAGAGTAGAAACATGTCGTGTGTTAATTAAGACACACAATGTCTGTTGTAGTTTCTATAGAAAACAACTTTTGTTAGCACAAAATTAATAACGGATATGCAATAGAATTGTCTAAATTATTACATTCATCCATGACAAGCTTATTTACAAAACTAAAGAGTGTTTTTGAGACAAATTAGTAGAAAAGAAATCTATCCTAATGTGGGTTCAACTCCCATGAGGTCCTTCATTTATATTTTCAAGTTAGACTCTTCAATTGTCTTTCATGCATCTTGAAGGGAGCAAGAAACTCCCTTGTGATCATCATCCCCTGAGGTATACATCTTGCAACATTGCGCATTTACTTTGAATGCTCCATCCTTGCCTTGTAATTCAACATCTCCATAAGGAAAAATCTTCAATACGATAAAAGGGCCAGACCAATTTGACTTTAGTTTTCCAGGAAATAGCTTAAGTCTTGAGTTGAACAGCAACACTTTGTCTCCCTCTTTGAAATCCTTCCTCTGGATTCTCTTGTCATGCCACATCTTAGTTCTTTCTTTGTAGAGCCTTGCATTTTCATATGCATCAAGCCGTAGCTCTTCCAGTTCTTGCAGCTGTAGTAGTCACTTTTCACCAGCTTTCTTCATGTCAAAGTTTAAGAACTTTATAGCCTGTAGTGCACGGTGCTCTAGCTCTAGCGGAAGATGACAAGATGTACCATATATCGGCTTAAATGGGGTTGTGCCTATGATGGTCTTATAAGCCGTCTGGTATGCCCATAGTGTGTCATCTATCTTTAATGCCCAATCTTTCCTTGAGCTAGACATTGTCTTCTCTAGAATACTTTTCAGCTGCCAGTTGGAGACTTCTACTTGCTTGGAAGTTTGAGGATGGTAGGGCATAGATACTTTATGTGTGACTCCATACTTAGAAAGAAGGTTGTTGAATTGCTTCTCAACAAAATTCATGCCACCATCAGATATTACAGCTCTAGGAACACCAAAGTGAGGGAAGATGATTTTCTGAAATAGCTTGACTACTAATTTTTCATCCTGTGCTTGGGTTGGGATGGCCTCAACCCATTTATAGATGTACTCAACAACGACTAGAATATATTGGTAGCCATAATAAGATGGGAATGGTCCCATGTAATCAACTCCCCATACGTCAAATACCTCAATCTCCAAGATAGAGTTAAGAGGCATATCATCACATCTAGAGATTCCTCCGGTTCTTTGACATTTATCACAAGCTTTGACAAATAGATTGACATCTTTAAACAATGTTGTCCAATAGAAATCGGCATGTAGGATCTTTGATGTAGTCTTCTCTCCTCCAAATTGACCTCCGTAAGGAGAGGCATGGCATTCAGAAATAATGGTAGCAATCTCTTCTTCAGCGACACACCTTCGAATAAGTCCATCACTCCCATGTTTGAACAATAAGGGGTCGTCCCAATAGTAAAACTTTACATCATGGAAGCACTTCTTCTTTTGTTGGTATGTCAAACCCGGCGGCAGTTGTCCTATAGCAAGAAAGTTTGCGATGTCTGCAAACCATGGCAGCTGTGTGGATGATAGTGCATAAAGCTTCTCAATAGGCAAATGATCCTCAATAGGAAAACAATGTCCAACATCTGTAGTCAATCTAGAAAGATGGTCAGCAACATTTTTCTCCGTCCCCTTCTTATCTCGGATTTCAAGATCAAACTCTTGCAGAAGCAATATCCAGCGGATGAGATGAGGTTTTGCATCCTTCTTGTTGAGAAAATATTTTATGGCAGCATGATCGGTATACACAATTACCTTAGATCCTACTAGGTATTGTTGGAAATTATCGAAGGCATACACTATAGCAAGCATCTCATTTTCTATGGTTGTGTAATTTATTTGTTCTTCATCTAGGGTCTTTCTTGCATAGTATATGGCATGAAACTTCTTATCTTTCCTTTGTCCTAGAACTGCCCCCACTACATAGTCGCTTGCATCACACATCAGTTCAAATGGAGTGTTCCAGTCTGGTGGTTGAATGATTGGTGTAGAAATAAGAGATTCATTTAGCTTGGTGAAGGCGGTATGGCAGACATCATTGAATATGAATTCAGCATCTTTGGCAAGTAAGGAACATAATGGCTTTATGATTTTAGAGAAATATTTAATAAATCTTCTATAGAAACCTGCATGACTAAGGAAACTGTGGATGTCTTTGACTAAAGGAGTAGAAATGTTTTCAATAGCTTCCACCTTAGCCCAGTCAACCTCAATACCCTTGTTAGATACAACATGACCTAATACTACACCAGATTGTACCATGAAATGGCACTTCTCCCAGTTTAGTACTAGGTTTACCTCTTGACAGCGGGCTAAGACTAATGACAAGTTGCATAAACATTGATCAAATGAATCTCCATGAACACTAAAATCATCCATAAAAATTTCCATTATGTTTTCAATGAAATAGGGAAAAATATCCATCATGCATCGTTGGAACGTCGCAGGAGCGTTGGAAAGGCCAAAGGGCATACGACGATAAGCATAAGTTCCATATGTGCATGTGAAAGTGGTTTTATCTTGGTCGGGAGGGTAGATAGGAATCTGAAAAAACCCAGAATACCCATCCAAGTAACAGAAATAAGAGTGTTTTGCAAAGCATTCAAGCATTAAGTCGATAAACAACAATGGAAAATGGTCCTTTCGGGTTGCTTTGTTCAAATGCTGGTAGTCAATACACATACGCCAACCCGTGACAATACGCGTTTGTATCAACTCATCATTGTCTCCCTTGATGACAGTTGCACCCCCTTCTAAGGTACCACATGGATGGCACTAACCCAAGGGATGTCACTTATAGGATAAATGATACCGACATCAACTCACTTAAAGATTTCCTTTTTAACCACCTCAAGCATATTTTTGTTTAAGTGTCTAGGCAGTTCAATGGTTGGTTTAGCATCATCCTTCATATTTATTCAGTGCATACAAATAGAGGGATGAATGCCTTTCAAATCATCGATAGAGTAACCAATAACGGCTTTATACAAATGCAATTTGATAAGCAATTTACTTTCTTATTCATTGGTTAACTCATTATTAATTATTATAGGAGAAGTAGAGTCCGAATCAAGGAATGCACACCTCAGCCCTGGTGAAAGGGCTTTAAGTTCTACCTTTCTTCCGGCTGCATTTTCTTTGACTTTGTCATCAACAGGTTGAGTGTCTTCTTCAGTAGCATCTGAGTGGGCAATAGAAAATACCCCAGAATTTTCAGATCCATTATTAATACCTTCATAAGTATCATAGTAGTTTAGTATCAAGTTGGCAACATCATGATATTCTTGTACAACAGAATCAACAGAGTCCATAAAATATATTTCTTCTATGTGAGAGGGTGCTTTCATAGCATCATATATAGAAAACTCCATGGCTTCATTACTAACTGAGAGTGTGAGTTTGTCTTCACGAACATCAACTAGGCATTCATCAGTTCTCAGGAAAGGCCTCCCAAAAAGAATAGGATTGGAAGGAACTTCTACCATATCTAGCACTACAAAATCACAAGGAATATAAAGTTTACCAATCTGCACTAGCACATCTTCCACGATACCTTTAGGGTATTTCATGGAATGATCAGCCAGTTCAATGGCCATCTTTGTAGGATTTAGATCTCCAAGGTCTAGCTCTTTCCATAGGGTAGAAGGGATGAGACTAATACTAGCTCTGAGGTCTACAAGTCCTTTGTCAAAAGTGGTATTGTTGATCTTGCATGGTAGAGTGAAGGCTCCCAAGTCATCCAGCTTCTTAGGAAGTCGATTTTGAATGATAGAACTAATTATTTCAGTAAGCATCATGGTCTCCACTTGGTCCACCTTCCTCCTATTGGTGAGGATGTCTTTAAGAAACTTAGCATATGATGGCATCTCTACAATAGCCTCAGCTAGTGGAAGATTGACATGGATTTTGTTTAGGATGTCCATAAACTTCCTAAACTTTGAGTCCTCCTTTGTGTTTGCTAGCCTCTATGGAAATGGTGCATTAACTTTAACAGAAGATCATACCTTAGCTATACCTTTACCTTTGTCACCCATAGGGGTGTCAAGTTTCTCTTCATCAGCAATCTCTACACTCTTCTCCTTGGGTGGAGAAGGTCTGTAGATTTCAGCTCCACTTCTCAAGGTGATAGAATTGGTTGCTGCCTCAGATTCACCTATGGTTGGCTTGGAAGAGAACCAGATTGGGTGTTACTTTACTTCATCAAGGCTTGTTGGGAAATTTGATTTTCCAACATCCTCGTGTGAGTGGAAATGCCATCCACTTTTGCGGAGAGTTGGGCAATCGCATCCTTCAAGAGCTTGTTGTTGCCCCTTAACTCTTCATTCTGCTGCATCTGTGCGGAGATAAATTTCTCCAACATGGCCTCCAAGGAAGAACTTTGGGGTTGTTGTTGCTGTTGGTAACCCCTGTTGTTGTTGAAACCCAACAGATTCCCATTATTTTTCCAGTTGAAGTTTTGTTATTGTTGTGGTTGCTGTTGTCCATGTTGGAAATTCTAATCATTGCTTGTGTTCTCGTAGGAGAAATTAGGATGATCTCTCCATCCTGGATTGTAGGTGTTGGAATAGGGATTGTACTGCTTGTTCCCCTGCATCCCAATGGCATTGGCTTGTTCTAGGCTCCCTTCATTCATATTGGGAGAAAAGCATGAAGAGGAAGTATGTCCATAATTCCCACAAGCTTCACATATCACTTCAGCTGATTGGATTTGCAATGTAGTCATATTCTCAAACTTCTATGTAAGAATATTAAGTTTAGCAGCAATTAAGTCAACGACATCAACAGTATGCTTCCCTCCTTGTTTCCTGGCTGAAGAACTAGTTGTAGAAGATGATTGTGCTCTCCTATTTGATCCCCATTGGCAATGGTTGAGGGCTATGTCTTCAATGATGTCATAAACCTCTCTATAAGACTTAGTCATCAATGCTCCATTTGTTGCAGCATCCAGTGTCATCCGGTTGTTGTAGAACATATCATTATAGAACGTTTGGAGTAGCAGCCAGTCGGTCAATCCATGGTGAGGGCAAAGGCATTGAAGGTCCTTAAACCGCTCCCATGTATCATACAGAGTTTCCCCATCAGATTGAGAGAAGTTGGTAAGCTGATTCCTTAGTTGGGCTGTCTTGCTCGGTGGGAAATACTTTGTAAGGAAAGCATTTAGAAGTTGGTCCCAGGTTTTGATTGACTTCTTTGGAAGAGACAAAAGCCACGCCTTGGCTCTATCTCTTAGGGTGAAAGGAAACAACATTAGCCTCACTCCTTCGGCGGATACCCCATTGATTTTAATAGTGTTCATTTACTCCAAGAACTCAGCCACATGAAGATTTGGATCTTCATTGACTGTACCTCCGAAGAAATTCTGTTGTTTGATGCATACATCATAGAAGGAACAATAGAGAAATTGTTTGCTTCAACTGCGGGTAGGTCAATGGCTCCATAAATATTTGTGGCAACCGGCATTGCAAAATCCTTCAAAGGACGGCCGTCCTCCATGGTTGGATCCCTTGGTGTAGCTTCTTCAAAAGACAAAGAAGACGGTGATGGTGATGATGGTGGAACACCTCTTAGCAATGGTTGTTCTACTCTTCTTGCTCTTCTTAAGCTTGAAAGAGTACGCTCGATCTCAAGGTCTAGCAATGTAGATGTTTGAAGACCTCTTTGTGAGCGATGCATACAACTTGAAAAATAGCAAGAGAAATTGAGAACACAACTAAAAGGTATATGGAAATTCGAAATGGAAATTGTGATCTAGTTTTGAATACTAGTTAGCACTTGTTACTCTAATTAGATTAACCATAGATCCCTGGAAACGGTGCCAAAAACCTGTTGGTCTATTTCACTAACGAGTTTCAATCTTAAGAAAGATCTTTTACTCAACTAACCAATTTCCGCAAGTATATGGAAGTAGTGGTAGTTGAGATTGAACACAAAGAGCTTAATGTAACATCCCTGACCTGGGTTATGCTTTAACCCTAGGTGTTTTGATTAATAAAGATGATTATATGCTTAATCTTATCTTGTGAAAAGTAATTAGGGCTCATGAGAAACTTATGTTTCAATTTTGGTCATGTTTGAACAATGTTAAAGCAATGATTGCTTGTTTTGGACTAAAGTGCAAAGTACCCAAGTTGAGGTTCAACTTGCAAATGTTGCATGATAAGATGTTCCTATGATGTTGAGACATCATAAGAATGAATATGATGTAGTAGTATGGTTTCCACAAGCTTGGACACCAAGATTAAGCTTGTAAAGCAATCCTTGTGCATTAAAACCTAGTTTTGGTGTAATGTGCAATTTACCCAAAAAAAAGGGTTCAATATGAAATTTACCACTTCAATTAGGTCCCTAATGTTTCTTGACATCATGTAGAGCAAATAAAATGAGAGGGGTTCCTCATTTGAATTAAGTTGGAGGAGAGAGAATCTTGATATTAAAATAATCAAGATTTAATCCTAATTGAAACCTTAATTCAATTTAGAGCAAAAATGAATGTATTAATTAAAGGGCCTTCAACCAAAATGTTATTGGTTGATTTTGAATAAGATGGACGTTCTTTTTCCAAGATAATGAACTAAAATATCTAAAGGAGGTGAAACTCCACTCACCTTATTATAAAGGAAAGTAATTCCACTCACATATGGGATATTAATATAATATGATTAAGGTGCTTAATTTGCTTTTCTTTAAATTGAGGATAATGAAGGGGAATAAAAGGAAAAGGTAGATTCCTCGTATCCATGGAGTTTAGGGGGGAGAGGCGGCCATAATTTTTGGATTAATTGGATTTTTATAAGGCATTTTCTCTCTCATCAATTTCCTTATAAAAGTGCCTTTTCCAAATCAAGTGAAAGGCTTTTTCGGCCCTTTCTTTTTCCTTTGCTTTGGGTGAGCTCAAGGGGACTTAGGAGCAACAGGAGGACGAGCCCCAACCTGTTGGTAAGCTTCTTGACCCTTGTTCTTCATGATTTCATGGTGGAAATCGAAAATAAATTATGGATTCCTTCTTATTTCGATCTCCTCTTCAACCCTAGCCAACTTTTACAATCAAAAGCTTGAGGACGAGCCTAGGGGTAGTTGCAAGAGCTTCATCCACCATTAATGGCGTAAGATTAGAGCTTTGGAGCTCAATTGGAGGCGGGTTTTATAACTTAAACCCTTAAACATTGCTATTGCATCAATTCTCTATGCTTTGTTGATTGATTTCTTCAATTTGATGCACTCTTGTTTCTTGCTGCAATTTCCATCAAGAAAGGTTGCTGTTCTTGGTTGTTAGAAGGAAGGGGATGAGGACATCATCCTAGATGCTTATCCAAAGAAAATTACCAAGCCAAACGGTTTTGATAGCAACTCCAAATCGTTTTAATTTGATTGGCTATGCGGTTTCAGCAATCCGTTTAAGGGCGAACGGTTTGAAACCGTTTGGGAGAAAACGGTTTCAAAACCGTTTGAGATGGTTGAACAAGAGTTTAACGTTTGGTAATTTTGTTTCTAATTATGTATGCTAATGACCCACCAAATTTGAGGGGTTAAATCCAAATAAATCGTATGTTGAAGGCCAATCAATTAGGCAAATCGAATTGAATTAAATGCTGATTTTCAACCTGATTAACTTGACATGTTTGGGAAAACGGTTTAAAAACCGTTTGAGTGAGTTGAACAAGCGTTGAACGTTTGGGATTCCTTTTCATAATTATATAGGATGATAACCCTCCAAATTTGAGGGGTTAAATCGAAAGGAATCATAGGTTGAAGGCTAATCAATTAGGGAAATCGAATTGAATTAAGTGTTGATTTTCAACCTGATTTATTTGACCTAGTTGAGAAAACGGTTTCAAAACCGTTTGCGTCCGTTGACCAAGCATTGACCGTTTGGTATTACTGTTCCTAATGATGTGGTATAATGAATCACCAAATTTGAGGGATTAACTCCCAAGGAATCGTGAGTTGAAGGCTATTCAATTAGGCAAACCCTAATTGGAATTAGTGCTGAAATTCCAATGAGTTAAGAGATTTTGGGCTGATTAGCCAAAACGGTTTCAAGACCGTTTGGGGATCACCCAAACGGTCTCAAGACCGTTTGGGGGTCACCCCAAGACCGTTTTGAGGTCTGGGGTCAAGTATAGTTGATCAATTGAAGGTCCAAAGGTACCAATCATATTGTAGTTAAGTGATGAATTGTTGATCAACTCGATAGACCAATCCTTGATGATTTTTCACTAGAATCCAAAGGATGGATGGGCCAAACGGTATCAAGACCGTTTGGAGCTCATCCAAACGGTCTCAAGACCGTTTGGTGGTCACCCAAGACCGTTTGGAGGTCTAGGGTTGAGTATGGTTAGGTGTTTGAAGGTCTAAAGGTACCAAGTTGATTTGCAATCAAATGCTGATTTGGTGATCAATCTAATGATCCAAAACTTTGATTGATTGACTTGGATTATGATGATATCATGGGAAAACGGTCTCAAGACCGTTTGGAGGTCATCCAAAAGACCTCAAGACCGTTTGGGGTCAGGTCATACCCAATTTGGATGATGGTTCAAAAGTTTCAAAGTAACTAGTCTTACATTGATTAGTTTGAAGGATCATCAATTCTAAACCCTAATTCAATTGAATCAAGCCCTAATTGATGACCAATTGAGGGTCAAATTAGTTGAAGGTTGACCTATTAAACTCAATTGAAGTATGAGAATAGGTCCAATTGATGATTGGTTCCATGAATTCAATGGTTGAAGGTCCAATGCAATCAATTGAAACACATATAGTAGCATGATTGATGATCAACTTCAAAGCTCTAATTGGTGTTTATAAACCCTAATCCCATTGAGATCAGACCATAATTGAAGTCCCAATTGAGGGGTGAGCCATGATTCAAATGATTATTGAGTTGATGATCCAATTGGTTGAAGTTCCATTGATTAGAATTGAGTGTGGTTCAATTTGGTTAATTCAATTGGATGCCTAATACAATTGAAGGATCAATTAGTTAATCCAATTGAGTACCTAATGTAGTTGAAGGAACTATGGGTTAATCCAATTGGGTACCCAATGAAATTAAAGACTCAATTGACTAATCCAAATGGATACCTAGTGCAATTGAAGGTTCCATTGGTCAATCTATTTGGATACCTCATGATATTGAAGGTATGATTGATCAAACCTTTTTGAAAACCTAATGTGATTAGGTGGGAGATACCTTTAATGGTACTAGTCATTAATGCATAACAAATGCATGGATCCAATACATGATGTAGACCCTAATTGAGGCTGATTCCATGTATAACCCTAATAAAAGGTTGTCTACATGTGAAATCACTAACTAGGATGAATAGTAAACCCTAATTGAGGGTGTATCCATGTGAAACCCTAGTTGAGGGTGTATCTATATGAAACCCTAATTGAAGGTGTATCCATGTGAAACCCTAGTTGAGTGTGTATCTATATAAAACCCTAATTGAAGGTGTATCCATGTGAAGCTCTAATTGAGGGTGATTCTATGAGAAACCCTAATTGGGAATGATTAGTAAACCCTAGTTATGGGCAATGTGATATGAAACCCTAATGAAGGGTGATGCTATATGCAATACCTATTCTAAAGAAGGGAGATGGTATGTGAAACCCTAAATCCCTAATGAAATAATAGAATTCATACTTGAATATGATTCATAAGGTGATTTAATGTAGCAAGGCCGTGGTGCTCTATAATTGACTTAGAGATGATTTGAAAGTGACCTAATATGGTCGTATACCTTGATGTGTTATAAGTCTAATATAATTGGATGAAGGATACATGAGATATGTGATAGAAAACCCTAATCCTGGTAAAGGAATAAGGGTGATACCCTTGAAATAATGATACATTTGTTTTGCATGGTGTTGATAGATAATTGATGTACTGCTATCATATGTGCTAACCATGCAGGTATCATGAGATGATGGGCATAGCCAGGTATGAGCTATGAAGTGTTATTAAATTGAATTGTTTATTGGGCCTTGTGTTCCATAATATACCTTGTTGCCTGGTAAGAGGTAGCAAGAGAGTTAATGGGCCTCAAGTGCCATGATGGATGCTTGTGTAGCAAGTATCATACTTACCTTGGTCAGATGACCTAAAGGTGTTAGTTACCTGATAAAATGGTAACAATGCTCAGGTAATGAGCTAAGGGTTTGAATACCCATGATTACATGGTTATTGTATTGAAATGAGGGATTAACATCCCAATGTCTTACAGAGATTAAGAAGTATATTGCTGAAAATAAGTACATGTTTCTTTATAGCATTGTGTTAATAAGTTATGTTTGAAATCTTGACTGATGCTAAAAGAATATGATAATGTACTTAATTAATCAAGTGAAATCTATTCATGTAGTGCTCTGACCATAGATCCATCATTGTCAGAAGAAGGTGACGGTGAAACAGGTTTTCCTACGGGATCACCTGGAATTCGTATATTTTTTAATATACAGGGGTAAATAGGAAAAAATATCCTTAATTCCGTGTGAGGGAATTGAGGAAAGGTTAATAACAAACCTCTCAATTACTCACGTTGTCGGGTTGGATGTATCATGAGTCTCCTGACGTTGGGTTGGATGTTTCACTATTCCCCCAAATTATGTTGGGTCGACGGAGATAAACATGAAATCTCCTGACTGCCAACGAGAGTACAGTTGCGGCTGTAACTCTATAGCGAAGTTGCCAGTATACCCTGGAAAGCTATTTTAGCAAAGACACGAGATGTCCTGCATGTGGTCTCGCACTGACTGGGATGTGAGAGGTCATGGAAGCCGGCTCTTCCTATGATCTTGTATGGTACCGATTTCAACTCCTAAAAGTGGTCAGTTGGAGTTGGGAGGTATACCTCATATCCTCAAAGCTTAAGTTATGTTTGTAAAATGTAATCAGCCGAGTAGTATATTTGCATAAGTTTGAAATACGAGAATCACCGGTTGATGTTATCCTTCTTAGCATGTTCTAGATGCATAAATGTTATCTGTATTATTCAACTCTTTATTGATTAGTGACATGCTACTTAATCAAGTTATAACTGATATACTTGCATAGGAATGTTGCTCTAAACTGCATAGATATTGAGTTATCTGCTGTTGATTACATATGATTCCACTGTTCAGTTTATTTTCATTAAACTACAATAACAATGTTTTCGGCGGAGAGTTATATCTCTCGTCGGGGCAATTTACATATTGTCTCACCCCCGTGGGATCAACATTTTTAGGTAACCGCCGACGAAAAGGCAAAGAACCTATTACAGAGGAAGAGCAGCAGCAGCAGTAGCAGAGACAGCAGTAAATCACAGGTGGTGATATGAGCTGTCAAGTTGTATATAGATAGTCCTATGAGTCGTCTCTGTACTCTCGGGTCCTAGGAGTAATGTTTTGAAGATTCAATCTGAGATTTTGGCTTTAAGCCTCGAGGGTTTTATACTACCTGTGTACAGTTAAGACAGAGTAGTTGATGTTTGTATTCCTCGAGAAGAAATAGTACATGAGATGTATATATGAACCAGGATGTAAAGTTTTACTTTAGTTCTGAATGAAAGAGTTTTCCTGTGAATGGATCTCTTTGCAAATGGTTTTATTTTTTAGTGATTTTTGCTAATCCGCTGCAAATGATTTGCTTCCGTAATGTTTTGTTACAGCTGACGACGCTTGTTATCTTAAATGATGGTGGGTGTACGTCACAATTTAGTGGTATAAAAGCTCTAGGTTTGCTGAGTCTACAGAGACATAGGACTAAGGTTGTAACGACTCGCACTTTTGACTTTTGAGTGTCTAAAAGACCTTAAAGTCGCAGATCGTTAATCATAACTTCCAGGATCAGATTCATGAAATAATACAAAATAGTAAATAATTTCCATTAATGATCAAATATGTACATGTTTAGTTAAAAAGCTCCTCGAAGGAGTTACATAAATTTTAAACAAAATTAACTTTTACAGTTGTGAAGATATACCATTAAGACTAAACCTTCATGATTAAACTGTAGTGTCTTCAACATCTTTATCTATACCCTCATGTCCACGAATCAAGTATATCTGATACCTAAAACGCCGACAAACAAATACACGATCAGTATATTTCTATACTGGTACGTGGGTTCAAACAATAATCACAAGTACAGATATAAGCAAACATCTTTATCTTGCATGTAAGAATATAAACTTATTTTCATATTCTAACCCTTATCTGGTCAACCACCTCAGGTGTAATCACTGTCCCTCCAGGGCTCGTGTGCATTACCCTTAAGATCAGTCTAACCCAGGGTTCAGAATGTAATTATTTACTTTACATGATACTCATATGCACTTTATAGTTTGCAAGAACTAAATAAACAAGCAAGCAGTTTATTCATCGTTCAATCTCATCGACAAACATCGGCAATCTCAGAATTCGATACATGTAATCATAAGCGTAACCACGTACCTCATGCCATCGCAGAAACCATGCAGAACATCATATGTACTTTAAGAGTGCATCCAATCATCCAAGCAGTAAAGCATGTAATCAACAAGCATCTGAAATAAAGCATACTACGTATGTGTTACCACGTATTCACGCTACTTTAATCAGATCTAGATTCGGTCCTAAACTAGGGTTTAGGTTATCTCTCGTTTGGACTAAGGATCAGGGTGACAACCCTAATTCTATTATATCATGGTTTCCAATATTACAACTCAATCATCCATGTTACGCTAAACCCTGATTGGCATCTTAAGCATATTAAACTATTCGTGACACCTAAGTCACATTTCTAGCATTAAGATTATATCAAGATATTCACATTGGTTTCGAATCCTAAAACAACGTGAATAAGATTACTAATATGGAATCTTCCATTATCTATGAATTCTTCATTATACATAACAAGATCAGGTATTATCTCAACATAACCTAATCTACTCAATTAAGCATCATATTAAAGCAATTCTAGGTTTTCCTTTATACTAATCACATTAACACATGTGTTACACACACTTTTAGAACAAAAAGCTTAATCAGGTTCTGATAATATTTTATTTAGATTCCTCTCGTTTTTCTAATCAATTTGATATATAGTTTCGCTATATTCTGAGTTATCAATAATTAACTAAATTATTCACGAGATAATCAGATTGGACCAATTACACGCTGACACGTCAGCGTTTGCTATACCTTTATATGTCACGCGGGACCAGGCTTGGCCAATGGCCAGAGGCCATCTCAGCCCAGCACCCACAAGGCTGATGACTTAAAAAGAAAGAAGGAATTGACTATTTTGCCCTTACCTGGCACCCACTGAGTCAGGGGTATGCATGTCTTTTCCCCGTCTTTATCTCCCACCTCGGGTCTGTCTCTCTCGTTCCGTGACGCAACGTCACGTGAGATCTTGCTTCTCAGCGCCCATGTCACACATCACCGTCTCTAGGACTACGCACCCACTTTCCTCGCTCAGGGAGCCGCTCTGGCTCGTACGGATGCAACCATCTGCTGCCGGCACTGCGGGCGGAAAGGACCATGGCGCTGAGCTTCTCGATCGCCAGCGATGGATCTGGATGTGGTCTGCCCTCTCATCAATGCGGCCCCAACCACCATCACGTGTTGCTGTCCTAACAGCGGCCAAGAAAGCTTCTTGCTTCCATCCTTGTCCCCGACGACCTCACGCCTTCACGTAGGTTCAAGCACGAACGAGGTGGATGAAGCCAGCGCGAACCATGAACGGCTGAGGCCATGGAGGACCACCACCTAAAGATGGCTGGATCTAGTGTGGACCTGTAGAGGTGCCACTGGTTCATGGTGCTTAGGGCGCGAGTACTGGTTGGTCGTCGGTACGATTGGGGCTGGGACTGATTCCCTTAGCAACCCCTCATCCATGGAAGGGATGACCTCATAGGTATGTAAGGAGAGTACGGTCCCTTCTCCTGTCTTGCATCCGCAAGGTTGCCTATAGCTGGATCCACTCCAACATTCCTCTTCCTCTCTTCTCCCTCTCATCCAGCGGTCTTCTGGTTCTGAGAAAAGCAATGCTGCTACTCACCCTTGCCACAAGGAACCCATCCATGGTGCTGCATAAACGATCACTCTATAGCCTCGAGATCCCCATCCAGCACGCAACCTCCTGGCCTCGCACATAGAGGCACAAAACCTTCACTCTCTCCTTGCGACCCTCCTTCTTCAGACACAGGAACCATGTACACCTCATGGGATGATCTGCCTCCTTCCCTGTCTGTTGGTTGCCAACCACAGGGGGTGGCGGCAAGCTATGCCACGGCTATGGTGAAACTATCTAATAGCGATACGCTGTGTGGGAGGGGGGTCTCTATATATATATACACAAACCTAGGGAACCCTAGTATACACAGGATGAGGGGAAGAGAGGAAAAGTCGAGTCCCCTCTCCCTATGGACCCACAAGAATTGTACTCCAACCCACAAAAGAAGGAGGTGATTAGTCATATTAAGTTATGATAATACACCTTTCCAAAAACTCCTCCTTTACTGATAAATTAAGCCTTCTCCCTTGATGTACAAACACATATTAACAAAAGGATCTCTCTTCTATTCCACCACTTCACACTTACTAAAAGTGAGGCACAATTATAAGAAGAAATGTATTTATTAAGTTTTCTTTTAAATATCTACCATATAACGAGAGGAAACCCCCTTTGGGCAACAAAAGATGTAATGGAATAACAATCCATACGTCTTTATTATTTTTCTAAAACAAATACCATTATTCTATGGGAAGCCTATTTTCTGAATGCTCTTCTTTTCCTTATTATTTCCAAGTATATAACATGTTAAACTGAAATATACTTGTTTTATGCCTCAAGCATGGGACTGCCAAACTTGGCTTTATAATTACTCTTTTAATTATATAAAGCACCATCTTTTTATTTCTATTGGAAATTTGATAACTATTTCATCTTAGGAAACTTACATATTGCTCCATTATTTGGCTTCCAAGAAAAGGTAGATAATCCTTTAATTAATTATATATGCCACATATTATCTTGGATTATCCTAGAAATCCTTTCATTGTCTTAACTTGTAATTATCCTTCAACATACCAAAAAGGCAACCCAAGGTAACACTATTTGGTGTCCCAACCATTGCGTTTCTAATAATGGAAAGATAAGTATTCTTTTAATTATCTAACACATTATTAACTTTATTCTCCTTTGGGAAAACATTTATCAATATCAAAAGTCATTACTATTTATTAATGCATGGATTCCGTTTATCTATTTGTCTTGTTCCAAAAGCACTTGTGTGAAAAAGGCAATTAACATTACTATTCCACCAATAAAATCATTGAGGAATTATCAAATTAATTCATGCATCATATTTTATAGTTCAATTTTTACCAAAATTTGAGGATATTACATTCACCCCTCCTTAAAAGGAATTTTGTCCCCAAAATTCACACCTAGTAAGCTTTAAGGTGAATGATATCTCAACTTACTTTCAAGCCTTAGGGTTAGCAACCCCAGATAGATATTCTCAATATCTTTTATTGATATGCTAATTTCACACGTCATTATTAGCATCAATACTTGTATTGAAATTCAAATATATCCACATCTATAGTATACACATCTTATCATCACTTTGATGATTTTATTCTTACTTTGTGATCAATTTCTCTTTTCACCTAGGTTTCCAACCTAGATTCATTATTTTCACCCAAGGGTGAGGCAACACCTCTAACCCTAGGTCATGTCATTACACATTCAATGTAGGATATTCACCCTCTTTATCTCAATATTTTTTTATCATAATGTGTGTCTATCCAATCTGCCTCCCTCATAATGAGATGAAATAAGCATTTGGCTGCAGTCCAAATACAAATTTCATTCCATTCCAAGAGCAGAGATGGTACATCCACATATTATCTTTCAATTTCATGCATTAAGTTGAATCATACTCTATATGACTCTAAACTTAATTGTACGACATTCTTATGTCCCATGAATCAAGTGTCCCTTTTCTTACTCTTAAGTTAGGGCACAACTTATCTCAAGTTTTTCATGACTTCATTACATCTTTATATTTACCTCTCATGTATCATTATGAGCCTTAGCCAAATCCTCGAGGTCTCTAGGGGTATAGGTACTTTTGGAGTGATCTCATCCTCATGCATCAAGGGAGTGTCTTTACATTCACCCTACTGGGCCACATGAACATCAAGTAGGTGGCCAACCTCCTGAGACATGGGCCTAGGGCAAACCAACTGTTACCTCCCGACCACTTGGTCATGTGCATTCAAGATTTATCAACTCCCAACCCATCGGTCCTATGTACCTCTAATACACCCTACTTGATCCTAGGATTGCATTAGGACTCTACCCTCCCTAAGGGTTTCTTTTGAGATGTCACATCTTTTAAGCACATTATTCCCTTATTTAATTCTTTAACCAGAATTGCCTTCATATCTCTCTTTTGAGTACACATAATGCAGTGTTGTCCCATCATTGGGCTCGGGCCACCTTCCCTTTAGGGCTTGGTGCCATGTTGGTCTTCCCTCCTGGGCTTGACCTCTGTGATCTTCCCCTCCAGGGGCTTGATCCTAAACAACTGCATTGTGGACTTAGGCCACCTTCCCTCCTGGGCTTGGTGCCTGCCTGATCTTCCCTCATGGGCTTGACCATTTCATGACCTTCCCTCCTGGGCTTGGTCGTCCACTTAGGCCACCTTCCCTCCTGGGCTTGGTGCCTTACTGGTCTTCCCTCCTGGGCTTGACCAGCTGTGTCACTCAGAGTTGGCATCCTTGGGTTCAAAGAATTTAAGTGCTTTCATTTTTTTTAATCTTTAAATCTTCACTCTTCTAGGTGAGGAATAAGGTTATCTCAATATTTAAATATGGTTATTCACTTACCTTTTAAGGGAAAGTCCTAGCCTAGGGTGCCTTCTTGGCTCATAGGAGGGGGTTAGGCTCTCTAGCCACAACCTAATCCCAAGATCTAAGGTTTTGCCTCCCTCATAGGTCATCTTCCCACTCTTTGGGTTGACCCACCCCAGGTTGGCTCACTAACCATAAAGGTTTCTTAGACATCCTTTTTTTTCATTAGGCATAACTTTTATCATTATAACATATCAACCCATGTTTGCTCAATCTCTGGAATACCCCCTCATGATCTCTGTTCATTCAATGAACTTGGGTCACCTTCCCTCCAGGGTTTGGTGCTACCTCGGCCTTCCCCTCCAGGGGATTCGCCACCATCACTAAACTTCTAGATACAACATGAGGAGTTTGAGCAAGTTATATCCCAATTTTTCATTTTCTTAAGTGTACCTCTATTGGGTTTTTATATTTCTTAAGACTTATCACATAAGTTTTATGCTCCTCATGCCCACATGCATGGGAGACTGGGTTACCCAAACCATCCCTTATCCTTTTTATTCATGATTTCAAGTTTCACATGGGCAATGTCCCATACCACCACACCGTGTTGATTACCGATTTTAAAATTTTCACATGGGTAGTGTCCCATACCACCACACCATGTTGATTACCGATTTTAAATTTTCACATGGGTAGTGTCCCATACCACCACACCATGTTGATTACCGATTTTAAATTTTCACATGGGTAGTGTCCCATACCACCACACCATGTTAATTACCGATTTTAAATTTCACATTTTACTTCTCTTATTAATATTTTCTTTTCAAAGTTTTTTTTAAAGCAAGAGATGAGAAGTAGACGAAGATGTGAGATGAGAAACCTAATTTTTCTCTTAACATTTCTAAGGATTATTTGAAATTATAAACTATTATGTATTAGTTGATGAATCTGGGCTCTGATACCAAATGTAACGACCCGCACTTTTGAGTGTCTAAAAGACCTTAAAGTCGCAGATCGTTAATCATAACTTCCAGGATCATATTCATGAAATAATACAAAATAGTAAATAATTTCCATTAATGATCAAATATGTACATGTTTAGATAAAAAGCTCCTCGAAGGAGTTACATAACTTTTAAACACGATTAACTTTTACAGTTGTGAAGATATACCATTAAGACTAAACCTTCATGATTAAATTGTAGTGTCTTCAACATCTTTATCTGTACCCTCATGTCCACGAATCAAGTATATCTGATACCTAAAACGTCGACAAACAAATACACGATCAGTATATTTCTATACTGGTACGTGGGTTCAAACAATAATCACAAGTATAGATATAAGCAAACATCTTTATCTTGCATGTAAGAATATAAACTTATTTTCATATTCTAACCCTTATCTGGTCAACCACCTCAGGTGTAATCACTGTCCCTCCAGGGCTCGTGTGCATTACCCTTAAGATCAGTCTAACCCAGGGTTCAGAATGTAATTATTTACTTTACATGATACTCATATGCACTTTATAGTTTGCAAGAACTAAATAAACAAGCAAGCAGTTTATTCATCGTTCAATCTCATCGAGAAACATCGACAATCTCAGAATTCGATACATGTAATCATAAGTGTAACCACGTACCTCATGCCATCGCAGAAACCATGCAGAACATCATATGTACTTTAAGAGTGCATCCAATCATCCAAGCAGTAAAACATGTAATCAACAAGCATCTGAAATAAAGCATATTGTGTATGTGTTACCACGTATTCACGCTACTTTAATCAGATCTAGATTCGGTCCTAAACTAGGGTTTAGGTTATCTCTCGTTTGGACTAAGGATCAGGGTGACAACCCTAATTATATTATATCATGGTTTCCAATATTACAACTCAATCATCCATGTTACGCTAAACCATGATTGGCATCTTAAGCATATTAAACTATTCGTGACACCTAAGTCACATTTCTAGCATTAAGATTATATCAAGATATTCACATTGGTTTCGAATCCTAAAACAACATGAATAAGATTACTAATATGGAATCTTCCATTATCTATGATTTCTTCATTGTACATAACAAGATCAGGTATTATCTCAACATAACCTAATCTACTCAATTAAGCATCATATTAAAGAAATTCTAGGTTTTCCTTTATACTAATCACATTAACACATGTGTTACACACACTTTTAGAACAAAAATATTAATCAGGTTCTGATAATATTTTATTTAGATTCCTCTCATTTTTCTAATCAATTTGATATATAGTTTTGCTATATTCCGAGTTATTAGTAATTAACTAAATTATTCGCGAGATAATTAGATTGGACCAATTACACGCTGACACGTCAGCGTTTGCTATACCTTTATATGTCACGCGGGCCCAGGCTTGGCCAATGGCCAGAGGCCATCTCGGCCCAGCGCCCACAAGGCTGATGACTTAAAACGAAAGAAGGAATTGACTATTTTGCCCTTACCTGGCACCCACTGAGTCAGGGGTATGCATGTCTTTTCCCTGTCTTTATCTAGCACCTCGCATCTGTCTCTCTCGTTCCGCGATGCAACATCGCATGAGATCTTGCTTCTCAGTGCTCATGTCACAAATCGCCGTCTCTAGGACTACGCGCCCACTTTCCTCGCTCAGGGAGCCGCTCTGGCTCGTACGGACGCAGCCATCTGCTGCCGGCACTGCGGGCGGAAAGGACCATGGCGCTGAGCTTCTCGATCGCCAGCGATGGATCTGGATGTGGTCTTCCCTCTCATCAATGCGGCCCCAACCACCGTCACGTGTTGCCGTCCTAACAGCGGCCAAGCAAGCTGCTTGCTTCCATCCTTGTTCCCGACGACCTCACGCCTTCACGCAGGTTCAAGCACGGACGAGGTGGATGAAGCCAGCGCAAACCATGAACGGATGAGGCCATGGAGGACCACCAACTAAAGATGGATGGATCTAGTGTGGACCTGTAGAGGTGCCACTGGTTCATGGTGCTTAGGGCGCGAGTACTGGTTGGCCGTCGGTACCGTTGGGGCTGGGACTGATTCCATTAGCAACCCCTCATCCATGGAAGGGATGACCTCATAGGTCTGTAAGGAGAGTACGATCCCTTCTCCTGTCTTGCATCCGCAAGGTTACCTGCAGCCGGATCCACTCCAACGTTCCTCTTCCTCTCTTCTCCCTCTCATCCAGCGGTCTTCTGGTTCCGAGAAAAGCAATGTTGCTGCTCACCCTTGCCACAAGGAACCCGTCCATGGTGCTGCATAAACGATCACTCTACAACCTCGAGATCCCCAGCCAGCACGCAACCTCCTGGCCTCGCACATAGAGGCACAAAACCTTCGCTCTCTCCTTGCGACCCTCCTTCTTCAGACACAGGAACCCTGTACACCTCATGGGATGATCTGCCTCCTTCCCTGTCCGTTGGTTGCCAACCACAGGGGGTGGCGGCAAGCTATGCCACGGCTATGGTGAAACTATCTAATAGCGATACACTGCGTGGGAGGGGGGTCTCTATATATATACACAAACCTAGGGAACCCTAGTATACACGGGATGAGGGGAAGAGAGGAAAATTCGAGTCCCCTCTCCCTATGGACTCACGAGAATTGTACTCCAACCCTCAAAACAAGGAGGTGATTAGTCATATTAAGTTATGATAATACACCTTTCCAAAAACTCCTCCTTTACTGATAAATTAAACCTTCTCACTTGATGTACAAACACATATTAACAAAAGGATCTCTCTT
Source organism: Alisma plantago-aquatica (assembly GCA_963693085.1). NCBI lineage: Eukaryota > Viridiplantae > Streptophyta > Magnoliopsida > Alismatales > Alismataceae > Alisma > Alisma plantago-aquatica. Next base: position 1,379,746,321 of record OY856412.1, read on the forward strand.
CTATTGCACCACTTCACACTTATTAAAAGCGAGGCACAATTATAAGAAGAAATGTATTTCTTAAGTTTTCTTTTAAATATCTCCCATATAACGAGAGGAAACCCCCTTTGGGCAACAAAAGATGTAATGGAATAACAATCCATACGTCTTTATTATTTTTCTAAAACAAATATCATTATTCTATGGGAAGCCTATTTTCTGAATGCTCTTCTTTTCCTTATTATTTCCAAGTATATAACATGTTAAACTGAAATATACTTGTTTTATGCCTCAAGCATGGGACTGCCAAACTTGGCTTTATAATTACTCTTTTAATTATATAAAGCACCATCTTTTTATTTCTATTGGAAATTTGATAACTATTCCATCTTAGGAAACTTACATATTGCTCCATTATTTTGCTTCCAAAAAAAGGTAGATAATCCTTTAATTAATTATATACGCCACATATTATCTTGGATTATCCTAGAAATCCTTTCATTGTCTTAACTTGTAATTATCCTTCAACATACCAAAAAGGCAACCCAAGGTAACACTATTTGGTGTCCCAACCATTGCGTTTCTAATAATGGAAAGATAAGTATTCTTTTAATTATCTAACACATTATTAACTTTATTCTCCTTTGGGAAAACATTTATCAATATCAAAAGTCATTAGTATTTATTAATGCATGGATTCCGTTTATCTATTTGTCTTGTTCCAAAAGCACTTGTGCAAAAAAGGCAATTAACATTACTATTCCACCAATAAAATCATTGAGGAATTATCAAATTAATTCATGCATCATATTTTATAGTTCAATTTTTACCAAAATTTGAGGATATTACAAAGGTAGTAGAGTCTGTGTTAGTGTCCTCCAGTATACCCTATAATGATTTCTACTTGTGCAGAGAAAGGGTAAAGTTTTAAAATGACTGGAGAGCACAAGGAACACATTGCTAAGGGAAATGTTGTTGCACCAGGAGAGGGTGCATGGGATCAGGCAAGAGCAGAACAAGTGCCTGAGAATCCCCATTAAGACCTGATCAAGATAGAGAATCCTATGATCATGCTCTTGTTGGGAAGATTAGGGCAACAGTAATGCATATAGAGGACTGGATACTAGCCTTACAACCTAGATTATATGTCCTTAATACAGAAAGCTTGAGCTTTAAAAGAGTTCCTGAATGACTTAATCATGTTGGAACAAGGGAAAATATGGAAAAGATTAACTTATGGCAAGAAAGTAGACTCTTCCATGAGTTTAGTCAGATAATAAACCTATGATGGCAGTGCTCAAGGAAGGGCAATAAGCTTAGAAGTAGGGAATGGTCTCTATAATTTTAGAGACATTTGCCTAATGGTTCTAAAAAACCAAGTTTTGGTACTAATAGTGCAATAAATGCCTAGTGTACCAGGGCAGTAGCCACTAAGTAAGTGCAAAGGTCTTAACTTTTCACCTGTAAGATTACATGGCTTAGTTTCTACTTCATTAATAAAACTAATAAGACCATGATGTGAGGACAAGGTATGTTATAAATGTGTACATGTTGAGTACACTAAACCCTTTTTGTTATAAAAAGGAGGATTGTTGATTTTGTTTTCCCTATTGGTTGCTATATAGGGAAGGAATGATGAGAACTAGAATTTGAATTCTATTCAGTATCCTTTTAAATGTTCTATATTGATCTTACTTCTAGGAAAGAGGAAGAGGTATAGAAGAGATGCCTGGATAAAAATCCAGGGATGTTAAATCTTATGTTATGATAATATGAAAAGTAAGAAATATGATAGCATGTAAGTGCATACTACTTGATCTCAGTACTTGTAAACCCTGATCAGGTATACAACTATTGATGATAAAGTGAGTATGGAAACTCTTAGATTGATATCTTTTTTATTGCCCTGATCAAGCAATCATTCTGAGACAATCTAATGACTATCATGAAATTGGAAATATGGTATGGATAAATGTATCATACCTTAAGTACAAGAAAGAGGGATCTGATATGAATTCAGATCAGTATGTGTATATGAGGAAGTGGTCAACTATGAAATCAGTCTGATTATATAAAATGATATGAACATCATATGTTAGGGGTTAATGCTTTGCATAAACATAACAACTAAATATGTCTTTAAGATAAGTTCTCAATTCACTCTATGAGAATATTGTGTGAAGAAAATTTGTGCTGATCAAAGTTCTATGATGTCTCCATAACAATGAGGTGTTATAAAGAGACATGATGATATGATGAATGAATAATATCTGTTCCCTTTATCTGGGATTTCGGGGACGAAATCCTTGTTAGGGGTTTATAATTTGTAACATCCCTGACCTGGGTTATGCTTTAACCCTAGGTGTTTTGATTTAAAAATATGATTATATGCTTAATCTTATCTTGTGAAAAGTAATTAGGGCTCATGAGAAACTTATGTTTCAATTTTGGTCCTGTTTGAACAATGTTAAAGCAATGATTGCTTGTTTTGGACTAAAGTGCAAATTACCCAAGTTGAGGGGTCAAATTGCAAATTTTGCATGATAAGATGTTCCTATGATGTTGATACATCATAAGAATGAATATGATGTAGTAGTATGGTTTCCACAAGCTTGGACACCAAGATTAAGCTTGTAAAGCAATCCTTGTGCATTAAAACCTAGTTTTGGTGTAATGTGCAATTTACCCAAAACCAAGGGTTCAATATGCAATTTACCACTTCAATTAGGTCCCTAATGTTTCTTGACATCATGTAGATAAAATAAAATGAGAGGGTGCCTCATTTGAATTAAGTTGGAGGAGAGAGAATCTTGATATTAAAATAATCAAGATTTAATCCTAATTGAAACCTTAATTCAATTTAGAGCAAAAATGAATGTATTAATTAAAGGGCCTTCAACCAAAATGTTATTGGTTGATTTTTAATAAGGATGGACGTTCTTTTGCCAAGATAAGGAACGAAAATATCTAAAGGAGGTGAAACTCCACTCACCTTATGATAAAGGAAAGTAATTCCACTCACATATGGGATATTAATATAATATGATTAAGGTGCTTAATTTGCTTTTCTTTAAATTGAGGATAATGAAGGGGAATAAAAGGAAAAGGGAGATGCCTTGTATCCATGGAGTTGAGGGGGGAGAGGCAGCCATAATTTTGGATTAATTGGATTTTTATAAGGCATTTTCTCTCTCATCAATTTCCTTATAAAAGTGCCTTTTCCAAATCAATTGAAAGGCTTTTTCGGCCCTTTCTTCTTCCTTTGCTTTGGGTGAGCTCAAGTGGACTTAGGAGCAACAGGAGGACGAGCCCCAACCTTTTGGTAAGCTTCTTGACCCTTGTTCTTCATGATTTCATGGTGGAAATCGAAAATAAATTATGGATTCCTTCTTATTTCGATCTCCTCTTCAACCCTAGCCAACTTTTACAATCAAAAGCTTGAGGACGAGCCTAGGGGTAGTTGCAAGAGCTTCATCCACCATTAATGGCGTGAGATTGGAGCTTTGGAGCTCAATTGGAGGTGGGTTTTATAACTTAAACCCATAAACGTTGCTATTGCATCAATTCTCTATGCTTTGTTGATTGATTTCTTCAATTTGATGCACTCTTGTTTCTTGCTGCAATTTCCATCAAGAACGGTTTCTGTTCTTGGTTGTTCGAAGGAAGGGGATTATGAAATCATCCTAGATGCTTATCCAAAGAAAAGTACCAAGACAAACGGTTTTGATAGCTACTCCAAATCGTTTTAATTTGATTGGCTATGTGGTTTCAGCAAACCGTTTAAGGGAAAACGGTTTGAAACCGTTTGGGATAAAACGGTTTCAAAACCGTTTGAGTTGGTTGAACAAGCGTTTACCGTTTGGGAATTTTGTTTCTAATTATGTAGGCTAATGACCCACCAAATTTGAGATGTTAACACCAAAGAAATCGTAGGTTGAAGGCCAATCAATTAGGCAAATCGAATTGAATTAAATGCTGATTTTCAACCTGATTAACTTGACCTGTTTGGGCAAACGGTTTCAAAACCATTTGAGTGAGTTGACCAAGCGTTGACCGTTTGGGATTCCTTTTCATAACTATGTAGGCTGATAACCCCCCACATTTGAGGGGTTAAATCGAAAGGAATCATAGGTTGAAGGCTAATCCATTAGGGAAATCTAATTGAATTAAGTGCTGATTTTCAACCTGATTTATTTGACCTAGTTGAGAAAACGGTTTCAAAACCGTTTTAGTGCGTTGACCAAGCGTTTACCGTTTGGTATTACTGTTCCTAATGATGTGCTCTAATTACTCACCAAATTTGAGGGATTAACTCCCAAGGAATCGTGAGGTGAAGGCTATTCAATTAGGCAAACCCTAATTGGAATTAGTGCTGAAATTCCAATGAGTTTATTTGAGATTTTGGGTTGATTAGCCCAAACGGTTTCAAGACCGTTTGGGGATCACCCAAACGGTCTCAAGACCGTTTGGGGGTCACCCCAAGACCGTTTGGTGGTCTGGGGTCAAGTATAGTTGATCAATTGAAGGTCCAAAGGTACCAATCATATTGCAGTTAAGTGCTGAATTGTTGATCAACTCGATAGACCAATCCTTGATGATTGTTCACTAGAATCCAAAGGATGGATGGGCCAAACGGTCTCAAGACCGTTTGGTGGTCACCCAAGACCGTTTGGAGGTCTAGGGTTGAGTATGGTTAGGTGTTTGAAGGTCTAAAGGTACCAAGTTGATTTGCAATCAAATGCTGATTTGGTGATCAATCTAATGATCCAAAACTTTGATTGATTGACTTGGATTATGATGATATCATGGGCAAACGGTCTCAAGACCGTTTGGAGGTCATCCAAACGACCTCAAGACCGTTTGGGGTCAGGTCATACCCAATTTGGATGATGGTTCAAAAGTTTCAAAGTAACTAGTCTTACATTGATTAGTATTGAAGGATCATCAATTCTAAACCCTAATTCAATTGAATCAAGCCCTAATTGATGACCAATTGAGGGTCAAATTAGTTGAAGGTTGACCTATTAAACTCAATTGAATTATGAGCATAGGTCCAATTGATGATTGGTTCTATGAATTCAATGGTTGAAGGTCCAATGCAATCAATTGAAACACAATTAGTAGCATGATTGATGATCAACTTCAAAGCTCTAATTGGTGTTTATAAACCCTAATCCCATTGAGATCAGACCATAATTGAAGTCCCAATTGAGGGGTGAGCCATGATTCAAATGATGATTGAGTTGATGATCCAATTGGTTGAAGTTCCATTGATTAGAATTGAGTGTGGTTCAATTTGGTTAATTCAATTGGATGCCTAATACAATCGAAGGATCAATTAGTTAATCCAATTGAGTACCTAATGTAGTTGAAGGAACTATGGGTTAATCCAATTGGGTACCCAATGAAATTAAAGACTCAATTGACTAATCCAAATGGATACCTAGTGCCATTGAAGGTTCCATTGGTCAATCTATTTGGATACCTCATGATATTGAAGGTCTAATTGATCAAACCTTTTTGAAAACCTAATGTGATTAGGTGGGAGATACCTTTAATGGTACTAGTCATTAATGCATAACAAATTCATGGATCCAATACATGATGTAGACCCTAATTGAGGCTGATTCCATGTATAACCCTAATAAGAGGTTGTCTACATGTGAAATCACTAACTAGGATGAATAGTAAACCCTAATTGAGGGTGTATCCATGTGAAACCCTAGTTGAGGGTGTATCTATATGAAACCCTAATTGAAGGTGTATCCATGTGAAACCCTAGTTGAGGATGTATCTATATGAAACCCTAATTGAAGGTGTATCAATGTGAAGCTCTAATTAAGGGTGATTCTATGAGAAACCCTAATTGGGAATGATTAGTAAACCCTAGTTATGGGCAATGTGATATGAAACCCTAATGAAGGGTGATGTTATATGAAATCCCTATTCTAAAGAAGGGAGATGGTATGTGAAACCCTAAATCCCTAATGAAAGAATGGAATTCATACTTGAATATGATTCATGAGGTGATTCAATGTAGCAAGGCTGTGGTGCTCTATAATTGACTTAGAGATGATTTGAAAGTGACCGAATATGGTCGTATACCTTGATGTGTTATAAGTCTAATATAATTGGATGAAGGATACATGAGATATGTGATAGGAAACCCTAATCCTGGTAAAGGAATAAGGGTGATACCCTTGAAATAATGATACATTTGTTTTGCATGGTGTTGATAGATAATTGATGTACTACTATCATATGTGCTAACCATGCAGGTATCATGAGATGATGGGCATAGCCAGGTATGAGCTATGAAGTGTTATTAAATTGAATTGTTTATTGGGCCTTGTGTTCCATAATATACCTTGTTGCCTGGTAAGAGGTAGCAAGAGAGTTAATGGGCCTCAAGTGCCATGATGGATGCTTGTGTAGCAAGTATCATACTTACCTTGGTCAGATGACCTAAAGGTGTTAGTTACCTGAGAAAATGGTAACAATGCTCAGGTAATGAGCTAAGGGTTTGAATACCCAGGATTACATGGTTATTGTATTGAAATGAGGGATTAAGATCCCAATGTCTTACAGAGATTAAGAAGTATATTGTTGAAAATAAGTACATGTTTCTTTATAGCATTGTGTTAATAAGTTATGTTTGAAAACTTGAGTGATGCTAAAAGAATATGATAATGTACTTAATTAATCAAGTGAAATCTATTCATGTAGTGCTCTGACCATAGATCCATCATCGTCAGAAGCAGGTGATGGTGAAACAGGTTTTCCTAAGGGATCACCTCGAATTCGTATATTTTTGAATATACGGGGGTAAATAGGCGAAAATATCCTTACGTCCGTGTGAGGGAATTGAGGAAAGGTTAATAACAAACCTCTCAATTACTCACGTTGTCAGGTTGGATGTATCACGAGTCTCCTGACGTTAGGTTGGATATTTCACTATTCCCCCAAATTATGTTGGGTCGACGGAGATAAACATGAAATCTCCCGACTGCCGACGAGAGTACAATTGCGGTTGTAACTCTATAGTGAAGTTGCCAGTATACCCTGGAAAGCTATTTTAGCAGAGACACGAGATGTCCTTCATGTGGTCTCGCACTGACCGGGACGTGAGAGGTCATGGAAGCCGACTCTTCCTATGATCTTGTATGGTACCGATTTCAACTCCTAAAAGTGTCCGGTTGGAGTATGAGTGGTATACCTCATCTCCTTAGAGCTTAAGTTATGTTTGTAAAACGTAATCAGCCAAGTAGTGTATTTGCATAAGTTTGAAATACGAGAATCACCGGTTGATGTTATCCTACTTAGCATGTTCTAGATGCATAAATGTTATCTGTATTATTCAACTCTTTATTGAATAGTGACATGCTGCTTAATCAAGTTATAACTGATATACTTGCATAGGAATGTTGCTCTAAACTACATAGATATTGAGTTATCTGTTGTTGATTACATATGATTCCACTGTTTAGTTTATTTTTATTAAACTGCAATAACAATGTTTTCGGCGGAGAGTTATATCTCTCACTGGGGCAATTTACATATTGTCTCACTCCCGTGGGATCAACATTTTTAGGTAACCGCCGACGAAAAGGCAAAAAACCTATTACAGAGGAAGAGCAGCAGCAGCAGTAGCAGAGACAGCAGTAAATCACAGGTGGGGATATGAGCTGTCAAGTTGTATATAGATAGTCCTATGAGTCGTCTCTGTACTCTCGGGTCCTAGGAGTAATGTTTTGAAGATTCGATCTGAGATTTTGTCTTTAAGTCTCGAAGGTTTTATACTACCTGTGTACAGTTAAGACAGAGTAGTTGATGTTTGTATTCCTCGAGAAGTAATAGTACACGAGATGTATATATGAACCAGGATGTAAAGTTTTACTTTGGTTATGAATGAAAGAGTTTTCCTGTGAATGGATCTCTTTGCAAATGGTTTTATTTTTTAGTGATTTTTGCTAATCCGCTGCAAATGATTCACTTCCTCAATGTTTTGTTACAGCTGACGACGCTTGTTATCTTAAATGATGGCGGATGTACGTCACACTTAAGAAATTAACTAAACGCAACAGTGCTAAGGTTCAACAATCTAGACCGCTTTAAAAGTGGAATTGGTTGATTAAACTAGAAAATTTCAAAATTAAATAAACAGTATATGGCTTACTAAAAGAGATTAAAATTCATGAGTTAGAAGTATATTGGACTTAGGATTTCATTCACATATCATAGAATAGAATACGAGCATGAAATTTAAACATGCTAAGCAATTTTTTTAAAGGAGAGTTGTATGTTGCACTTCACCTCTCAGGGCAAGTACAACGATCCTAAATCAATTCAACATTCTAATGTATGAATTTCATTTTGGATCACAAACCTACTCCTCAACTCCATAATTTCCACTCACGTGGTAAAGGAGTTGCCAAGAGAGTACCTCCTTACTCTCCTACCTATCTTCTCAGATCAAGCAAAAGAGCATAAAACATACACATAAGGTGGCTAGCCATACATGCAGAAAAGAAGAAACTGGTACTCACAAGGTGGAAAAACAAGAAACATAGCATTTAGTACGAAATTGTCATGTTCCATACATACTATGACATGGGAGATACTCTCCCATGTCCAAGAAAAGGAAACTACTCGTCCATAATAGTGTACAATAGAAAATACACAGAAATTTCAGAGTTCAACATGATTTAGAGAAGGAAAAACTAAGAAAACCCAAGGTGTAACCCAAGAGGGGTAGAATTCCAACTTTAGCACGAAATCCCACTCCTACATCTGCCCCAAACCGGACAAACCTCTCTCCCAAGAAGCTTTGTGGAGTGGAGAAGCTCTGCTGCACCTTGGAGAAGAAGATTGGAGAAGAAAAGAAGAAGAATGGGGTTCTTTAGTAAGAAACCACCTTCTTCCACCTCCAAAATCGCCCTCCTTGCTCTAGGCTTGCTCTTAGATGAAAGAGTTTCGAATAATGACTCCAGATTACTGCTCCATAGAGTGGTTTCATATTTTAAAATGAAAGGAGTCGTACTTGAAAATTGCTGAAACTGACAGGCACACGACGTGTCTTTCTCTGACACGACATGTCCTTTCTCCGGTAGTTGTTTCTGAGTGTGAAGCACATGACGTGTCTAATTTAATACATTTCGTATACGTTACCAGAAAGTTTAGATCCAGATCTAAATTCCCTGGTACATGTCGTGTCTTTTATGGACACGTCGTGTACTTTTCTTCAGAGTCTGAAGTAATAGGCCATCTAGAAATGCACACGTCGTGTCTTAAATAAGACACGTCGTGTGCATTGTTGTTTCAGCAGAATTAAATTTCTGAATGTTTGCAAGGCATGGAGAAGTCCCAATAATGATGAATTTGAGTTTGGCTATCTCCAATTTGATTCTTTTGATGCAAATCTACAATACACATCATGTGATAAGCAAAATAACAAAAAGATGGCAAGAGTAATATGAATAGAGGCTAAATGAGAACAAAATGAACTGAATTTGTGTGTGAAATCATGTGAAAAGTTGATGTGGAAACCACACAACATCTAACCTTTAGCAACGAACCTATTCTTATACTTATTTATTGTCCCATATGCATTAAGTTTCTTCTTAAAGATCCATTTTCATCAATCTACAGAACAACTAGGAGGCAAATCCACCAATTCCCAAGTTCCATTCGAGAGAATTGATTGGATTTCATCATTAACGACTTCTTCCAAAACTTAGCTATTGGAGAATTCATAGCTTGTTTATAAGATACAGGATCATCCTCAATATTGTAAGTGAGAAACTCACTTCCAAAGTTTTTGGGTGTCCTAGACCATTTACTTCTCCTAGGTTCAACCATTTTTTCAGAATCATCATATTATGAAATGGTATGTTCAGAGTTGCCCCCCACATTTGTCATCCTTTCCACATGTTTGGGAATGGAACCTGTGGTGAATGAATCCTTAGGATATACTTCATTGAGAACAACAAATTTCATAGGAATCACATCCTCGAAGAATGTTGCATCATGTAATTCCACAATTATATTGACCTCAATGCCAGAGATGTCAGATTTTACAATTAAGGATCTATAGGCATAACTTGTCTCTACATACCTCAAGAAAATGGCATCAACCATTTTTTATCCCAATTTCTTCCTCTTGTGTTTAGGGGAAAGTACCTTGACAAGGCACCCCCATACTTGAAGGTATTTGAGACTCGGTTTTTTCCCTCTCCATAACTCATATGGAATACATTTTGAATGTTTATGGGGAATTATATTCAGAATATGGCAAGACATATTCAACGCTCCCCACACATAAAGTTGGGTAGACCAAAGGTTTGGAGTAAGGAATTTACCATATCTTTTAGGGTTTGGTTCTTACGTCCATCTATCCCATTAGACTATGGTGAATACAGAGAAATAACCTCATGAACTATGCCATGCAATTGAAAAAATTCCAAAAATAAGTTCGAGGTCTATGCTCATCCCCTATAAAACCTTCATCGCTTAATTACTTTACTAGTTTGAGTTTTAGCTTTTTTCTATAAATTTTAAATTTATTCAATACCTTGTATTTACTTTAAGTAAATAGGCATAACAATATCTACTACCTTCGTCAATAAAAGTTATGAAATAACACTTTTGATCCCTAGTGGCAGTTTGGTACCTTGACAAACTTCTCTTGTAAGTGTTCTTCTTGTATATTAATATCCCTCATTAGATCTTCCAATGGCAATTCTCCTTTGTGATTTTAAGAGTCATAGCAAACGATTCCCAGGTTTTAGGAAAAAATTTCTATGATGGACATAACTACAAATTTTTTAGGCAAATATTTTGCATTAAAGAGCTCATTACACAAGAAATGAAAGTCATGTGTTTTGATCAAAAATGGACTAACCCTCAACCATCTGAAATGTAATTAATTTAGACATGTAGTACTTTTCAGCACCCTGATTTTCAGTACTAAAATTCTTAACTAACGCTTCCCACAAAACCTTAGAAGTAGTAATAGGAGGATTTGACTATGAATCATATAGTTTGTTATTTAAACCAAACATAATCAACCCTCGACACATCATATCACCCTTCTTCCAATTTATAATTTTTAATACATTATCAGGGATAGAGTCATCAGATTTAGGTTTGTCCTCTTCTATGTACTGGTCAAAACCCACAATATTAAGTTGAATTTACATCCGACTCTACCAATGAGAAAAGTTAGTACTATCACATTTTAAAGGAATATTGCATAATTTTATTTCCAGAACCACCAAGACTAACCATACTTAATTAACAAAAAAAGATGATTTCTTTAATATTGTTGTTAATTTTCTATATGTCATTACATGCAGCATCATGCAGATGCAAATTAATTAATGCATTTAGGCTAGATCCAGATAAGAGATAGAAGAAATAATCAATGCATGAGAATAGAAAAATGAGAGTTAGAAAACGTAGACCAGATTGTTGGTTTAAAAATGAATGTGTTACTTCAAGAAATAAGTGGCCCGCAATCCATCTAGATAGGCTATGCTCTTCTATTGTAATATTCTAAAATTTAATCAAATAAAACATCTTATTTAGAGTAAGTTGTAAAAACAAGCTTCTTTGAGAGTTTGTTACTGAATTCAATTTTAATATTTAATAATCTATTTTGATTAATTTAAAAGATTTTATATATTGAAAATATAATTTTGGTATTTTTTGTCAAATTTTGAAGAAAAAAAATTGGTGGGTAAGCACACAAGTAGGTAGATGGGGGGCAAGCATGTAGCTGGGTAGCAAGTAGGTAGCTTGAGCAAATACACTACTTGGTAAAGCAAGAAGCTTAGTGTCATGCTACTATTTTAAACATCTAGCACATCCTAATGTTTGACACATATTCTACCATGTGTCAACTAATCTGTGGTAGATATCTGTGATAGATATCACTTTTTTTTATTCCTAAAAACAAGTAACCTTCTCCCTCTCTTTAGAAATCATAAACATTTCTTTCGTCCACCTCTATAATAATATTCTGCTTGGAGAAGATGTTGACTAGGAGAGTTACTTTGGCAACATAGTGTATCACCTCCTAAGGTTTGATCCCTACATGTGATTTCTAAATATCATTTTGATATACTAACTCTACCCCCTAACTTCAGGCTCTCTCTCTCTCTCTCTTTCTGATAAGAATCTATTGTAAGCCAAAATTCTATCAAAATACTTTTGAAATTTGATATTCTCTCTCTCTCTGTCCTTAACCTATTTCAACATCACACTTAAGGAAAGGTATGGTACTCACTCCTTGCAATATTCTCTTATGAACGCATCAATGGAAAGTATGATTTCTTGTGGTCTTCACTTCTTGGCATAATCTTTTATATCACCACTAATGAAAAGTAGGGTTTATTATGATTTGATATAGTTAAGTATAATCTTCACTCTTTATCATCATTCCCGATATAAACATCAATGAAAAGTATGGTTTAAAATTGTTTAGTATGGTATTTAATTATTATCATGATCAATGATATCAACATCAATGAAATTCATGATTTGCATGATTTGACATATGCTTTCTAAATAATAGATAAATGATATACTATTTAAAACTATTTTATTAAAAAGAAAGATATGAATATCAATGGACTTCCTTTCCATACCCTTAGATCTTACATCAAGTTACGATCCTAGATGATAGTTAAGCATGCCTTTATGCATTCTAGTTCTGTTCTAATTTGATTTCCCTTATTTCTCCCTATTATTTGAGTCATGTGATATTGTTGAAAAGTGCAATTCCATCATACATTTCTAAGGTGACTAGAAGCCTATTTAATTGATGTATGTAGCCACTAAAGAGGAAACATTATTTAACTGGTTATGTGTTCACACAGGGGGACTCCCCAACCTCTTGCACACTCCTGGCCATATATTTGTTTGTTTCAATTTCAAAATCCCACAAGTTTACATTTTAGGTGTCATAGTGAAATACTCAACTAATAATTCATTTATTCATGGCTACCTTTTTTCCTCATTAACTTTTACTAGCCATCATGAGTTGTATATATTTGATGATGTCCTTTTAATTCTAAACCTTATATTGGGAGATGTGTTGGTAATAGAGTTGGCATTTCTTGACCGGTGATTGATACTTTTGGGATCCATATCTAAGTCCTTTGGAGTCAGGTATGGATGAGTATAATGCTCTACAATACTCAGGCCCACACTTGGGTTGGTCATGAAAAGTCATGCATGATCATGTTAGTAATGGAGAATAATCTCCTACAAAGATTAAGCATGCTAACTAATGATACTCCAAGTGGCATTTTGTGCAAGGAGCACCCTCTTTTGGTCTTGGAAAGGTGATCGGCGAATGCATGTGGTAATTTGATTCATTATGTATAGCGTGTGGTGTGCTCGAGAGGCTAGGTCTGTTCTAGGGTACTTACAGATGTTTTGGTAACCCTAATGGACTAAAGTCTTGGCTAAGAAAGTTTGTGTGGTTGTAGGACACTTGCCCAAGGTGAATTGACACCTTCTCTAAGAGTTGTAGCTAAACTCATTTATGGAATAAGGTCTCCCACTTATTAAGATTTATAACAGAAATGCACAAATATCACTATCAATAAATTGTCTCATTATGCTCTTCAGTATCAGTTTATTTTGCTTTGATATAGTTGTCATCTAAATACATGATTAAGAATGTAATTTAGTGAGATATGAAAAGTGTCTTGCTGCAATAGTTATTTTCTGTCATCCATACTTAGACAATTCTCTAACTCTCTTTCTCCCATTTGGGCTATGTCAAACTTTTCTTACCATAGGTTCATTATGTGGATGAAGGTGTATGGATGCATCTTATCATAGACTATCTTGAAAGATCCTAAAAGTATTATCAAGACCATATCTAGTTTTCGTGTTTTGTAGTTTTGCTAGACCTATGGGTCATGTAAACATATGTACAAATTTCTTTCAAGAAATGCTTGTGTAAATGACTATGTTATCAATATAGTTGTTTTTGGGTTGCATCTTTATTTGGTCTTGATACTTAAAATATATTAACTCTCAGAAACCAAGTTGATATGTTATGGCATTGATTTCTGGGATGTTACATCTAGTCAACCCAGTCATAAACCTGGTGTAGATTCTCGTCTTGCTCGCGCTCAACGGCAATCAAAGCACACTACCAGCACAGGTACCACTACCAGAATGTACCACATCTAGTAGAGGAAGGAGAAGACACTTCTCATAGGAGAGGAAAATTTCCAGAAGCGATAGGGAGTGACAACCATTAAGAACGTCTTACTAGGATCGCAAAACACATGCATGAACTATTTATGACTGAGTGTTCAAATGATTTTTTTAACCTTAATGACCGAAGACATATTTAAAGCCTTTAACTTTTCCAAAACATATTTCTATTAAGATGTGATCACACGATTGCTCTTGTATACATTTATAAAAAAATGGCGAGGTAAACACTTTCCAATTAGGATTAATAAATCTGATTATGAAAGAGTTAATTAATCAAATTAATAATTAATTACGTAGTTGTGTCCTAATTAAAAAAAAAAGACAGAAGACTGAAGGCATTCTCACAATCCACTATCTACAAGCATGAGCCCGTGCCAGGCCAGTCGTGGCACGCGTGTGTTGTGGTCACCATATCCAACAAGGAGGTGAGCATACTCTCCTCTAGGACCTTTTGGACACTAATGTCACATGTAGTCTTACATATCAGGACCACAAAAGTTCTAGGAATGAGCAATATGAGATAAAACTATTCCCCATTTACAGTAGACACAAAACAACATTTCTTCGGTGTACTAGCTAAACTACATTGGGCTTAACCCATGCTAGATAAATGGTTGGATGCCATATATATATATATATATATATATATATTTATTTATTTATTTATTTATTTGTTTATTTATTTTTATATATATAGGGCAATGATCCAGTGAGAAACATATATGGTGAGAGCATGAGAGGCATTTGAATAACTCTCCACATAGATCAATTTTTCATAATCCAACCGTACAGATTACAAGTATACATTAATATCTATCATCTTATAAAATTTTATCACCATCCAATTTGTAGATCATTCAAAACAACCAAAGATTTTTCGACGCTCTATATTGAATTTTAGGCTGACTCTTGGATGTAAAAAGTGTATATTGTACATATGGACATGTAAACAATGTATGATTGTAATGATTTTTTTGTGACAAGGTAAATGAAATGATACTTTTTCCATCTATACGGTTGGATTTTAAAAAATAATTACTAATTTGTAGTTATTCAAATGCTCTCATGCTCTCACCATAGGATGTTTCTCACTGGATCCCTACCATATATATATATATATATATATATATATATATATATATATATATATATATATATATATATATATATATATATATATATATATATATATACATATATATATATATATCTCTGTGTGAGTGTCTGTATATATATATATGTGTGTGTGTGTGTGTGTGTGTCTGTATATATATATATATATATATATATATATATATATATATATATATATATATATATATATATATATATATATATATATATATATATATATATATATATATATATATATATAAAGAGTGAATGTTTTCAAACAATAACAAGTCTGCTATTTTAACTCTTTAACTTGTAGTCCTGAAGCCAAGAGCTACTCAGGATTAACCAACTCCTATTAATCTGAAACATGTGAAAAGAATATCCACTTAGGGCAAACTCATTTAAACATAACTTCTGGTCTACTTAATACAAAGAATATAAACAATAAATAAATCACTTCATGACAGAACAATATAAAAGAATCATATTTATTCTACAAACTGAAAATCTAAATTCATACATATAAGAGCATTTCTAGTGATTTCTAATCAAATAAGCAATATAAAGTAAGAGTTGTATCACATCCTATGTTTAATCTCTTACTCTTACATTAATTTCCAGTTTCTTAACCCTAAGATTTCTAGGGTTTCTCTCTAGCCCATCCTTCCTCTGCATACCTGGCCAGGGCATTCAGGGAAGAATAGACAGAGTAGTTTGATACTAGTCAATCTAAGTACTCAGATACCTGGCCAGGGTACCTAAATACTTAGACTTCCCAGAGCTACAGACACATCACTTCCTATCTACCTCACTTATAACCCTATCTTTCAATCATAATAGTCCCGGACGATATAGCCTCAGCTATCTACTTGGTTCTCGTGACCACGTCCTCTTCCTGCCATCTGCAATAGTATAACAGAACACTTCCTGTTAGAAAATTGCAGTTCGAAGGATAACACCTAAGTCCTAATCCTATTGGTCTCTTGTCGTCCCCTGACCTTGACTTAGAGTAACCAAGTACTCAACCTATGCTCTGATACCAAAGTTGTTGTGACGCCCCGACCTCCGTGACATCTCTAATGACCCCGAAGATCGGGGAGTCACCCTCGCTAAACCACTCTTAACTTTTTCTTTTCTTGATCACTTAGATTAACTTAAATGAAAACCATAAAACTTGAATAACATTGAATTAAAATCAAATTACAGAAGCGACTTTCCATTAACCATACTAAGAAGAAAAACAAGTTTACATGACATATTACATTTCTCATGCAGACTATAAAACACAATAGATAATTGAAAAATAACTACATATTTTACCACATTCTCTTTCTAACCCACCACGTGCCCAAGGACCGAGGGGAAAGGACTAAGAGACCTCTAAGTAACTACTAACTATCTTCTATGTACTCGGGTGATACGATCATTCAGCCTCCTCGTACTGACGTTGACCTGAAAAAGGTTTCAGTAGGTTGGTGAGCTACTCGCTCAGTGAATAGAATTTCACCAACCATCACAGATAACTCATTTATGTTTATTATTTGGAATAATATGTAAGAAATACTACACTGAGCAGGTCTAATCAATTTAATTTAAACAATAGAAGATGTCAACATTTCATTATGATAACAATTGATGCAAAGTTGTAGATACAATTATTTAACAGAAAATACTTTAATTCCACTTAAAGAACAAGTGTTGTGAAGCTAACTCATATCTTTCTTAACTCTTTAACTTATAAAAACTTTGTGAACCTATATGAACATATTTTATCTTATGCCCTGATCATATGCAGTGTACTCTACATATGAAGACTCGTAGTGAACTACGATCCCACCGTACAAGACTTAGCCGACACCCCGGGATAGCTAAGTCTGACTGTTGTCCTGGTCTGCTACACGAACTCTGGCTCTCTGGCCTCGGCATCCTTATGGTGCTGTAAACTGGACTCCTCCTCTAAGCTGAGTACACAGGCGGAGAGTCAAGATGTGCCACCAGGACGTCTGGTTAGTGTTGGACACGCTTTTCTGTATTCCAGTGCCACTAGGACGTCTGGTTAGTGTTGGACACTATAAACTGCTCTCTAGTGCCACCAGGACGTCTGGTTAGTGTTGGACACTACAAACTATACTCTCGTGCCACCGATACGTCCGGTTAGTGTTGGACACGAGTCTGTGACCTTACTGGACACACCGCCAGGGTTAGGTCATTTCACCCCTAAGGCACAGACCTCTCAAAGGGGTTCTACGGTGTCAGGGCCCTTATTCTAGTATTTTATTAAATCTAAAAACCTCTTTCTACATTGTATCTCTCTCTTACTATATGGTATCTCTTTCTCATTTATACTTGACTTTGGTATCTCTATGGTACCGAATCTATTTACTTGAACTTTACAACACGACATGAATATCATTCTAAATTTGACATAGTAGTATATTCAATACACTATACTATACTAAATAATCATCATACTATACATGCAGGCACACTAAAATTCTTAAATAAATAGAATGCATGTCAAGTTGACACTTTATACACTAAAATCATGCAATTGAACTGTTAAGCATCACCACATCTCATACTAAGAATTTTGATATCAAAATACTTGAATCATTGAACACCCTATCCTTAGGGTTTCAGTTACCTCATCTATTTGATTGCAGTTCAAATCACAATACGATATCATTCTAGAACTGACAGAGCAGTATACTAAAAACCATTGTAAATACTAAGTAATCCTTACATCATGCATGCAGTCAGATTGAAAATTCATATTTAACTCAAACTCATGTTAATTTGGCACATACATATTGAATTCATGTAATTGAACATCTTATTGCACTGATAAGAGTAATTTACTTCACATAGTTCACATATAAGAAATCATCTGTAGTATTTATCAATTATCTAAAATTTCTCAAAGAACGTGCACATTAACTCTAATCCTGGTTTGTGGATCACATAACTCAATTAAGAGTTATGTATCATAACATGAATTATTAACAATACTTGAAAATTTCTAGTAATATCTCAAAGAAATGTGCCAATTCATGTAAATGTTAATTCACACACATTAACATAACAGGAAGCATGCAACTAGAGTTTTATTTCATATTTTTATGTTATCGTACTTTCTTTGAAATCGAGCATCTGAAAATTTATAAAATATGTATTGTCTGGGTTTATACCCAAACCGTACCATTATCAGTCGTGTATTTCTAATTTCAACATTCACACTGAGCAATTTAGGTTCTGATGAACTATGTAAATTCACTGGTCCAATCTACACTAATCAGATGCTAATCCAAATCATATTAAAGCATAAAGAAATGATTTATGAAATAAAAAGTCGGGCGACGCCAAATACTGCCCAACGCCTGATAAATGTTGTTATCAGTGAAAAACACGCAATTTACCAAAAATTCCTGATTTGTAGAGTTAAATGTTAGATAGTGAGTGAAATCCTACTCACATCTGGGGTGTCCGGAAATGCATCTAGAGTCTCAGTTCCGACTTTTGTTGGATTGTCTTTAATCTTTGGATTTGTCCTGGAACAAACCTGCTACACCCAGCAGGTGCTCCCGTACGACAGGTTGAAGACGAACTTGGTTAAGGCTGAATTGAGGACTAGGGTTGTGGATTCCTGCTCCATCATCTTGGTCGAGCTCGGAGCTGACCTTATCTTGCTCTGTCATGCGCCAAAGGGCCCTAGGTTGGACGAGTTGCTTACAGAAGCTTCTGTTGCTTGCTAGTTGGGGCGTCTCCCCTGCTAAACTGAAGTGCAGGTGGCGTAATAGCGGCGAGGAGCTGCAGTTTTTTGTCCTAGCATCACAGCCGGACTCGACGGCATCGATTTGAGGTATTGCTCGGCCAAGAACGACCCCTGGCTGGCTAATGGCAGCGCTGCTGGTCGGCGTTGCCCAAACTGAGTAGGCCGCAGTTGGGGCGAAACGAGGAGGAAGAAGAGTGGAGGAGGTTCGGATGGTGCTAGATCAGAACTTGGAAGCCTAAATCGGCCGCGATTTCCCCCCTCATTGCTGCTGCGATCGATCTGGCTGGGTAGGCTGCTTTGGGCGCCGCTCTGCTTAAGCGGTTCTGTTAGATCGATCGGGAAGATGAAGAAATAAAGGGGGGGGGGGAATTATCCGACCCACTAAAGGAGTTAAAAGACCGATAAAATGGGAAATTTGCAAAATCATCCCAAACAAAAAAGAAAACCTCATAACTCTCGCCTCGATTGTCCAATTTGGATGATTCTTTTTGCAACTTTTCAAGCACGAGATCCACTACAACATCAATGCATAAAAACATGCCAATTAGCTTGTATGAGCTAATCAAAATACTAATTGCATCTTAAGCACTTAGCTTAGCTTAATTAACTTGATGATGCACTAATCACCAAATGAAGACTTAACTTATCTCAATTAACTTAATGATGTTGTTATAAAGATACTTACTGGTTAATATTGAAACGGGTCATAACACCTGTGGTGAATGAATCCTCTGGAGATACTTCATTGGGCACACCAGATTTCATAGGAATCACATCCTCGAAGAATGTTGCATCATGTAATTCCACAATTGTATTGACCTCAATGCCAGAGATGTTAGATTTTACAAATTAAGGATCTATAGGCATAACTTGTCTCTACATACTTCAAGAAAATGGCATCAACCATTTTTTATCCCAATTTCTTCCTCTTGTGTTTAGGGGCAAGTACCTTGACAAGGCACCCCCATACTTGAAAATATTTGAGACTCGGTTTTTTCCCTCTCCATAACTCAAATGGAATACTTTTTGAATGTTTATGGGGAATTGTATTCAGAATATGGCAAGATGTATTCAACGCTTCCCCCACATAAAGTTGGGTAGACCAAAGGTTTGGAGTAAGGAATTTACCATATATGTTAGGGTTCGATTCTTACGTCCATCTATCCCATTAGACTATGGTGAATACAGAGCAGTAACCTCATGAACTATTCCATGCAACTGAAAAAATTCCAAAAATAAGTTCGAGGTGTATGATCATCCCCTATCAAACCTTAATCGCTTAATTACTTTGCTAGTTTGAGTTTTATCTTCTTTTCTATAAATTTTAAATTTATCCAATACCTTGTATTTACTTTAAGTAAATAGGCATATCAATATCTACTACCTTCGTCAATAAAAGTTATGAAATAACACTTTTGATCCCTAGTGGCAGTTTGGTACCTTGACAAACTTCTCTTATAAGTGTTCTTCTTGTATATTAATATCCCTCATTACATCTTCCAATGACAATTCTTGTTTGTGATTTTAAGAGTCATAGCAAACGATTCCCAGGTTTTAGGAAAAAATTTCTATGATGGACATAGCTACAAATTTTTTAGGCAAATATTTTGCATTAAAGAGCTCATGACAAAAGAAATGAAAGTCATGTGTTTTGATCAAAAATGGACTTACCCTCCACCATCTAAAATTTAATTAATTTAGACATGTAGTACTTTTTAGCACCCTGATTTTCAGTACTAAAATTCTTAACTAACGCTTCCCATAAAACCTTAGAAGTAGTAACAGGCGGATTTAACTATGAATCATATAGTTTGTTATTTAAACCAAACATAATCAACCCTCGACACATCGTATCACCCTTCTTCCAATTTATAATTTTTAATACATTATCAGGAATAGAGTCATTAGATTTAGGTCCATCCTCTTCTATGTACTGATCAAAACCTGCAATATTAAGTTGAATTTACGTCCGACTCTACCAACAAGCAAAGTTAGTACTAGCAAATTTTTGAGGAATGTTGCATAATTTTATTTCCAGAACCACCAAGACTAACCATACTTAATTAATAAAAAAAGATGATTTCTTTAAGATTGTTGTTAATTTTCTATATGCCGTTACATGCAGCAGCATGCAGATGCAAATTAATTAATGCATTTAGGCTAGATCCAGATAAGAGATAGAAGAAATAATCAATACATGAGAATAGAAAATTGAGAGTTAGAAAACGTAGACCAGATTGTTGGTTTAAAAATGAATGTGTTACTTCAAGAAATAAGTGGCCCGCAATCCATCTAGATAGGCTATGTTCTTCTATTGTAATATTCTAAAATTTAATCAAATAAAACATCTTATTTAGTGTAAGTTGTCAAAACAAGGTTCTTTGAGAGTTTGTTACTGAATTCAATTTAAATATTTGATAATCTATTTTGATTAATTTAAAAGATTTTATTTATTGAAAATATAATTGTGGTATTTTTTTATCAAATTTTGAAGAAAAAAATTGGTGGGTAAGCACACAAGTAGGTAGATGGGGGGCAAGCAAGTTGCTTATGGAGGCAAGCATGTAGCTGGGTAGCAAGTAGGTAGCTTGAGCAAATACACTACTTAGTAAAGCAAGAAGCTTAGTGTCATGCTGCTATTTTAAACATCTAGCACATCCTAATGTTTGACACATATTCTACCATGTGTCAACTAATCTGTGATAGATATCTTAAAATGACACATATGCATCCATTGTGTCATATAACCATGATTGTATCTCTTTAGAGGACACATACACATCCATGTGTCATTAAAACTACAAATCATCTCTCTTCTTATGGCACACATATACCCATGTGTCATCAATATATATTGCAAATAGGACCATGCTACCCTCCCACATCCCTATAAATAGAAGCCAACTCCACTCAACTTAATCCATATTCCAAAGCTCTTGTCCTTCCATGAAAGAAAACGTCCACTTGCTTATTTTTATTCCTAAAAACAAGTAACCTTCTCCCTCTCTTTAGAAATCATAAACATTTCTCTCTTCCACCACTATAATAATATTCTGCTTGGAGAAGATGTTGACTAGGAGAGTTACTTTGGCAACATAGTGTATCACATCCTAAGGTTTGATCCCTACATGTAATTTCTAAATATCATTTTGATATACTAACTCTACCCCACCTGACTTCAGGCTCTCTCTCTCTCTTTCTGATAAGAATCTATTGTAAGCCAAAATTCTATCAAAATACTTTTGAAATTTGATCTTCTCTCTCTCTGTCCTTAACCTATTTCAACATCACACTTGAGGAAAGGTATGGTACTCACTCCTTGCAATATTCTCTTATGAAAGCATCAATGGAAAGTATGATTTCTTATGGTCTTCACTTCTTGACATGGTCTCTTATATCACCACTAATGAAAAGTAGGGTTTATTATGATTTGATATAGTTAAGTATAATCTTCACTCTTTATCATCATTCCCGATATAAACATCAATGAAAAGTATGGTTTAAAATTGTTTAGTATGGTATTTAATTATTATCATGATCAATGATATCAACATCAATGAAATTCATGATTTGACATATGCTTTCTAAATAATAGATAAATGATATACTATTTAAAACTATTTTATTAAAAAGCAAGATATGAATATCAATGGACTTCCTTTCCATACCCTTAGATTTTACATCAAGTTACGATCCTAGATGATAGTTAAGCATGTCTTTATGCATTCTAGTTCTATTCTAATTTGATTTCCCTTATTTCTCCCTATTATTTGAGTCATGTGATATTGTTGAAAAGTGGAATTCCATCAGACATTTCTAAGGTGACTAGAAGCCTATTTAATTGATGTTGTAGCTATTGACCTAGAGGTTATACATTACCTATATTTTGATAATGACTTAACCATTCCATTCATATGTATCTGACATGTGCATTTAAGATTGTTTGCAGGCATTAGGTACATGAAAAGGATCATATATACAAGCCCTAGAATGGGCCAAGTGCAAGCCAAAATGGCTACAAGTGTGCATTTTAGGATTTCTATGTAAACTACCTTAGAACATCAATGTAATCACTTGTAATGATGAATTGGCTTGTAACTTAGAAGAGAAAAATGTTTGGGACAAAATTCACCAAGTGCTAATCACTTTTATTGCAAATTAGAAAATCAATTACAGGCACTTGGTCGGTCGAGTTTCCCTAGCTTGAAACTTGATCGATCAACCTTGGTCGATATTCTGTAGATTGCATCGGTCGAGTTGTGCACTCACAGAACTCGACCGATCGGGTAGCATGCCATTTCTAGTTGAAATGGTCAGTCGAGTTTCCTCAAGACAAACTCGACCAATCATTTGAATATCGGTTTGCCTCTTACTTGATCGGTCGAGTTACCCCCATTAAAACTCGACCAATTGCACTGTACAGAGTTTGCAGAAAAAGTAATATGACCGTTGGTGAATTGTTTTGGGCAAAAATAGAGCCGTTTTCTTGAACAAAAAATGACTACTTTTGCATCCGAGTGTCCCACAACTTAAAGGGCAACCCTAAACTATAAATAGAACCCCTTGGAGTTCATTCCAAGCTGCTCTTCCATTGCAAACTTGGTTCTAACTTAGTTGAGAGTGTTCCAAGCCCTTGAGCCTCTTTCTCTCTCTACCTTCAAGATAAAATCGTGAGTTAAGAGTGAGTTAGGTCCCTGTGTATGAGAGCTATCCCTTGTAATATGTGTAGCTCTCCTTTCTCTCTTCCTACCTCAAAATCCCTTTGAAGATTGATTGAAGCTACTTCTCCAAGTGAAAGAGGAGTTGCTGCTGTTCTTCTCTGAGTGAAGGGGAAGATGTGTTGCTAATCTTCAAGAGTGAAGATAGCTCGTTGCTCCAGGTCCCTTGGTGAAGGGAAAACGTGGAGAATCTCTCCAAGTGAAGGAGAGGTGCAAGGCAAAGCTCAAGTGAGATAGGTAAATCCTGCAAGGCTAAAGACAAAGGTAAGATTGGGTAAGTCCTTTGAAGAAGGCTGAAGAATCTTGCTTTGTGGGTAAGTCCTTGGATAGGTAGAAGATCTTATCTTGAGAAATTAAGTCCTTGGTTGTGTGGTTTATGTATCTTGTAATCTTATTGTGATATATAAGAGAACCAAGTTGCAAATCCTAGAGTCTAACCAACTCTAGGTAGTGGACTGACATCGCTCCTAAGTTTAGGACGTGAAACCACTCTAAACCACCTGTCCAAGTACTTACTATTCATTGTCTCTTATCCTTGCTTTGTATGCTAGATTAGGACATCAAATTGTTGCTTGCTTTAGCTTTTGCACTACGATTAAATTGGTGGTCTAATTGATTTTGTGAAGTGTGTGTAGCTCTATTCACCCCCCCCTAGAGCCCATTGATCCAACAGTAGCCACTAAAGAGGAAATGTTATTTAATTGGTTATGTGTTCCCACAGGGGGGATCCCTAACCTCTTGCACACTCCTGGTCATATATTTGTTTGTTTCAATTTCAAAATCCCACAAGTTTACATTTTATATGTCATAGTGAAATACTCAACTAATAATTCATTTATTTATGGCTACCTTTTGGCCTCATTAACTTTTACTAGCCATCATGAGTTGTATATCTTTGATGGTTTCCTTTTAATTCTAAACCTTATATTGGGAGATGTGTTGGTAACAGAGTCAACATGTCTTGGCTGGTGATTGATACTTTTGGGATCCATATCTAAGTCCTTTGGAGTCAAGTATGGATGAGTATAATGCTCTACAATACTCAGGCCCACACTTGGGTTGGTCATGAAAAGTCATGCATGATCATGTTAGTAATGGAGAATAATCTCCTACAAAGATTAAGCATGCTAACTAATGATACTCCAAGTGGCATTTTATGCAAGGAGCACCCTCTTCTGGTCTTGGAAAGGTGATCAATGACCGCATGTGGTAATTTGATTCATTATGTATAGCATGCAGTGTGCTCGAGAGGCTAGGGGTGTTCCAGGGTACTTACAGATGTTTTGGTAACCCTAATGGACTAAAGTCTTGGCTAAGAAAGTTTGTGTGATTGTAGGACACTTGCCCAACGTGAATTGACACCTTCTCTAAGAGTTGTAGTTAAACTCATTTATGGTATAAGGTCTCCCACTTATTAAGATTTATAAAAGAAATGCAAAAATATCACTATCGATAAATTGTCCCATTATGCTCTTCAGTATCAGTTTATTTTTCTTTGATATAGTTGTCATCTAAATAAATGATTAAGAATGTAACTTAGTGATATATGAAAAGTGTCTTGTTGCAATAGTTTTATTTTCTGTCAGCCATACTCAGACAATTCGCTAACTCTCTTTCTCCCATTTGGGCTATGTCAAACTTTTCTTATCATAGGTTCATTGTGTGGATGAAGGTGTATGGATGCATCTTATCGTAGACTATCTTGAAAGATCCTGGAAGTATTATCAAGACCATATCTAGTTTTCGTGTTTTGTAGTTTTGCTAGACCTATGAGTCATGTAAACATATGTACAAATTTCTTTCAAGAAATGCTTGTGTAAATGACTATGTTATCAATATAGTTGTTTTTGGGTTGCATCTTTATTTGGTCTTGATACTTAAATTCTATTAACCCTTAGAAACCAAGTTGATATGTTATGGCATTGATTTATGGGACGCTACATCTAGTCAACCCAGTCATAAACCTGGTGTAGGTTCTTGTCTTGCTCGCGCTCAACAACAATCAACGCACACTACCAGCACAGGTACCACCACCAGAATGTACCACATCTAGTAGAGGAAGGAGAAGACACTTCTCGTAGGAGAGGAAAATCTCTAGAAGCAATAGGGAGTGACAGACATTAAGAACGTCTTGCTAGGATTTGAAAAACACATGCATGAACTATTTACGACTGAGTGTTCGAATGATTTGTTTAACCTTAATGACCGAAGACATATTTAAAACTTTTAATTTTTCCAAAACCTATTTCTATTAAGATGTGATCACACGATTGTGTTTGTATACATTTATAAAAATACGGCGAGGTAAACACTTTCTAATTAGGATTAATAAATATGATTATGAAAGAATTAATTAATTAAATTAATAATTAATTACGTCGTTGTGTCCTAATTAAAAAAAGACAGAAGACTGGAGACATTCTCACAATCCACTATCTACAAGCCTGAGCCCGTGCCAGGCCAGTCGTGGCGTGCGTGTGTTGTGGTCATCATATCCAACAACGAGGTGAGCATACTCTCCTCTAGAACCTTTTGGACACTAATGTCACATGTAGTCTTACATATAAAGACCACAAATGTTCTAGGAATGAGCAATATGAGATAAAACTATTCCCCATTTATAGTAGACACAAAACAACATTTCTTCGGTGTACTAGCTAAACTACATTGGGCTTAACCCATGCTAGATAAATGGTTGGATGTCATATATATATATATATATATATATATATATATATATATATATATAAATATATAGGGCAACGATCCAGTGAGAAACATATCTGGTGAGAGCATGCGAGGCATTTGAAAAACTCTCCACATAGATCAATTTTTCATAATCCAACCGTACATATTACAAGTATACATTAATATCTATCATCCTGTAAAATTTTATCACCATCCTATTTGTAGATCATTCACAACAACCAAATATTTTTCGGCACTCTATATTGAATTTTAGGCTGACTGTTGGATGTAAAAAGTGTATATTGTATATATGGACATGCAAACAATGTATGATTGTAATGATTTTTTTGCGACAAGGTAAATGAAATGATACTTTTTCCATCTATATGGTAGGATTTTAAAAAATAATTATTAATTTGTAGTTATTCAAATGCTTCTCATGCTCTCACCGTAGGATGTTTCTCACTGGATTGCTACCATATATATATATATATATATATATATATATATATATATATATATATATATATATATATATATATATATATATATACTAGTGAACGCACACGTGCACATGCACGTGACATATAAAATTTGTTAGAAATCTGCGGGGAGAGGACTCGTCCGTGAAAGGATCCTTACGGTAATAGATATTTGTATTGGTTGTTTGAAAAGAGAGAATCAAGTAACCGTTTCTGTGGAATGGAGAGAGAAATATAGAATTAAAGATAATAATATTAATAGTAGAGTGTGAACATAAATATTTGTAGGAACAAAATTCCTTAAAAAAAGGAGAGAAGAGAGTGAATCAAGGAGAGCGTAGCATCAAACTCGCTCTTTTTATAGTAGTAGTATATATATATATATATATATATATATATATATATATATATATATATATATATATATATATATGTGTGTGTGTGTGTGTGTGTAAATATATATATATATATATATATATATATAAAGTGAATGTTTTCAAAAAATAACAAGTCTGCCATTTTCTTCAATTCTAAGACCTTTCTTGACCAATCACATCACAACATTTTTGAAATGTTGCAATCTCCTTCTCTCTCCTCTCACATTTTTTCATTTAAAATTCTCCTCCTTAGAAATTATCGATGTCCACCTCCCCCTCTCTGCCCCACTCTCATAGAATCTTCCCTAAACGTCGGTTTTCTCTAACACGTCTCTCATTGTAAGCGGTTGCCTTTGACTTAGCGATTCCCTTCCGTCAAACTACCCATTTCGCATATATCTCCTCTCAATAAATATGTTCGTTTTCAATTCCTCTCACATCTTGCACTTTAAAATTATGTCAAACAAAACTGTGGTTTTCAGTATGTTTGACTAAAATTTGGAAAAAAAAAATGCGCCAAGCATCAACCTCTTCGCAATAAATATCTTCTTTTTAGTTCCTCTCACGCTGTTCTAATTTCAAATTCTGTCAAAATCTTTTCCTTCCCCCAAGCACCAACCTCCTCACAAGAAATATCTTCTTTTTAATTCCTCTCTCGCCCTTATAATTTCAAATTCTTGCTAACAAATTGGCGAGTTTATGATGAGTACAGTTAGCATTACGTATATGGCTCCAATTCGTTTAACTCTCTATCTTCCTCACGTTTCCAGTTCTTTTTCCTTACTAATAATGTTTAATTCTCAAATTACTGTAACGGACTTCCATTATCTCTTTTTTTTTTTACTTTTCCACCTTATTCTCCTTTAGTCAATACGTTATCCCCGTTTACGTGAAAGTGTAACGGACTCCCATCAACTCTATTTTTTGTTTTTACTACCTTCAATATATTATTCCTCGGATCTCGCCTCTCCCACAACCACTTCTTATTCTCATTACTCTTCTGCTCCATTATTATATTTCAACAAAAAAAAACTTTAAATTATATATCAAACAAATCAGAATGTGAAACAAATTTACCTCTTATTCTTCATCACCAAGTTCGTGACGAGATTTGTTTTGTTCAAAATTGGATTTTCCCACGCCTTTCGTCGATCCAAAATTGTCGTTACTGTAACAGACGCCCATACCTATCGTCAGTCCCAAATTATCTCCCCACTAACTCACGACTCTATTTTTCGGAGACGTTATTTTCTCATGTTTAACTGCTTATTAATTATCACTCTACTCTTTCCGCCTCCCGCCGTGTTGCCTGCTCAATTCTAAATCCCCACTATATACCAACTATTTGTTCCATTCTGGTTTTCTCTTCTCACTTTCTCCTCTCTTTCTATTCACTATCATGGCGGCTGCAATCAACCAGAATACCTCTTTAATGCATGATCCACGGCCGCCATCACAATCCTACTTCAAGCAAAAACAAACACTATAATCGTGAGTCTAACATAGACTCCTCTTCCACGCTCATTGGCGCAGTAGTCATTCTCATCTTTTCCTCGATCATCAACATAGAAGCCGAGTACATATCATCTCCGGATATATTTACACTTCAGAGTAATGGATAAGTAGAGGCCGTTCATCTATAGCGTTTATTATGGAAGCCTTTTCTGTATTTTTCGGACTATATCTTGCTTCTGGCCGGTGTTATTGTATCTTGCTTTCAGCCGGTAGG
The DNA here is from genome assembly GCA_963693085.1 of Alisma plantago-aquatica. Lineage (NCBI taxonomy): Eukaryota > Viridiplantae > Streptophyta > Magnoliopsida > Alismatales > Alismataceae > Alisma > Alisma plantago-aquatica. Next base: position 1,379,775,420 of record OY856412.1, read on the forward strand.
TACCTTGTTGGACTGCATGACTTTCACACATTAAGATTTGATTTTTGACATGTGCAGATTTTTACGTCGTTTAATTTTCTATTTTTCATTGGTCTCTCTTGGATTCTTTCACTTTGAGTGGACGATGTATGCTTTTTTTGGTCCATGCAGGAACTTCAAGGGGATCACTCGTCTTCCCATTGAAGACTTGGTCAGCATCATCAAATAATAGCTACTCTAGAGCAGAGGTAGGCTTGCCGTCAAATCCTTACGTTATTTTGGTACTAATGCAGCTTTGTGTGCATCTACTCATCCCGATCTAGGTGGTTGCGGTGCAGATTTACATAAAAAACCTTCTTTTAATTGTTACCATCTGGTTCCAATTGTGAACCTCTTTGACTTTTCAGATTCTTCCTTACTGTTTACTTTTTCTCCATACCTCCATTAAATTGTGTTCTGTTAGATAATCTAGTTGTTTTATTAGATAATTATGTTGTTTTATCTAATTCCTATTTGCTATCAAATAGGGCACGAGGCCACGACCTGTGGTGGTGCCGTGCTTGTAGGATCTAGTTGCTATGTTATCAAGTGCATGACCAATTCGTGGGATCATGGCACAAAGCTAGGCACGTACATCTCTCTATTGTAGTTCATTGCGTGAATAAATAGAAGATAAACAGAACCAGAACCAGAAAAGCTGCAGCTTCACGCAGCGCAAAACTTCTTTGTGTCTTCGTGCTCGTGTGTTTGTGTGCCCAGTAATACTCAGCGTGTGTGTAGGGACTAAGGCCGTCATGTTCAATATGTATCATCGGAATTTGCTCTTGGGAATTAATTCTTCACATTTGTTATCTATTTTTGATCGTTCACTTTTTAAATATTTGAGATGCAGTAACGATTTGGGATATATATAAAATTAAAATAGATTATATTTAGTAAAAAAAACTATGAAATGTCGCAGTTTTTTTTTTCACAATCATCCACTTTATTTATTCAACTAACTCATCCTTGTCAGGCTACAAATCGACACTGGGACTGTTTACACAGACCTCTGAAACCTCTAAAAGGCAGAACCCACAGATACAGTCAGGAGGGGAAGAAAAATTTTCCTGTTTAGAGTCGCTTCTCAACATGAATTTCGCCAGACCTATTACATTGTCATCCTGCATATTGAATCGCCGTGTTTCCCTGCCAACTTTCACTGGTTAACCAGTAAGTATATTTGGGAATAATCTAGGTGTCTTCCTCTAGCAGTTTTATTGCAACTTGACAATCAATTTCAACTATTGCTCTAGGCCAGACATTCCTCTTTATCTGTTCGAATGCCAAGTGTATACCCCCTAATTCAGTGGAAGTAACTGAAGCAGTGTGAAACTTTTTGGTCCATCCTCTAAGCCATTGACCCTGAGCGTCTCTAACAATGACTGCCACCGCTGCCCTCTTGTTGATCACCGAGGCATCGACATTCAACTTGACAACGTTCTGCGGAGGCTTCTTCCATTCATCCTGTGAGGTTAGGTGTTGCGCCTGACTTTCTTCCTTCCAGACTTCTATTATCATCTGTAATGACGACTTAATGTAGTTTACCTGGTGTTCAAAATATTTAGCATCACCTTTGAATATCTCAATATTCTCAAATTGCCAGATCTTGTCACAAATTGTCTAGAAACATTCATTTGACCAACTGATCTTTTTCGTGGCTATTTTCATCCACTCCACTTCAGTACCTGGTTGAAAGAACTGTGTGAACTCCCTCGTACTGATGAAATAGCTCCAGACTTGTCGCACTTTACTGCAGTCGCGTAAAGCATGCAGTAACGTTTCGTCCTCCTCCCCACATCTGTTGCATACACCATTCAAAGTCATGTGCCTAGCTCTACGACGATCATTCGTGAGTAACACCCCATGCAAGACCAGCCAAGCAAACATTTTAGATTTCGCCGACATATGTAACTTCCAAAAATTTTTCCAATTTCCTTGACTACAACCCTCCTTCAACTTCCTTAGAGAGTGATAGGCCGAACTGGAAGAGAAGTGTCCATCTTCAGTATGAATCCATGCTCTGTAATCTACAATACTTGCAGTGACTGGAATGTCAATCCTTTCAATTAGTTTTGTTACATCTTTCTCGATCTAGTGATTGAGTAACTCCCAATCCCAAACTCCGGAATCCATAACTAAACATCCAACTTTTAAATCCTCGAGGTCATCTGGTATGGGGTATTTAGCTCGATCCTTTAGAAAGATCCCAGGTTGCACCCAACTATCATACCAGACGCTAATAGATGATCCACTTATAGGGATAATCACATAATTATCTATAATAAACTGCTTCCCCTCAATGGCCGCATGTGCGAGCCTCGACCCCGCCACAGGTTTCTCAGTTGCTGCTGTCTCAAAACGGTGTCTAACTGCCTTGCACCAGAGAGTCTGTCGATTTGTTGCCAGCTCCCATGTGTTCTTAAGTACCAACGCTTCATTCCAGTCTCTCATGCATTTGATGCCCAAACCCCCTTTCTCCTTAGAGCTCGTAACTTTGTTCCATGCCACCAGGGACACCAGCCTTGACTTGTAGTTACCTCCCCATATGAATCTTCTAATTATACCATCAACTCTATCACATAGATTTTCTAGGAAGAATTGCGGTCTACATAGCGTAAGTTGGAATGGTTGATAGTGTGGATTTTGCCAAGCATAGATAAGCTCTTTGTTACCCATGCTTCAACCCTTCCTTCCATCTTGCTAATAATGTATGCATAAGTGTGTTTGGTAATCCTTGTATGTAGAATCGGAACTCCCAAGTACCGGCCTAGATCATTTGTCACATGAAATTTACTCATCTGAAGTACCTCCCTTCTAGTGGCACAGGGTAGACTCTTGGAGAAGAATACCTGGGATTTAGTAATTGAAACTTCTTGACCTGAGGCTCGACTGAATTCCTTGAAACATTGCAAAATAGTCCTCATTTGTTTCCTACTAGCCTATGCAAATAGCATGAGATCATCGGAAAAATAGACATGTGCTACTTTAACTCCGGATCTCCCCAGCTTTACCAGTTTCCATTTACCCTCAAACACCCTCTCCTGGATCATCGTAGACCGTCTCTAAGCATAGCACAAATAAGTAAGGCGAGAGTGGATCTCCTTGTCGGAGGCCTCTACAAGCTTTAAACGCTCTAGATTGTTTTCCATTCCAAATGATTGAGGAACTCCCCCCCCCAGAAATAGAATGCATGATAAACTGTTTGATGTTCAGAGGTAAATTTACCTTATCAATTGTATCATGGATAAATCTCTAAGACATCCGATCATAAGCTTTTGATAGATCAATTTTGATGGCCATCATTTTGGCTCATCTTTTACTTCTCATTCCATGGATGATTTCCTGAACTAGGGCTATGTTATCTGTTATCCTTCTTCCTGGAACAAAGTTGCTTTGCTCCGTCAAAATCCAGTTGGGTATATGCTTCTTCATCCTTTCCACTACTACCTTTGATGCAAGTTTTAGGATTATATTGTTCAACGATATCAGTCTCAGCTGATCACATTGTTCTGGGTGAGCCGTTTTAGGAATTAAGATGATAGTTGTGTCACATATTTCTTCTTTGATAGGCTTGCCTGCAATCATCTCCTTAACCGTTTCGTCCACTGATTGTCCTACTACCTTCCAATTCCCTTGAAGGAATTCGAATGTGATCCCATCCGGTCCTACAACTTTAAAAGGTTTCATGAGTTTTAGGATTCCCAACACCTCATTTATCAGTGCAGATGTGATGCGGTCCATTTCAGATGATGGTAATATCAGGAACCTGCCCAGAATTGCCATAATAGCTACTCGCCCGCACCTTGATGTATCGGTAAGAATGCCCTAAAAATGGGTGACAATCATGTCCATGATACATGCTTCATCAGTAATCCAACATCCAGTCTCGTCCTTCAGGGTAGTGATAGTGTTTTGCCATCTTCTTTAATTTACCCAAGCTTGGTAAAACTTTGTGTTATTAACTCCGTTCTGAAGCCAATGAATATGTGACCTTTGTTTCCAGTCCTTTTTCACTCCTTTGTAGTTGTTATTATACTCTAAAACAAACCACCCATTTTTTCACTCCTTTTCTTAATCTTAGAATGCCAACGGATCTCATCATTTTTTGTCTTATAATTTAGACATATAGTGTTAGCAAAAACCTAGCATGTTGTTGCATAGTTTTGTCAACTCTTTAAGGATTTGTCATTTAGCTAAAGTAATAGGAGACAAATTTCATGGCACAATGGTCGATGTACATTTTATTTTATTTGTGTCCAGTGCTACCGGATATATACCAATTCATTAAAATGTCAAAAGAAGATCCATTTCATACATTTAATTTGAGGATCGATATATTTAACAAAGATCCACCATAAAATTTCCCATATAGTTGTTATATAATAACATTATGTTGAGCTTTTTTACATTTTCTCATATCTTATAGTTGTCTTTGTGTGTGTGCACCTCTCTTGAAAAAAAATATAATTTTCTTCTATATTTTTTTATTTCTATGTTGGTTTAGAAATATTCCAAGCCATTTATTCTCATTCTTTGAGTGTACAATGAGGTTTTTTCTAATTCATTTTTGATACCACATGTTAGGATATATTGCTTTGATACACATTGCTAATCACATATTTTTTATAGTTTGTCAATGATCATTTACCTTCAGGTGAGAATGTATTCCTACTTATCTAGTAAATGGGTTGGAAACTCCAAACTGATGAGATCAGTACTGCACGAAGTCAGATTACATGCCTAACGTATAAGATATATGATTATTGTACATGTAGATTTCTTTCCCAAGATGGGTGATGCTAAGTAAATGTAATTGTACCATATGTTTGATTTATCATTGATCAAGATTAGAGAAAATGACCCCAAGAACGTTTTTTATTTGTGGAATTTCATTATATTGAAATACAACCACCTTAGACTGCTTTGTTAGATGTATGGAAATTAATAAGAACTATGTCACAATTGTGGTATAATTAAATATTATATAAAATGATTTCATATGTTTCAAATGAATCAATCAAACTTTAAAGTACATTGCCTTTTTGCACAAGTTTGTTGCAGAAAAAAGTTACCATTGCTTACAAATTTGGTGATATATTTGCATAAATATTGAACTTTTGAATTTTCACATATCAATATTATTTACATAATTAACATAGACATAATAGAAATACACCAAGGATGAACTTTTAATAATATACAATGATTCTTTTATAATTTTTTATTTTATAATTATCTTTTATAAAAAATTTATACATGATATGATATGTGCATGTCTACGTGTGTGTTCACTAGTATATATGTATGCATGTGTGTGTGTGTGTGTGTGTATATATATATATATATATATATATATATTTGTGTGTGTGTATATATATATATATTATTACTATAAAAAGAGTGAATAACTTTTTTTAATTACAATATTGCCATTAGCCAATTAGGTTTCACCATTTTTGAAATGGTACACTCTCCTTAACTCTCCATGTTCTCTCCTTTTTTCAAGTGTTTAACACATTTGTCGATACCTGCTCCTTTCCCATGAATAGCATTCCCCACTACCCCCTCTCCCTCTCTACGACTCTATCTCACTCTCTCCTAAACTCTCAAAATGTGTTCATCTATAGTACTATAAAAAGAGTAAGTTTTTATTTAAAATTACAACACTGCCATTTTAAAAAGTATAACCAATTAGAAAGCACAGATTCAAAATCATGCATCCTCTGTAACTCTCCCTGTTCTCACTTTTTTTTCTCCTCAATTACTTCCTTTTTTTTCTATTTTTCTCTCATCTGAAACTACCTTCCAACTAAGTCTACCTTCTCCGCCCACTTATCCAACCACCTCACGTTCCATATACTTCTCTCTTCCTAAAAAACCTCAACAATGAAACTGACGGCTACACTTCAATGAGGATGTGCGACCGGCAACCGGAGCGCCTCACTCCTTGACGCAGTTGCAACGTTGAGCCCGACCGGGCCTCCTCCATTGGAGGTGCATAGATTGGTGGAAGTCCCAGGAATGATGATGAGGACACAAGTAAGGTTCGAGGAAGATGTAAACACCACAAGACTGTAGGGCGGTGTGCTTGCTGCTTGGTGGCATCCATGATGTCAATGGAGTTGAAGAAATGAAGCATTACGTGAAGCCTTGCCTAGGCACCAACATCAGAAAATAGTAGCAGTGGCAGTCAGTGGATGGCGTTGTGTAGCTTATAGCTTGGGTCAACACAACTTCATGGAGGATGATAAAGGCAAACATGGTAGTAACCTGGGAAGCAAATGGTGTAAGCATTATGGATGTCTTCTATGAAGAGCATGGTATAGTGGAGGAGGTGCATACCACTAGGGCAGATGACATCCCTATCCTCGAAGGATTGCAGTGGTCATGTTTTTGGAGTAGATATAGCATGAACTGGAGTTTGATAGGTACGATCAAGAAAACAAGTATATTTCTTCATTAGCTTTCAATCTCTACACTCTTAGCATTTTTTTCTATTTAAACTCAATATATACTAATGAGGCAGCATTCTTTTCCATATGCAAGCTCGTGATTCTGTGAACCCGACCAGAAGTAACTCCCACACAAGTTCGTCTTGACTGTTCCACTTGGTCCTCAATTTCCCTGTCGTGGTGGAGCAGAACCTCTGAGTTTGTGTGGGATATTCCATCAGTTCGTGTTGAAAGGCTTCTGTCTATGCAGTCGTGGATCAATTATTGCATGAGTAGTTAATATCTTGAGGGGGTCTTATTTCAAGTGTAATGCTCAAGTAAGTAACCAGCCGCTTTGCACTGTGTTCTATCATCACAATGAGCATGCCATATTTTATCGTTGTATTCTTCTTTTCATCATTCATTCTTGAAGAATCACTATAACAAATACCACTATATAGTAATGACTTTGTCTTTTTGATAAACCAGAATCAACAACATCAAGAATGTCATAAGAAATGGACTTGATAGATCAACCATATGAACTTAAAATCACTCCACTAGAAGAAGCTTTAAAGGTTATATGATTGAAGGTGCCGACAGATATAGTTCAATAATGGGTAGGGACATTTCCTTTATAGAACTTCATTTATCCTAAAAAGTTTTTAGAAGGGGACACTTTTTTAAGTACACACCATGATTTAATTTTAAAATGTAATACAAAAACTGTGGATGATAGTTTTAGTCATAAGGCTCTTCCATTGGTTGATTAAGATGGAGAGAAGTATGAACCATTATAGTGGGGTCATCTGGGAGAATGGTGTTGTGAACGGATGAACTTCTTAGTTGAATATGTCATAATAGAGAGCAATATATACATATAAATAAGAGATTGGAGATCAGATTTGGTTACATCTTTTGTATCGTTTGGATCAGATTTAAATATGTGTTACTAAATATTTTTTTTTTAGATGACGTGGGAACCACCCCCGAGGAAACGCCACAATTGTGACCCCCCCCCCCCGGCGACGTAAACCCTTAGCTTTCCCCAACTACTCACACATCGGGGTCAGCAAGGTAAACTCATGTAGATGCCGAGGTGTGTGACGGGACCAAGGATGCTGAAGTTGCACAACCGGGGATTCGAACCCGAGTCCCTACTCTGGGGAGCCCGAGCCTTCTCCATTGAGCTACAAATATCATTTGTACATATGTATTACGAAATAGTAAAGTTGCAAGCATGTATCTCAGTTCATAACTGAAAAGCAAAATGTATTTAATGTATTATTTTATAAACAATGGTTTTGTTTACAAAATTACAAATATGTTATTGATTGGGAAAATTCTAAGTTCTAACCAATTAGGAATTTTAAAATGCTCAATCTCCACCGATCTTTCTCTTCTTTTATTTTTTCTCAAATTTTATATATTTTATATTATTTTCTCTCACTACATATCTTCTCCTTTGAAAATGGATCCTTCAGCAGCTAAGAGTCTGACCATAGAAAAAAATGTAAACCAAAAGACAGTTCGCAATGAAGAATGAAATGTATTTAATGTACTAAACCACATCTGTAGCGTGTGTAATGCCATGGAAGATATATGCATTATCATTTTTCAACCCAATTTTCTTCTTCATTCTCTTTCTCTTTAATTAATAATCCTAAATTATAGATCGTGACAACTCTTACCCCAATACCAAATCCTCGTGGTTTGCTCCTCTCTCCCATAAAAACGGACTTCCCAATAACACCCAATAACCAATCAAAATAGATCCTCATACATGAAAATCCGTTCTCCTTTTTTTGTTTTTTTTACTCACATACCTATTTCCTATGAACAACCCTTCATTTTGAATTAGTAACTGCCTGCAACTAAATGAATTATATGCCCTATTCCCTATTTCCAGTTTCCACGTTCTTATAGTTGAATACAATTTCTTATAAAATGCTTAGTCTCATTTAGTCAACACCCCTAAAGTTTGTGTGCTTAGTATTCTTAAATTCTACCTTATGGACGTGTGAGAGAGCAATATACTCTCTCCATACTCATGACTCCCATTAATGCATTGCCTTCCTCCTTCCTTTTTTTTATTTCTCCACTCCCCACAATAAAAAACTTGTTGCTTGTTCAATTTAATTAACTATTCTTCTAGAAATAAATCTCAAACACACTCTGTCTCCTCTGAATTTCTATCCCCCAACCTATAACAACAAGTCCCTCAACTGACGCCTATATACAAGGACATTTCTTCCTATTATGATGAATTCCAAGAGAGAAAAAGGTTTCAAAGCCACATTACTTTTTATCTTAATCTATTTGGAAAAGAAAACTCAACTATCTAGATGTACAATTTTAAAGTATCAACCACTATGATTTTCTGTGTCCTTCCAACACAACCTCCTTAAAATTACCTCTCCGATAACAAACCAATCAACCACGTTCTCCTCCTTCCAAAATTACCTTACCAACACAAGCAACAGTCTCCCATCGCCTTCACAAGGATCTCACGATTATTCCATCTATCTCCCTCTTCCATAGACGTACATCCCAACATCTAACCACTTCTCTCTATCCCAAACACACATTTGTCACAAAACAAACCGACTCTAAAAAATCACGCACCATTAAAATTTACATAAAAATGATAGCATAACATTTTTATTTTTATTCTTATTTTTACACAATTATGTATTTTACATAAATTTTTAAATTGAAATATATCTATTGAAATAAACTTAATATATATATATATATAAATTTAACTAATGTTGAAAATATGGTATATGCATGTCTTTTTTTAAATTAGCTTATCTAAATTTCTTTAATTTAATATAACACATGCATATACATGTGTGTATTTACTATAATCCCATGATTTTTATAGATAAATATCCATCTAGATAGAAGGACAAAATTATTAGTAAAAAAATTTAAAAAAAAATATTTGAGAAGCCTTGTAAGAAAAATAAATGTTTAGAAGTATGGAGAAATAAATTTATGACATGTACAAAGAGAAAAGGATACAAAGACAGGGGAATGTTTATAGGAAGAAATGAGACTAAAAATGTTTATAGCATGATAACTTGCTCCTCATTATCTTTTACATCGCACATTTTTTTAAATATTAGTACTAATCATTTTCTTCGTATATGAAAGGTTTGGAATCAAATTTTATAATATTTAGGATTAAAATACTAAAATATGAGTGCGTACATTAATAAATAGTAAGACATTATTATATTTCACTTGTTATCTATTAAATCTATGACTTTTAGTAAATCACTAAATGAATACTATTTTTCTTCCATAAGGTATCCACCTCAGTTTGGTACATCGTATAAGGATGAACCTATGACACTTCATATTGTATGAAAAAGCATACCTCTCACATCACCTACATATTATTATCAAATCATAAAGTTCGATTAAAAATGAATACATTTTAATTATTTTCAAAACAATTTGTCTATGTATAATATACATTTTCAAATTCAACTTTCTTTCTTTTTTATATATTACCATTTAGTCTTTCTATATTTCAATTCCAACAAATATTATTATAATGCACGTGCATGTGCACGTGTCCGTTGACTATATATATATATATATATATATATATATATATATATATATATATATATATATATAATACATTTTTAATTGTCTTTTTCAAATTAATATGCACTTATTCTATTTAGTTTTTTTTTACAGTGAGGTCAATGATGGTCGGTGATCGAGTAAAGTGGAGCTGAACAAGAGCAGCAGTTCGATTAAAGAATGGTTCACCGTGCTGCCGTAGTGGCGGATCAGATGACTCAGATTCCATCCCTTACCGGTGCTTCATTGGACCTTTCGTTTTGGATAAAGTAATTTGTGCAGTTGATTCGACAAAAACCTCAGAGTAAGGAAACTATATCAAAAGAATTAAACAGAGACAAAAAGACGTAAAGATTTTTTCCAGATCTAGGATAGATCAAAGGAAAACGTGACTAGAAGACAGGTAAAGGGTGTGTTTGGTACACAATTGTGCTGAGTTTAGTTGCCACCGGTAAATTAGCTTGTGTTATATTAACTTTCTATAAGATAACTATTATTTGGGATAACGACAAATAAGCTTGATAGTAAAATATTCACTGTTTGGTAGGCATGTACGTAATCTTTATTTGTGAGGATAAAGTCCATTTTAGCCAACCGTTGCATGTTTAAAATATCTGTCAAGAGGGGTTTAGTGGGCATTTCATGTCAGCGGAAGATTAACTCCTTCTCTGCCGTGAGAAATTCACCCGGCAAGTTATCTGAAGAAAACCCAGTTAACAAAACTCTGCGACAACCAATCTGTCCTCTAATCTATATAACAAACATTCAATAATTTGCCACAACAGGTCTGCTTGCCGTGCCGGCACTGCACCGGCCAAACAAACGCTGCCAAAGTATTAATGTTGTCATCGTGAAATAGTAATAAAAGTCATTAGGTTATAAAATGTTTCGATCCATCATAGCAAACAGGGCATTTGGTCTAGTGGTATGATTCTCGCTTTGGGTGCGAGAGGTCCCGAGTTCGATTCTCGGAATGCCCCTACAATTTTTTTTTTTAAAGTAAATTTGTTTAACAAAATGATCCGTGGCAATTTTTTGTCCTTAACAGGCAGAAGTCCGAAACTGTGAACGCGTTCAGCTAGCTATCGAAGGACGACGAACAACGTTTGCCAAGCGTCGAATGTACACCTCAAAATACAAACTACCAGACTACTTGAGACTAAAATAACGAAACCATCACCTTATATTTCATTTGATGTATTTCTGCTTCTCGGGATGTGGATTAAGTTTTGGAGTTTTGAAGAAAAACTCAACCTCCAACTATCAACCGAACCTTTTCGGAGACACTAACACAGCGACCTAATTGTGTATACATAGCTTTCATGGAATAACATCTTCCGAGAATACAAAAGGTTAGGGATCCTAATGGTAAGGCTTCGACAGAAAAAGAAGACTAACATCAATATATCACGGCCAGTCCGGGTTGGTGCAAAAAGGAGATTAGTACATTAACTAGAAGGAAAAGGAGGTTAGTCCAGGTTACGCATGTGGCGCAGGAAGCCCCGAAAACATACTTTTAATGGGAGCTTGATTGTCGTCAACCAAGGACGTAGTGAAGCTGTTCATCATTGGAATAGGAGTCCGATTTTGCGTCTGCATTCCTGCCACAATCAACTGACAGTATGAAATTCATAAAGTATCATTACGACCTTACATAATTGATTAAGGAGAACACAAAATATTATTATCAACTCAAGCTCAAAGATGGGAGAGGATGATGAATCACTAATGGAAAAAAGAGCTGACAATGATGCATGGTTACCTGACTTTGCTAAATCAGTATTTAATGATGATGCTAGCCGCGATACTTGTGAGCAGGACACATCAAAATACAACAGAAAGTTTTGCGCTTCCGATATGAGAGATTAAGGCAATCACTTGCTCATACCCAAAGCTAAGAAGTGGGTGCACCCTACACATTCATACAATGGTCCCCTTTATGGTTGGTACCCTTGGTGGCTCTAGAAGAACACCTATTACAAATGAAGTGGTGGTGTCCTCATTGGTTGGAATAACAACAAACACAATCATGAAACACTCTTATCACCATCAACTTCCATGATACAAACATCAACCTCAATTGGCATCTCACTAGCTTCTACAATGAGCCCTCTACAAACAAATATATGTCCTTCTAAGAACTTATTGGTCTTTGTGTAAGCCATCAACATGGTTGATAGGCCGATACTTCAATATCACCAAATTTCTACATAAAAAATCCTGACCAAATGCTTCATACATCAATAATGTGTCAATTTTCAATGATCTAACAAACAAGAACAATTCATGAAACTTGGAGAAACAAGCTACTCTTACTCCTAGTGTGGCCAGAGATCCTCTCTCCACAATAAGCAAGATAATTCTCTCTATAATTCAGTGATGATTTGGCAATTGACCCCTGGCCCACTCTTACATCTCCCTAAAACTCATCTTAAACTTTAACACCATTACTTATAGACATGGAACCTATCTTTTGGGGTCTCTGACCATTCCATTTTGAAAAACCTTGGCTCAAATACCAATCCTACAATGATGTCATTTATTCTCTCTAGCCAAACAAACCTCAATATCCAAAATCCAGTCATCCTTCGCAACTAAATACTTAAATCATGTGGATCAACACTAAAAGTAAAGGTCTAAAATATTTTTAGCTCCCTCTCATAAATAATAAAGGCACTTATGATTCGATCAAGTCTCTTGACCTACAAGATCCTCTTCACATAAATCCTATAACATCTGACATAAAAACATCAAAGCTATTTGATCTTTAGTGCCTCCTCATGAGTCATGAAATATACTAGAAACAAATATCAAACTTCCTATTGTTCAAGAGAGAGACAAAAACACAATCTTCTCCACACAAAAATGATCATACGAAAAAAGAAGGAACATGATTACCTACCAAGTAATAAACTCCTAGGGAAATACAAATAAGAATGGTAATAGCCAGCATGCCATTTCCCACTTGCATAGCCTTCTAAACCAACAATAACCCATATCCAATTCCCTACCCTATAATCTACACCCCTCAATTTTCACCCATGGGTTCATGCATGATCCTCACACTCTCACACAACTTTATATCTAGATGAAATTTAGGATGCCACAAAATATATCAACCATAAAAAATCACTTGGGCCTAATGCAACCCTATTTTAGGGCTTCATCTTGTGTCTTATTGCACTTCAATCACATATATACCTACCAGATTACATGTTATTTCCCTCAATATGCATATTTCTATCAAATGCAATTATGGAGTCTTTTTGCATGTTTTATAGGTACTTTGTCCACTACTTGATGGAAGGGAGAGAAGGAGGAAAATCTAAGGGTTTCTTCACCCTTGAAGGAGGCTAAAGAGAGTCCAAGAGCTTCCATGACCTACCCCAAGTGGTCAAGAATCAACCCAACGCAAGGAGAATCAAAGATGAGCAAGTTGAAGGTCAAAGTGCAAGGAAGAAGCTCCAACACATTCGTGGTGCATGGCCATGACCGTGGAAAAAATGGCCCATATTACAGTAAAGTGCAAGTTTGAAGCTGCCAACCAACACCCCAGTGGTGATCCACCACCCCCGTGTTGGTCAAGCTCTACCACCCCCATGATGACTCAATTCCACCACCCCAATGGCGACCTACCACCCTTGTGGTGACTTAATTCCACCACCCTAGTGGAGACCTATCACCCCTGCGGTGACCCAAGTCCACCACCCCCATGGTGACCACCAAGGTCGTGGTACTGACCCTCCATAAATCTCAAAACAACCTAATATTTTCACCACTTTCCACCTCAGTCATGCCCATACACCATGACTATGTTCAACACACTCCACCATGGCCATGGTGACCAAAATGGTCATGGTGTCCAGCAACCCTAACACAATTTTTCCACTAATTTCCCCATATTGCCCCCACTAAACCTAGTTCTTCCCCACCACCTATATATACTTAGGGGGCAGTTGTAGCATGAGGTTCGATACCTTCTACCCCCTCTTAGCTCCCCATTTCCACCCCTTAGCCATTCCACTTCATTCTCACCTCCATTCCACTCCATTTCACCATTTCCACCACCAAAATCCTATTTTCTTGGTGTTTTGGCCACTTTCCACCTTCATTCCATGCCCTTGCACCTTGGAGGAAGGAGGAGGACATCCCTACAGTAGTTGAAGAGGAGGATCACTCCATATACACTGAACTCCATGGCTACTTCCCCCCTCTTTATCCTTTCTTTTTGTATTTTGCATTTCCATGAGTAGTTAGGCCCCTTAGGTGGGCTGTTTGGGGCTCAAAATGTTACTTTGATACTATGTTGGGGGAAATGATATGTAAACAATATAATTTCATTTGCTAATGATTATGTTCTATTTATTTTTTAGATAATATTTCCTGATATTGATATTGACTTATGCAAACTGCTATAAGTCATAAGGTTAAAACATCTGATGGATAATAGAGAGCGGAAATGAAATATATAATTAGTATATAGGGGATTTGATCACCAGGGGTGTATCCCCATATGGTAGAGTTTTGTAATAATGTACATATCATCCTCAAAATCATCTTAAAAAATGCAGGCTTCTCCTAATCCATAGAAGTGGCCCGTCTAGTTCCAGCAATGGACCTGGTTTATGTCAACAACTTCATTTTTCTCCTACTCCTTTTGTCGAGCAGTGTGCCAGTGCTCTAGTGATGCTAGGCTCAGTGATCTAGTTGTAGAGGTTCTAGTGGGCTCTATCCTCGTTCCTATATCCTGACATGTAGAAAATTGTGATAGTTTGAATCCACCTGTTGTAATGCTAGTTGTACAGATAAAGTGTGGTTATTATACAAAATCTTGTTTCTAGATGTCCATATAATGGTAGAAAGCAATGTGTCATGTTGGGTATATCTGTCAGTTCTGCTTCTAGTATATTTTGACCTATGGATGGTATTTAGGTTATAGTTGTCTAAGATGGTGGTGGTTGTGGTGTAGTGTGTCCATATTCTTCTTGATGTATGGCATCCTAAGAAGAGGTGTTGGGTTGATTCCTTATTTTTGTTGCAAAGTGGACAACTTGAAGGTCCCTGGAACCCCCTATGTCTCATTGTCATGTCTATTGGTAATTTGTCATGGTAGATGATTCCATATCATGTGTGTGTAATTTGGGTGGGCATTTGGTTTTCCATATTGTCTTGTGTGGTCTCATTTTACCGCTATATGTAAAGAAATGATATGCTTGTTTGGTGGTGTACTTTGTGCCCCAAATCTAGGTGATGTGTCTGGTGGTGTTGTATTCCAGTTGTTGTACGATATCTAAATATGTTGTTGGGTCCGTACATCCCCTAAGGAAACATTTGAGGCTATTATCTCTATGTGATCCCAACTTGGTAAGCACTTGACAGTTGTTATAGTTGAGTAAGGAGTTGGGGATGTTCCTAGATGATAATTGTAGGTTGATGAGTTTTTGTTTGTTCCACCATGGATCATGACAGAATATGGTGTTGATCCATATGTGTGGTGGTATTTGGATGGTGTCAGGAATGATGTGGGGAGTGTTGGCTATGTGTTTCCATATGGATGAGGCGGTCCTATTCGTTGTGGAAGACCATGGTGTTTGTTGTTTGAGGTATTTGTCAGTGAAGATGTCTCTCTATAGTTTTTTGTCTTTTTTACTGATGGATGTAGTGATCTTGTGTATGAGGCATAGACTATGGAGTTAGATGTTGATGATTCCTCATCCTCCCTCCTCCTTGAGGATGCATATGGTATCCCATTTGGCCAACTGTAGTTTCTTGCCTTGATGTTCCCATAGAAACTTCGTTAGGATCCTGTCCATGATTTTGAGGATACTGGTAGGGAGTGGGATGCATGATAGATAGTATATGGTAATGGGTGTGAGGGCGGTATTGAGTAGGGATATGCGACCCACCAAAGATAGGTAGTCGTTTTCCCTGGAGTTGATATAGTGGTTTAGTTTGTGGATGATCGGGTTCCAGGTAGAGCATGGCGGTCGTGTGGGGTGAGTGGGAGTCTGAGGTATGTGAATGGGAAGGTTTCTTTTTGACATCCCATCATGCTTGTGTATCTATCAGTATATGTGCTATCCACATGTTTGTTGATGATGGTGGATTTAGCAAAATTGATTTGGAATCTAGATAATTTGGTGAATATTGTTGACCTAGGTGTCGCACATTGCCCATATTTTGATAATGACTTAACCATTCCATTCATATGTATCTAACAAATCTATTTGAGATCATTGCAGATATTAGGTACAAGAAAAGAATCACTTTTAACTCCAAAGCTACTCTTCCGGCACATGCAAAACATGTGACATTTAACCGCTTTGTAATATAGCCCTTAGAGGCTTAGAACATTTTATGTAATCACTCATAATCATGTTTTGCATTGTATCTAAGATGGATAAAATGATTGGGACTCAAAAATCCATCATTTGTGCAGTTTATGAAAATTCCAAAATACCCTTAACAGGGATTTTGTCGGCCGAATTCCAAACTCGGCCGATCCATATATTCTGGAATTTTCTGGGTGGTCGGCCGAGTTTCCAACTCAGCCGATCCCTGTTCGGTCGAGTTTCAATGGTAGGAAACTCGGCCGATCCACTGATCGGTCAAGTCTGAAGGTCGACCGATCGGTCGAGTTTCCCCATGGAAACTCGGCCGACAGTCTATCTCTCAGACTTGTCGCCTAGTGTGTCGGCCGAATTGCCTTTAATGAAACTCGGCCGATCGGACTGTACTGGAATGCAGAAAAAGCATTTCCAACCGTTGGAGGAGTTGGTGGGACTCAAAATAGATCCGTTGCAAGTTGTAAAACGGCTAGTTTTTGCCACTTAACTCTCCCAACCTCAAAGGGACACCCTCAACTATAAATAGGACCTCTTGGACTTCATTCCAAGGTTGCTCATTCACATATGCTTGGTCCTAGCCTTAGTTGAGTGGTTTCTAATCCTTTGAGCCCCTTTCTCTCTCTACCTTCAAAGCAAATTCGTGAGTATGAGTGAGTTAGGATCCCATGTATGAGAGCTATCATTTGTAATCTTGTAAAGCTCTCCTTTCCACTTCTCCCATCTCCATTCTCTATGAAGATTGATTGAAGTTTCTTCTCCGAGTGAAAGAGAAGAAGGTTGATGTTCTTCCCCGAGTGAAGGAGAAGACGGCTAGCTGCTCCAGGCCTCCAAGTGAAGGAGGAAGGTGCTAAAGCTCTCCAAGTGAAGGAGAGGTGCAAGGCAAAGCTCAAGCAAGATAGGTAAATCTTGCAAGGCCGAAGACTAGAGCAAGAGTGGGTAATTCCTTTGAAGAAGGTGGAAGACTACTTGCTTGGTGGGTAAGTCCTTGGTGAGGTAGAAGATCTTGGCTTGATATATAAGTCCTTGGATGGTTGGTAGTTGTAGCTTGTAATCTTATTGTGTGATATATATAAGAGAACCAAGTTACAAATCCTAGAGCCTAACCAACTCTAGGTAGTGGACTGACATTGCTCCTAAGTTTAGGACATGGAACCACTCTAAACCACCTGTCCAAGTGCATGCTTTCCTTGTCTCTTATCCTTGCTTTGTATGCTAGTTTAGGACATCAAATTGTTGTTTTGAATTAAGTTCTGCACTTAATATAATTTGGTGGTCTAATCACTTTTGTGAAGTTTGTGAAGCTCTATTCAACCCCCCCTTCTAGAGCCCATTGATCCAACAAGTGGTATCAGAGCAGGTCTTCTCCAAGCTACTTCAACAAGTAGGAGAAGATGGGCGATTCAGCTCTTGGGTCACTCAATCTTGAAGGAAGCTTCTCCATGAGACCCCCGGTCTTCGACGGCACAAACTTCCTATATTGGAAGAGAAGGATGCAATTCTACATCCAAGGCGTGAGCTACGAGATGTGGAAGATAGTCCATCTCAAGTATGAAGAGCCGAAGGGGAACATCACCACGTGGACGGAAGATGAGATGAAGCGTGCTCAACTCAATGCTAAAGCTGTGAGCATCATCTACGCCGCCCTTTCACCATCGGAGTTCAACCGCATCTTTTCTTGGGACACGGCGCATGAGATTTGGCATAAGTTGTGTGTCACCTATGAAGGGACGGAGCAAGTCAAGGAGGCCAAGGTCTATATGCTCGGCGGCCTACTTGAGAACTTCAAGATGGGGAAGAATGAAAGAGTTGCGGACATGTACACAAGGTTGAATGTCATCTTGAACAGCCTTGCAGCCCTTGGGAGTGTCATGGATAGAGGTACCATCAATGCAAAGATCTTGAGATCTCTTCCAAAGAGATGGGAGCCAAAGGTCACTTCAATTGAAGAAGTCTACAAGCTGAGGGAGTTGTCAACCGAGGAGCTGGTTGGTAATCTCCAAGCACATGAACCAAGGCTCGACAAGCAAGAGGAAGAGGAGAAAAGAGAAGAGAAGGAGTCCAAGAAGATGAAGGACACAGCCTTCAAAGCTCAAGTTGAAGAAATGATGCGGCAACAACAACTTGCCATGAAGTCTCCCTGCCCTTCCTCAAGCGAAGATGAAGGTGCAAATGATCATGAAGCCAACTATTCAAAAGGAAGACACTTCAAGGGCAAGCCATCCTCCTCCACTCCTAGGTGCTATGAGTGTGGTCAAAAGGGCCACTACAAGAATGACTGCCCAAAAGCCAAGAAGGGCTATCATAAGAGCAGCCACAAGAAGGATGACAAATACAAAAGAGAAGCCAAGTACAAGAAGAAGAACAAGAAGGAGAGACGACCCAAAGATGCAGCTCATGCGGCATGGGAGGAGTCTTCTACTTCAAGTTCCTCAAGCTCCGAGGATGGTGAATGTCACCTTGCACTCATGGCTTCTACTAGTGAAGAAGTAATTGAGGTAAGTGAGGTAAGCAAGGTAAGTGATGAAAGTTTACTTGATTTATCTAAGGAAACCCTCATTGAAATGCTTAATGATTGTCAATCATCTTTTGCTAAATGTAAAGCTAAAAGAAAAAGATTAGGAAAGATAGTTGATGATCTCTATGCCAAGATTGACATTCTAGATCAAAATGAGAAATTACATCTTGATAGCATAGATTCCTTACAAGGGCAATTTCTAGACCTTGAACTTCAATATAATGGAGTAGAGGTTGAGAATGGTACTTATCTTAAAACTATTGAAAATCTTAAGATAGAGAACCAAAATTGCCTAGATGAGCTAGATGTTCTAAAAACTGAAAATGTTGAACTTAAGCTTATTGATGATGCTAGGAGAGATGAAGTGTATGCTTATCAAAGAGAAATTGTTGTCCTTAAATCTGAAAATGCTAAACTTCTTGCACAAACAAATGATTTATCTTCTAGACCTATCTTGCCTAGAAATGAAGTTGCAAACTTAACTCTTGAAAAAGACTCTCTTCTTACTAAAGCCCTCTGTCTTGAGGCCGACCTTTTGCATGCTAGAGAAGATCTTGCTAGTTTATCTACTACCATTACCAATCTTAGTGATGATAATGCTAAATTAAGATCTACTTTGCAAAGGTTTCTTTCGGGTAAGAAGTCTCTAAATGATGTTCTAGAGCACTCTACCAAACAAGTTGGTACTAGTGGTCTAGGATACAATGCGACTACTCCAAAAGGTAAGAAGAAGAAGAAGGGTAAGAAAAAGAGTGTGGAAACTCCAATTTTCAATGGAGAGTCTTCCGGCTCTAAAAACCCCATGGTATGTATGCATTGCAAATGTGATGATCATTATTCTACCTATTGTCCTTACAAGCCTAAGGGGACCAACCCAAATATGAAATGGGTCCCCAAGCTAACCCCGGACCCCAAAGTTTGAGTTGGGTTCCGACATCCTCTTTTCTTGCAGGTCACAAAGAAATGGATTGTTGATAGTGGCTGCTCTAAGCACATGACTGGAGAAATCAGCCATTTCAACAAATTTGTGAAGAAGAAAGGAGGATCGGTAACCTTTGGGGACAACAAAAAGGGTAAGGTTATAGGTGAGGGTGATGTAGGTAATGAATTGTGCATTAAAAATGTTTTGCTTGTTGATGGCCTACATCACAACTTAATTAGTGTTAGCCAATTATGTGATAATGGTTATCTTGTGCTCTTTACTTCCTTAGAATGCTTGCTTCTAGATTCCCTGTCCTATAATGTCATATATAAGGGAACTAGAAATGGTAATCTATATGTGATTGTTCTTGATGCTTTAAAGCCCATACTAAATAGATGCTTAGTCGTGGATAAAAATGATCTTTCGCTTTGGCATCGACGTTTGGGTCATGTGAACTTGCATCAAATGAAGAAACTGAATAAAAAGGACTTGGTTCGAGGACTTCCTAAATTGGATTTTGAAAAGGATGAGGAATGTCAACCTTGTACTCAAGGGAAACAAACCAAATCCTCCTTCAAATCCAAAGGAGTCATGAGTACCAAGAGAGTTCTAGAGCTTCTTCATATTGATCTCTTCGGACCTATGAGAACACAAACGCTTCGCGGCTCCAAGTATTGTCTTGTTATTGTCGATGATTTTTCTAGATTTACTTGGACTTTCTTTCTCGTTTCTAAAAGTGATACACTCGATGTTTTCTCGAGCTTTTGTAAATGAGTTGAAAACGAAGCTTCTTGTCATGTTGTTTCCATCCGTAGTGATCATGGGGGAGAGTTTGAAAATGATCTTTTTGAATGTTTTTGTGAAAAATCGGGTTATTCGCACAATTTCTCTTCTCCTCGCACACCCCAACAAAATGGAGTTGTTGAGAGGAAGAATAGATCGCTACAAGAGATGGCTAGAACCATGCTTCTTGAGTATGACACTCCTAAGAAGTTTTGGGCTGAAGCCGTTAGCACCTCATGTTTTGTGCAAAACCGAGTTTTCACTCATCCGACTTTTAAGAAAACCCCCTATGAACTATGGCGTGGTAGGAAGCCGTCAATTGATTTCTTTCATGTGTTTGGATGTCCTTGTTTTGTTTTGAACACCAAGGACTCTCTCGACAAGTTTGATCCGAAATCTTACAAGGCTTTCTTCCTAGGCTATAGCACTACTAGCAGGGCTTTTAGAGTGTTTAACATTGAACTATCTAAAATAGAAGAATCTATAAATGTTAAATTTATTGAAACTAACCCTGGTATTGGCAAGCATTTTGGTGATGATGATGTTGCAGATGAAATCATTCCTATCTTAAAAGAGCTCAACATCAAAGACAAAGGTAAGCAGGTTGAAGAAGAAGAGAAAGAAGAGGAAAGGAAGGATCCCACTCCCCGCTTTGCAAAGAATCACCCCAAGGAGTTGATCATTGGCAATCCGTTTGAAAGAGTGAGGACACGTGCTGCACACAACAAAGAACAAGCAGATAGTGCCTTCATCTCTCAACTGGAGCCAAAGAACATCAAGGAGGCCCTTGGTGATGATGAGTGGATCCTTGCCATGCAAGAAGAGCTTGAGCAGTTCGAGAAGAACCGTGTGTGGACCTTAGTGCCAAGACCAAATGATAGAAAGATCATTGGTACCAAATGGGTCTACCGCAACAAGCTTGATGAGCAAGGAAAAGTGGTAAGGAACAAAGCAAGGTTAGTAGCACAAGGTTACAATCAACAAGAAGGTATTGATTTTGATGAAACCTATGCTCCTGTTGCTAGATTAGAATCTATTCATATGCTACTTGCCTTTGCTAGTTATAAAAATTTCTTGCTTTATCAAATGGATGTTAAAAGTGCGTTTTTAAATGGTACAATCGAGGAGGAAGTATATGTTGCTCAACCTCCAGGCTTTGAAAATGATAAGTTACCCAATCATGTATATTTCTTGCAAAAAGCTCTCTACGGACTCAAACAAGCACCTCGAGCTTGGTATGAGAAACTAAAGAACTTTTTGTTAGATAACGGGTATATCATGGGCAAAGTTGATTGTACTTTGTTTCTAAAACACACTTCTACCCATTTTCTCATAATTCAAATATATGTTGATGATATTATATTTGGCGGAACTGACCTTGATCTTTGCAAAGAGTTTGGTTCTCTTATGCAGAGTGAATTCGAGATGAGTATGATGGGTGAGCTGACCTTCTTCCTCGGCTTCCAAATCAAACAAACCAAGGAGGGTAACTTCATCAACCAAGGCAAATACACACTTGAACTTCTCAAACGCTTTGGGATGGAGAACATGAAGCCAATGGATACACCCATGTCAAACACTGCCAAACTTGACAAGGATGAAGAAGGTGAGAAGGTAGATGAGAAGCTCTATAGAGGTATGATCGGAAGTTTACTTTACTTAACTGCCTCTAGACCTGATATAATGTTTAGTGTTGGCTTGTGTGCTCGCTTTCAATCAAGCCCTAGGAAATCACATCTTGTTGCTGTCAAGAGGATTTTGAGGTACTTAGCCAAAACTCCAAATTTTGGACTATGGTACCCTAAGTCAAGGGACTTTACTCTTGTAGCATATAGTGATGCTGACTACGCAGGTTGCTTGATTGATAGAAAGTGCACAAGTGGCACTTGCTTCCTCTTGGGACCATGCTTGGTGTCTTGGTTCTCCAAGAAACAGAGCACAGTGGCATTATCAACTACCGAAGCTGAATACATTGCAGCCGGAAGTTGTTGTGCCCATGTCCTATGGATGAAGAAAATGCTCCAAGACTTTAACATTCATTTTGATGCTTCTCCTATTTTCTGTGATAATACTAGTGCAATCAATCTTTCTTATAATCCAATATTGCATAGTAGAGCTAAACACATAGAAGTTCGCCATCATTTTCTCCGTGACCACATTGTCAAAAAGGATATTTATATCACACATGTGGATACGGAAAATCAGTTGGCCGACATTTTCACTAAACCGCTTGCTAGAGAACAATTTAATTTTATTAGATCAAAATTGCTCATAATCTCTCTTGATGATGTTGAATTGCTCTCTAATTAGTTGGTTACATCTTATGTGTGTTGCTCTTGCTTATAAATGCTTTGATTGCTCAAAATGCTTGTTTTTGATAAAATTTCTCTTGTTTCTATCTCTTCTTCGGGCTTTTCTCACAAATCGGGTTTTAATTGACAAATAGTACCCTATGATGATGGGAATGTGCCTAAATATGCTTAATATACAATCTAGACCAACCACAAAAATTGCATTCGGTCATTTGAGGCTAGGGCTAGATTTTAGGTTTTTTCCTCATCAGGTTTTCTGTCGGCCGAGTTTCCAACTCGGCCGATCGGTCGGGTACAGGGCACCTGTGCGCTCTGTCGGCCGAGTTTCCTTTTCCTGGAACTCGACCGATCGGCGGCAGGCTGGTTTAATATATATAGGAATCGGCCGACTTGCTCCCTCTCAACTAGAGCAAAGTCGACCGAACCCTAGCCGCCCAGCCCGACCCTTCCTCCCCTGGTGCTCCTCTCTCTCTCTCCGGCCGTTTTCACCCCCAAATCGACCCATTCGTTTGTTCTTGCTGCTCTTGGAGTGCCGCCTGCTCTCTCTCTCTCCGTGTGGATCGGCTCCATCTCCTCGTTCTCCTCTCTAATGAGGTCCCAACACCGGAAACGTGCCGTTCCCGCCCCTGCCCCTGCGGTTCCTCTTGCGCCTAGGTATATGGCATTTGATAATCTTTCTTTTGTTGACAATGCTACTGTTGCTCGCTACAAAGAGCTCCTTCCTCGCTCTCCCTTTCCTTTTCGAGCTCTTTATCAGCCCCATAGCTTTCACGCCGACCTTTTCGAAGCTTGTCAACTCTTTCGCACACATCATCTTGAAGCTTTTTGTATTGAGGATGCCCGTTTTCATAACCTAAAATACAGCTCCAAAGCCGTACGTGAATTCTACGCTAACTTGCGGTGGAATTACGACTCTTTGGTCCCCTCTTCGGACACCTCAATCGTTTTGACGTCTATGATTGCCGGCCAACCTTTTCATATTACCGAACGCTCGTTCAATCTTTATCTAAATGGCAATGTTGGCACGGCTTCGTGGATTACCGATTACCCTGTTTATCTTGATCTCTTGTATCCCGAGGACGTCTATAGGACCATTGAGGTTGACTTGACTGATATTCATAAGTTTCTCAAGCAACCCGATTTTCCTTATAGAAAAAAGGGCACTCTGCCATCTTCCGCCCTGTCCTCTCCTCGCCGTATTTTGGTGTTCATTCTCAGTTGTAATGTCCATCCCAAGAAAAATCAAACGGACATCGCTGAGAATACAGCTATGATGATGTATCTGCTTTTGAAAAACCAAGGAGTCAAATGGGCCCGTTACATCCTTCACCATATGACCTGTTTTGACTCGGGAAAGAACACCAAGGGCACACATCTTCCATATCCTGCCCTAATTTGTGGTCTTTTCCAGCATGCCACTGGAAAATCTCTCTTTACCGATTTTCTCTACTGCCCTGATCGTAAAGGAGTTTATATCAGTGAGACCACTCTTCAAAAGAGTGTGCCTACCCCTGGTGCATCATCTTCCTCAGCTCCACCTCCACCTCCATCTTCCTCAGCTGCACCTCCTCCTCCACCCTCCACAGCTGCACCACCTCCTCCTGAGCCATCTTTCCGACCTCCTCCGCAGCCGGCTTTTGCTGACTTCCATGTCTCCAATGAGGCCCTCATGGGGTATCTCATGCATCAGCAAGCCTACAACATGCAGGTCCAGCAACATCACCATCAGGATCTGTGCCACATCATGTCTTCCATGTCGTTATCTTGCTCTCAGCCCTACCCCACCTACGAGCCCTATCCCGGTGGTGACTACACTTCTTACGCGTATAGCCAGTTTTACCCTGCTCCACCCTTTACTGCTTCCGCTGAACCCTCTGCAGGTGGATGCCCTTCTCCGGTTCTAGCGCTCCCAGGTGGTCGTCTGTCCGAGCTCCTGACCCAGTACACTTCTTCTGCTCCCCCATTGAGGTTGCCTATGAGTTACATGCTCTAGGCATGTCTTGGGCCGAGCAGAGTGCGAGGTGGCCCGGGCGTGCTTCTGGTCCTCCAGACGAGGATATGGCTGACCAGGAGGATGCTGAGACTGACGCTGATGAGGCTACTGCGACGGATGCTGAAGACGAGGATGAGGATGACGATGCTGATCATGGTGCCGAGGCTACCCCAGCTGCTGCTCCTCCTTCTGATGATGGCGATGAGGACTACCAGCCCGACGAGGACATGGATGCTGCTGATGATGATATCGACATAGAGTAGTTTAGCTTAGGAGTTGATGTGTCTAGTTTTAGTCTCAGTTGACCATGTTACATCTCTTTGGACTATGATTGTATTATCTACATTAGGCACATCATCTGAGTTGTACTATTTCTACTCTATGATATCCTTGTAGTTTTTGTCTTATGGTTTCTTTTGGAAACACTTTGTATGGCTTATCTTATAGTGTGTTCCATATTTTGATGAATGACAGGTTTTGTTTTCGTGCTTTATCTTGGTGTTTATCTGTCTCTCTGTGATTTGGTTGATTGAGTGTTTGGAGAAGACCTTGCTTTTATGCTCTTCTACCCCCCTGCCTTTTTGAGATGACAAAGGGGGAGAAAGACCTCAATCATATTGTTTTTATTGCTTGTATGGTTCTTTTCTTGTCTATAAACTGCAATGCATCTAGACTTTTTTAGAATCATATAATATATATATATGCTATGGTTGCTTGTGTGTTAACTAACCATGTAGGAACGAGTAAGCATGAATTGAGGGGGAGCATTACAAATTGATCATATTTGCATCCCCTTGCAATTCCCTAAACAAAAGGTATAATTTTCACATTCTTTTCAATATGTTGAGGAATGGTTTGTCATTGTCAAAAAGGGGGAGAATGTTGACCTAGGTGTCGCACATTGCCCATATTTTGATAATGACTTAACCATTCCATTCATATGTATCTAACAAATCTATTTGAGATCATTGCAGATATTAGGTACAAGAAAAGAATCACTTTTAACTCCAAAGCTACTCTTCCGGCACATGCAAAACATGTGACATTTAACCGCTTTGTAATATAGCCCTTAGAGGCTTAGAACATTTTATGTAATCACTCATAATCATGTTTTGCATTGTATCTAAGATGGATAAAATGATTGGGACTCAAAAATCCATCGTTTGTGCAGTTTATGAAAATTCCAAAATACCCTTAACAGGGATTTTGTCGGCCGAATTCCAAACTCGGCCGATCCATATATTCTGGAATTTTCTGGGCGGTCGGCCGAGTTTCCAACTCAGCCGATCCCTGTTCGGTCGAGTTTCAATGGTAGGAAACTCGGCCGATCCACTGATCGGTCAAGTCTGAAGGTCGACCGATCGGTCGAGTTTCCCCATGGAAACTCGGCCGACAGTCTATCTCTCAGACTTGTCGCCTAGTGTGTCGGCCGAATTGCCTTTAATGAAACTCGGCCGATCGGACTGTACTGGAATGCAGAAAAAGCATTTCCAACCGTTGGAGGAGTTGGTGGGACTCAAAATAGATGCGTTGCAAGTTGTAAAACGGCTAGTTTTTGCCACTTAACTCTCCCAACCTCAAAGGGACACCCTCAACTATAAATAGGACCTCTTGGACTTCATTCCAAGGTTGCTCATTCACATATGCTTGGTCCTAGCCTTAGTTGAGTGGTTTCTAATCCTTTGAGCCCCTTTCTCTCTCTACCTTCAAAGCAAATTCGTGAGTATGAGTGAGTTAGGATCCCATGTATGAGAGCTATCATTTGTAATCTTGTAAAGCTCTCCTTTCCACTTCTCCCATCTCCATTCTCTATGAAGATTGATTGAAGTTTCTTCTCCGAGTGAAAGAGAAGAAGGTTGCTGTTCTTCCCCGAGTGAAGGAGAAGACGGCTAGCTGCTCCAGGCCTCCAAGTGAAGGAGGAAGGTGCTAAAGCTCTCCAAGTGAAGGAGAGGTGCAAGGCAAAGCTCAAGCAAGATAGGTAAATCCTGCAAGGCCGAAGACTAGAGCAAGAGTGGGTAATTCCTTTGAAGAAGGTGGAAGACTACTTGCTTGGTGGGTAAGTCCTTGGTGAGGTAGAAGATCTTGGCTTGATATATAAGTCCTTGGATGGTTGTTAGTTGTAGCTTGTAATCTTATTGTGTGATATATATAAGAGAACCAAGTTACAAATCATAGAGCCTAACCAACTCTAGGTAGTGGACTGACATTGCTCCTAAGTTTAGGACATGGAACCACTCTAAACCACCTGTCCAAGTGCATGCTTTCCTTGTCTCTTATCCTTGCTTTGTATGCTAGTTTAGGACATCAAATTGCTGTTTTGAATTAAGTTCTGCACTTAATATAATTTGGTGGTCTAATCACTTTTGTGAAGTTTGTGAAGCTCTATTCAACCCCCCCTTCTAGAGCCCATTGATCCAACAAATATCACAAGTATCCTTATGAGATTGATGACTTCATTCTCATTTGGTTTGATTATGATAATGGTGGCATCTGCATATTGTATCACATTATGTGTGCATCCTCTGTGCTTGTTGAGGTACCCACATTCTATAGAATTTTGTATGAAAGAGTCTAAGTAAGTAAGGTGATAGGGGGTCACCTTGTCGAAGTCCATTAGAGTTTTTGAAAAAATTGTATGGGGATCTGTTAATAAGGGTAGAAAATGTGCTAGTGTTGACTCGTGAGTGTATCCAAGAACACCATTGTGTGGGAAAATTTAGTCCATGCATGCATTTTATAAGGAATGCCCAATTAACGTTGTCAAAAGATTTTTCAAAATCTAGTTTTAAAATGAGTGTCATCTTGTAGAGTGTGTGGCAAGTGTGTAGGGTTTCCTATACCATGATGAATGCATCTTGGATATTCTTGTGTTGCAAGAAAGCACATTGTCTAATGTCAATGATACTATTGAGATGTGGTTTCATGTGGTTGTTGACTGTCTTGGAAATGATCGTGTACGATGAATTGATGAGACTAACAGATTTGCAATCCTGGATGGAGTTGGGATGATTAATTTTAGGAATTAGTTCTATGTGGGTGTGATTAATGGGTTTGATGATATGTGAGATGTTATGTAGTCGGGGTATCTATGAGCATCGCTTGGTGAAATCCCCCCTTATAGTAGGCTAGGACGTTCAATAAAAGGACACGTTGTATCCATCCAGTCCAGGTGATTTGTCCAATCCTAAGTGCTCCATAGCTCCTTGGATCTCCGTTTCATGGAAGGGGTCAAGGAGGTTGTTTGTGGGATGGATCTTATGTGGAAATATTATGTTCCAGTCGAAGGTGACCTGCTGTAAGAAAGTATGCCCATTGTTGTATAATCCTTTATAGAAATTGGTGATGTGGTTTGTGAGGGTGTATATGGGTTGAGTGGTGGCGTCAATACCATCAATGTTGGTGATCGATAGGAGGTTGCGTTTGGTATTGCAAGTTGAATGAAAAAACTTTGTGTTTCTATCCCCCTCCTTCATCTATTTGATTTTGTTTCTCTGTTTCCATAGGGTTTCTTCATTGGTTTTGAGAGTATTGATTTCTTAGAGAATGGGAATGTGTGCATCCATGGGGGTGTTGTGTTGTATAGAGGTAAGTAGTAGATTTTCCTTTCTCTTGATGATCTCTGGGATGGATCCAAATTGTGTCTTGTTATATCTCTTGAGGATAGGTCATAGCAGTTTGAGTTTGTGATGTATGTCATAT
Source organism: Alisma plantago-aquatica (assembly GCA_963693085.1). Taxonomy (NCBI): domain Eukaryota; kingdom Viridiplantae; phylum Streptophyta; class Magnoliopsida; order Alismatales; family Alismataceae; genus Alisma; species Alisma plantago-aquatica. The sequence goes on from OY856412.1 coordinate 1,379,804,043, forward strand.
CCAGGATTGTCAATGCATAGAAGTGAGTTCCAATAGTTGTTGATCAATAGGGTGATGTCTCGGTGGAGAGTCCAAAAATGTTCAAAACGAAAGGTTTATGTCCCCATCATGTAGGTTGGGTTTGTAGAAGGATGGGAAGGTGGTCAGATAGGATAGGTGCGATCAGAGATGTGTGAGACATAGGGTGCATATCAGCCCAAAGATTGATGCATAGAAAGTGATCTAGTCTGGCTCGGGATAGTCCTCTGTTCCAAATCCAATAGCTATTACTGGTGTGGAGATCATGAAGATGGTGTGTAGTGATGTAGTTGTTGAAGAGAGTGGCACGACTGGGTTAGGGTTTGTGTGATATCTCTCATTTTAGCAAGTGACCAAGTTCAAGTCGCCACCAAATAATCCATGGTATCATCATTAGTTGAGTATCCAATGAGTCCAGTTCAGCAATGAATGGTGTTTTGTTTGGACCAGGAGGACCATAGACACCCATGAAGTGCCAAGGTGTGTTGGTGCTAATATGTTGAAATTGCACTATGATGCTATGGTTGAGTATAAAGGAGTGGGTGGCATGATAAGAGCAATCATTCCATCCTATAAGGATACCTCCACTGAAACCCGTAGGAGGGAGTTGAATCCATTTATTTATGTGTCGACTTCCCAGTTGTTTAAGTTGAAAATCATCTAAGGTGGTTTTAGTTTCCTGCATGGTGATAAGGTCAATGTGTTTTTGGTAAATGGTGTTCCTAATGGTTCTCCTTCTATTGGGCGCGACCGCCCCAAATATGTTCCATGTAATGATGGTCATGGTGATATATATAGAAATGTTATCAACTCTGAGAAGGTAAGGGGATGTTCAAGATGTGTGTGGAATGTTAGTACAATGGTTTTGTTCTATAAGTTCCTTGAGGAATGATTCCCCAACCCTAATGAGTGGGAAATCTATCCCAATGTTGTGACAAAAATAAATAAATGCCTCAATGTTTTCCCACGATGCGACGGAGTTAATACTCTTTGTTTGTGATGTTGATGGAGTCGATGTGTAGAATGTATTATGTGTAGAATGTTCAATATCAAGGCAGCATACTGGTGGTGTAGATGCAATAGATGGAGAGCATTCAAGATTTTTCATACATGTGTCATTGATAGTGAGGAATTGCATTTTTGTGATTCAGGTGTGCAAAGCAGGGTGACATATGATTGTACCACTTCATGATCCTTGATTAGAGGAATGGATCTGATAAGGTTTGGGATCGATGATGCTCGAAGATCTTTGATGATGGTCATCTTCAGTTTTAGGAAGGTATCTTGATCCATATCATTATGTGTAGATTGCATCTTGCTCATGGAGATGGTGGGTGGGTATGCATCGCAGTTAGTGTGTAGTGGTAAGTGCGACAAGTTGTTGTGAGTATGGGCCTTCTTGTAATGATGCATAGATCACAGAGTATATGCAGAATGGGAATGTGTCATGTGGTTCCGTGGCAAGGAAGCATGGATAGGATATGGTGGTTTTTTATTGTTGGAAAGATGGTTTGGTTCAAACCAGGTTGCATGGTGGTGTGTGGGGTCTTTGAAGGATCTGGTGTGTGTGGATGGGTGTTCTGCACGCAACTTGATATTGTAGATCATATTGCCGAATTTGATATTGATGTTTCCAGGGATAGTAGTGTCCTTCATCACCGTGAAAACATAAATGCTCGAGTGTAGTTAATAGGGTAAAGAGTTTTAGGGTTGATAAACTGAAGAGTAGCACCTACAGAGTGTGAAATCACTCAGAACACCTCCTCATTCCATAGGTGGGGTGGTAGGTTGGGGATGGAAATCCATCCCAATGCACCCAATGAGGCATGGGTAGCTTCTTGTTCAACGGTCCAATGTGTTATGCGTGCTTGAGCAAAGTTGTTTCCACATGCAAAATGAACATTTGTCCTAAAGTGTGTTTGAAAATGAAGTTTTCTGGAAGGGTGTATATGAGTCTGGTGGGAGAGAGTACCTAGGGCTTCAGGATGGTGCATGTTGGTATGAGGAGTGCTATGGCTTTTTTTATATTAATGCATTCGATGTCAGCATGTGATGGGCATTGCAGAATGTCTACACGGGTAATGCGAGCAGTGAGAGATTTGAGTATACACATACTTTGAGCTGGTAGATTGATGCAGCATTTAAGTATGGAGGTGTCCATGGTGGTTGGTATACAGGAAATGGGGACAGTTTGTTGGAGTGGATGGTTTGGTAATGGTTGTGAAGATGGGTTTTGTAGTTTGAAAGATGGTGGATGGTTAGGAGTGTGGAGAGGTGAGGTGATGGATTGAGTAGTTGTTAGAATGATGATATCATCAGAAGGCATAGGGTCGTCAAGAAGGAGACAAAAGGAAAATTTACAAAAGTTGTTTGCCAGCTTTGTGTGGAAGCAAGCTAACTGGGGGAGATGTATCGGCGATCATTTTTCTAGCAAGTGGGTTGAGTGAGCTTCGTTGTGGTTTTATAAGTGTGATATATGAATGGGATCTCCAGTCACTACGTAGATGTGGGCAAGATATGGCTATATGGCCATCTTGGGAGCAAGCATAGCATCTGATATGGTTCTGGCATTGTCATCTGAGGTGACCCACACGTAGGCATTTTCCACATATGTGATGTTGGTATAGGCGGTGTAACATACCGAATTCTGGAATTTTGGCTTTTGACCCTCTTTCCCATCTTTTCCTTTCATTTCTATCATTATTGGCCTTTCTATTAAATTAGTGGAATTTATAGTGGTTTAGTGAACATTTATTCACTAATTATACCAATGGAAGGGTTTATGCCCAAATACCTCAGTGAAAGATTAATTACCATAATAAAGTTCTCTAAACTTTAATCTAACTTTTGATATGATTTGAAAACATAAATAATCCTAAGTTTCAAATTTGGTTCGATTTGGATGTTGTTTGTGCAAGTTATGCAATTTTAGGTACATTAGACTTTTATGCAATTTACCCAATTGGAAGGTTTTCTTTGCAAATTATCAACTGAATTTTAATCGTTAGATATTACCTTACCATTAATGAGATTTTAAACCATTGGAGAACCTAGTTCCACCTTGGTTTGATGGTATTTCTTTCCAAGGGCATTATAGGGATTACCCTCTTTCTAAAGGTGCTTATCTTTAAAAGCTATCAACCAATGAGGTTATTTCTTTCTTGAAAAATGGTGGGGATGGCCTATAAGGATATATGGACTCTTAGGACCGAATTTTGATATCCAAGAAGAGTCCATGATCTGTCCTCTTGCATGGCCATCAAGCCCTAGGCTAAAGACACATGGAAAGTCCCTTAGACACCTCATGCTTCACCTCTTTCTTTATATAGCCATGTATACCCCTTCCCAACTCACAATTCAAAAATTCTTGCTCTCCTTTTCTTTCCTCTATCTTAGATAATAGTTCCTTCTGTATTTTGCCACGAAGTTGTTGTCCCAAGGTAATAGAGGGAGCCTACCTTGGTGAAAAAGGCTCCTAGGACTTCCAAATTGCTCTATTAGGGTTTCTAAAGCTCCTCCTTGGTAATTTCGACCAAAACTAGTAAGTTTCCTCCCTTCCTTCCCTATTTTCATACTTTTAGTCTTCCTTAAACCTTCTTCTAGGTTGAAACCATGACCATACATGGTAAAACTCCACCTAAAACCCTAAAACATCTCATCTCCATGCTCTTTCGCTAGGGTTTGCACCTCTAAAGTGGAGAAGGTGATCTTTGCTCAAGAAAGGAGCTTAGCTTGGAGCAACCATACCTTATAATCTCGGTATCATTTCTGTTTGGACATTCTTACATTCCTAGAGGCAAGTTTTGTTAAACCCCTTCTCATATATTGCTTAGTACATGATTAAAACCCATGCTTCTATGTTGATAATCGATGATTTCCATCTCTTTTTACCATGTTCTTCTAAGGTTTTGGTTTCTTGCTATTTTATCTTCTCTAGAATCTCTAGTTTGGTTACCTATGAAACTTCAAACCTGATATTGGGTCAAATGGTGTTTTCTCCCTCTCCCTTTTTCTTCAATTATCTCGATCGGTTTAATGATGTGGCAATTTCCTATTAGTCACTATTGAAAAATTCATATCTTCTAAACCACTTATCCAAATTTTACAAATAAATATGTTTTGGAATTGGAAAATTGATCTCTATTTAATAAAAATATTTTCAAGGTATGATTTTATGGTTTGACGAGGGTTATTTTTGTAAAACGAATTTAATGTATAAAATCCATAAATATTACATCTTAATCATCATAACTCCAAAATTAACATAAAAATATGTTTCTTGATCAGGAGAACTTAACAAGTTTATTGTGACATTTTAAGAGTCTAAATCTGAGTTTTTATAAAAAAGGTCTAAAATTAGGGTTTCTATATATTAATGTGCACTATGTACTCTAATACATGTTAATACATTGAAAATTGGCAAAGTGGAACTTAGACTCAATTAAAGTGGTGAAAGTTTGTAATTGATAACAGTAAGAGAGGTATGTGAAATCGCTATTTATGTATGTGGAATCCATCTCTATGTATGTGCAACCCATCTTTATGTATGTGCAATCCATCTTTATGTATGTCCAATCCCTATTTATGTATGTGCAATCCCTATTTATGTATGTGCTATTATGTGTATTCCTTACACCCTATGTTGGGATAATTGTAGCCAAACCCTATATTTCCCTAATGAGGCTTAAATGAACCTTAAATATTTCATTATTGAATCCTAATGTTGTTCATGCCTCAAATCAGATTATAATTTCTTCTTGTTGGGTCTTATACCCCACTGCCATGCTTATTGAATATTATGACTACTCTTTCCATGACTACTTTTCTAGCATGTGGATTTATGTTCTATTTAATCTAAAGTAGTGGTACTTATGTACAACCACCCACAGAGGGCATGTAAATAATTTCCCTGGGGAATGTCTTATTCTCCCCATAATATTGTAGGTGACTGGGAATGTCTTATTCTCCCCACACCTAAGGTTAGAGGTTCGGTAGGTGCCTCAACCCTACTTAGTTAGGTAGACATAATTATCTTACATACAAATCCTTTTTGATATAATTGTTAATGGAAATCTTCTTTGATATATAGCCTCATACTCTTGTTATCTTCATCTTATCATGAACCCTAGCCTGTTCTTATTTGCTTTACTTATCTTGATATCCTAGACTAGTTTTGTGACACATACTTTTCTTCCCTTTCTCTTTTTGATGGGTGCCTTCCCAACCACCCAGGTGTTGAGCAAGGTGATGGATAAGACAAGGAAGATCTTAGCTTTTGGCTTGGACTTGTTTGATGGAGATGTTGCTTGGAGACAAGATTGTAATAGTCTAGACTTCCCTCTATCTAGATCATGATTATGTGTCTTTATGTAAACCCTAATGGGAGAATTTGATGTTCTTTTGTAATCTTTTATGAAAGATGAATATAGTCAATTATTTTTTTATTCCGCTACTTTCTAATGGTCTTTTGTATACCAATGTTTAATAAATTTGAAAAAATTTATGCCCATTCCATCATACCTCTGAGAATGTTTGGAATGGATGTCAATTCTTCAAATTTTTAGTAAAGGGGTGATTTCACTGCTTTACAGCATGGTATCAGAGTCCATGGTAGTCAGAATCTGACTATTTATGTTTTGTCTCCCTAATTAGAATCCCTACCTTACATAGTTCCTTTAGGTCACATGGTTTCCCTAGAGTTTATCTATATATGTTTAAAGGTTGATTTAGGACCCAATAGTTTGAAAAACCACTAGAGGGGGGTGAATAGGGTTTTCTAGAGATTTTAAAATAATTTAACTCAAACAACCACAATTGAGACAATAAGAAGGAGACAAGGTGTTTAGAGTGGTTCCAACATTAGCAAATACTAAGGCAGTCAATCCACTACCCGGTTTCTTACCCAATTGGGATTTTGAAAGTATTTAATTTTATTACCTCGCAAGGATATTACATAAAATTACAACACTTTCAACACCCTTTGGACAGCCTTCACCTTGAAGTAGTCTCACCAACCTTGAAGCATCCTTCCTTGAAGTAACTTCAAGCTCCCCCTTGAAGTAGCCTTCCTCTTGAAGTAGATTCCCGTTGAGACAGCCTTCTAGAAGTAGTCCAAAGATCTCCTTCTCCACCAAGAAGATCAAAGCTCTCTCCAATCCGCAGCCTCCAACCCAAGGAGTAGCAAGGCGAGTACAAGTAATAAGAAAGAACAAGAAGGGAAACAGAAATTACAATTACCACTTGAAGCACAAGGCTTGATTTCCTATATCAAGCGTATTGATCTCCTAACCAATGAGTATGAAAGTGTAGGTTTAGTGGGTAGGAGATGCTAGCCTATAGGACACGAATTTGGAGCAAAGGAAATGAGTAGCAAGTACTAGTGTTCCTCAATTTCGCAAAACAGATTGCCAATTGCAAGTATGAAAGCTCAAGTATTGCACAAGTGTGTTTTGGGTGTCCTATCTCTTGTCCTATTGATAGGAATGGCATATAACTAGCCGTTAGGTAACCATTAGTTGCTTTAACAATGGCTAGTTATTTAATTCTAAAAATTGTAGACAGAGACACTCTCGGTCGAGGAATTGTCGATCGAGGGTCCTAGTCGGTCGAGGACTTGTCGACCGAAGGACTGTCTAGAGAAAGTGTATATAATGTTCTGATCCAACTCCCAACTACCCTGTCTGCTGTGTCTAATGGCTACCTGGGTCATTCTCGGTCGAAGAGTTTGTCGACCGAGAGTGTCTCAGTTGAGAATTTTTTCGACCGAGATTAACCTTGTTTCAATGTTTTAAACTAAGTACTAAGTGTGTGTATGAGTGTGCAGTTGTGATACTATTGTAGGGGATGACCTATCTAAGTGTTGTGATTGACTAGGGAAGATCTAAACACTTGATTTACATGATATCTAAGTACTTGTATATTATATACTTGTACAAGTTTTTTACATTTGATTACAATCATGAATTAAAGCAATTAGAACATATAGATCTTCCAAGAGTTTGTCATCCACCTGATTTTCTGCAACACTCAAGTAGCATGTTAGATCCATAAGAATGAAATGTTTGTCATTATCAAAACAAAGGGATTTAAATGATGTCCATTTAGTCAACAATCTCCCCCTTTTTGAAGATGACAAACATTTCCAAAATATTAATCAACTAGTCTTTAAAACGAGATGAGTTTCATACCTAAGATTTACTTTGTGAATTCCTTCTCTTATTTATGAAATGTGTGCTTATTATTCCCAAAGAAGTATGAAATATAAAATCCAATTCTTAGGGAATATAGCAACTTTTAATGTAAAGCCAAGAGATTACCATTATTTAAGATTTACATTTATTTCTCCCCCTTTGTCATTTCAAAAAGGTAGCCGGTATAAGTGAATGTAGAAAAACTCCCCCTTAATTTATTATCCCCTTAAAAAGATAACCATCAAATCTTTTGAAAAAATACGTCCATTTGGAAGCCAAAAATGACATGATTGAAACTGTTTTAAGAAGCACAAATAACAAAGAAAACATCTTCTAAGGGAGTGATGAGTAGTTGCTTCCTAATTTTGTTAAATTGGTCTAGTGGAAGCGGTTTTGTGAAAATATCAGCAAATTGATCTTCTGTATCAACATGATGAAGGGATACATGATATTTAGAGATATGACCCCTTAAAAAATGATGACAGATTTCAATATGTTTGGCACGGCTGTGTAGAATAGGATTATGTGCTAAGTTTATAGTGCTTGTATTGTCGAAAAAGATAGACGTGGATGAAAAAGTAAAACCATAATCGTTTAACACGTGTTGCATATAAAGCACTTGAGCACAACAAGATTAGGCTGCCATATATTCAGCTTCAGTTGTAGAGAGGGCAACCGTATTTTGTTTCTTGCTAAACCAGGAAACTAAGGCTCTTCCTAGCAAGAAACAACTACCACTTGTGCTCTTGCGATCAATTTGACAACTAGCGTAATCAGCATCGGTATAAGATTTAAAGTCCAAGGATTGTCCTTTAGGATACCATAGACCATAACATGTAGTGCCTGCTAAATATTGTAAAATCCATTTGACGGCTTGAAAATGGGTTTGCGTAGGTTGTGATTGAAATCGAGCACAAAGACCAACTAAAAACATGATGTCCGGTCTAGAAGCAGTTAAGTAGAGCAAACTACCAATCATGGTTCTATATAAGGAATCATCAATAGGTTCCCCATTTTCATCCTTATCAATTTTAGTAGAGGTAGCCATTGGAGTGGTAGCATGTTTGCATTGGTCCATCCCAAAGCATTTTAAAAGTTCATTGGTATACTTTTCTTGGCTTATAAAAATCCCGACGGCCGTTTGTTTGATTTAAAAACCAAGAAAGAAAGTTAGTTCACCCATGAGGCTCATTTCAAATTCCTGTTGCATAATATCACTAAATTGTTTGCACAATGATTCATTTGAGGCACCAAAGATAATATCATCAACATATATTTGAACAACTAGAAAATTAGATGCATATGTTTTAAAAAATAAAGTAGAATCTAAATTTCCAATAGAAAAATCATTATCAAATAGATAGTTCTTGAGCCTTTCATACCAATACCTAGGTGCTTGTTTTAAGACATAAAGTTCTTTCTTAAGTTTTTATACATAGTCACCTTTTTCCGGTATTTCAAAGCCAGGTGGTTGGGAAACATATACTTCTTCTTGGATTATGCCATTTAGAAATGCACTTTTGACATCCATTTGGAAAAGTTTGATGTTTTTGTGTGCAGCTATAGCTAGTAGCATTCTAATGGCTTCAGGTCTTGCTACTGGTGCATAAGTTTCATTAAAATCTATTCCTTCTTGTTGATTATATCCTTGTGCTACTAACCTAGCTTTATTTCTTACTACTTCCCCTGCTTCATTTAACTTATTCCTAAAAACCCATTTAGTTCCAATAATGGTTTTATCTTGTGGTTTAGGAACTAAGTCCCATACATCATTTTTTGTGAATTGGTTTAATTCTTCTTGCATTGCCATTATCCAATAGTCATCCTTTAGAGCCTCAGTCACCTTCTTAGGTTTGATTATAGAAACAAATGCCATATTTGCAACATCTCTAAAATATGAACGCGTTTTGACTCTATCATTAGGATTTCCAATAATCAATTCTTGAGGATGATCCTTAATAAGTCTAAGAACAGGTTGTTGTGTCTCAACTTGGTGATTAGTAGTATTTTTTTCACCATCATTTGGTATGGATAAATTTTCTAATTGATGAGTGAGATCAACTATTTTAAAATTCTCAGATTTTGGCTCTTCATGAAAAGTAATGTGAATGGATTCCTCAACTTTTCTAGAAATAGTGTTGTAAACTCTAAATGCTTTACTAGAGGTGGAATATCCCAAGAAAAAGGCTTTTTGTGATTTAGAGTGAAACTTGTCTCTATCATCTTTTGTGTTCAAGATATAGCATGTAGATCTAAAAGTATGAAAATAGTCAACCCTGGGTTTCTTAGTATATATGATTTCATATGGTGTTTTCTTCAAATAAGAGTGAATGGTTACTCTATTTAGCACATAGCAAGCTGTGTTTACCGGTTTAGCTCCAAATGTTTTAGGTGTATTATGTTCGAGCATCATAGTCCTAGCCATTTCTTGTAGTGATCGATTTTTCCTTTCAACTATGCCATTTTGTTGTGGAGTCTATGGAGCAGAAAAATTGTGAGTGTAGCCTTGAGATGTGCAAAATTCTTCAAATAAACGGTTCTCAAATTCTCCACCATGATCACTCCTAATTGTACATATCTTGTTTTGTAGTAGATTTTCAATCTTGGAACAAAATTGTATAAAAATTTGAACAGTATCATCTTTGTTTGCAAGAAAGTGTACCCATGTGTATCTACTATAATCATCAACAATAACAAAACAATATCTTTTCTCGCCAATAGATTGTGTCTGCATAGGTCCAAATAAATCCATATGAATGAGTTCTAGTGATCTATAGGTGCTAAGTACATTTTTTGGTTTAAAAGAGGTTTTAGTTTGTTTACCCAAAGTACATGGTTCACAATTTTCAGATTGATCAAAAGATAATTTAGACAAACCACGAACAAGATCATATTTAACTAGCTTTTTGATAGCATGTGAACTAGCATGTCCTAATTTTCTATGCCATAGTTGTAAAGAATTTTTGTTTGCAAGTAAGCATTTTCTAATTACAGATTGCATAGAGTTAGGTCTAAGCATATAAAGATTTCCAACTCTTTTTCCTTCATAAACAACATTTGTAGTATTTTCTATTAGTAACTTGCAGCAATTTTTATTGAATAAAACATCATATCCACTATCACATAATTGGCTAACACTTATTAAATTATGGTGCAAACCATCTACAAGTAAAACATTCTTTATTTCAAGGTCTGTACCAATATTACCTAATCCAACAATTTTACCTTTACCATTGTCTCCAAAAGTGATTGTTCCACTTTTCTTTTCCTCAAAAGTTTGAAATGCCTCCTTGTTTCCGATCATGTGTTTGGAACATCCACTGTCGAACACTCAATCCTGCATTAAGATATAGGTTTTGGTACCCATGTGATGGTCCATTATGGTTAGGTACATTTAATAAAAAAATTGAGCATGTTTTAACAAAGAAAACTGAAAAAAACTTCATTCGGTCGACAAAAGTTTGACCAACAGGTGTTTCGGTCGACCAATTTGTCGATCGAGAAAGTTGCTGTTATACATGTTAAAACTGAATAGAAATAGAAGTCCGTTCGATCGACCATTTTTTGACCGATTTTTGCTCCGATCGGTCATTTCTCGACCGGAATATTGCTGTTTCATTTAGATTTCTGCTGTAGATTTTGGTTTGTCACAGGCATTCACTCGGTCGAAGTTTTTCTCGACCGAGAATATCTTGGTCAAATTATTTGTCGACCGAAAATGTTTTTGTTTGTCTCAGTAATTTGGTTATATCCATTCTGAATTTAAAAATACTACATGAAGCTATTTTCTTAGTTGAGATAAGACATTTTGATTTTCAAAAATGAGCGTTAGATCATATCTCAACTAAATTACATTCAAGTCTTTTAAGTTTGAGGTTTGGGGACCCAAACTAACTCAGAATCCTTCTTCTTATAAGGGCATGAAAAAGAATAATGTCCAAGATGTAGGCAAAAGTGACAAGAAATAGAATCAATTTCATTTCTCTTTCTAGGATTTGGAATTGTGTTCTTTGGTACAAACATGATCTTAGTCTTGGATGCTCTTTTAGGTTGATTTCTTTTTGGAACATAACCTAAGCCTTTTCTTCCATTGTAGCTAGAAGAATATTTCAGAATATTATTAAGAACATCATTCCCCCTTAAGGCATTAATTTCTCTTTGTAGCTTAGCAATCTCATTCATTTTCTTATTAATATCTATCCTTGCTTGATCTAAATCAGATAATAAAGAGTTTCTTTCCTTAACAACATTATCATAATCAAAATGATTACATAGAATGGGTTGAGTCTGAAAATTGTTTAGTTTAGCAAGCAAATCAACCTTTTCTTGAGAACGAAGATCATGATTCATTTCTAAATCAAGTAACTTTATATTGCAATCATCTAAAGATGATTTCAAAGTCAAATTTTCAGAAGCAATATTGTTCTTTTCAGAAGAAAGATCATTCAATCTAGCATATAGATCCTCATTTGTTTTAGTAGCCTTCTTTAGTTTCTTTTTGCAGTCAATATACTTATCATGAGTTTCTTGTAGACTAACAATTAGATCTTCTTTTGGTAAATCAAGAAGGCTTACCTCTTGAGAATCGTCAGTATCATCTTCTTTTGCCATGAGACACCCCACATTCTCTTCTCCACTTTCACTCTCACTTGACTCATCCCACACAGCTTTATAAGCTTTTTCTCCCTTCTTCTTGGATGAGCTTTTCTTTCCTTTCTTTGCTTTAGGACATTCATTTTTTAGATGTCCTTTCTTTCCACATTCAAAACACCTAGGAGGGGAAGAAGAAGAACCAACAACTTTGTTAGATCTAAATCTTCTATATTTCTTACCATTAACGATTAGAGCTTCTTCTCCTTCTCCATCATTTGTTTCATCACTTTCTTGTGTGACGATCTTTGAAGCTTTGAGAGCTATATCTTTCTTTCTTCCTTGTTGAAGTTCACACTCTCGTCGTTCCTCTTCCTCCAAGGTTGCCTCATGTGCTTCTAGGTTTCCAATGAGTTGCTCCATCCTCAGTCGGGTGAGATCATTTGCTTCTTCAATAGCAATCACCTTGGGCTTGTACTTGGGAGGTAGAGATCTAAGATTTTTTGACACTTGATCTTCTTCAGCGATTACTTTGCCTAAAGCATTCAAACCATTTACAATAGACGAAAATTTTGCATACATTTCACTAATAGACTCATTTTGATCCATACGAAACTGTTCAAATTTTTGCTTAAGCATTCCGATTTTAGAATTCTTAACTTGAATAGTTCCTTCATATGTTATAGAAAATCTATGCCATATCTCATATGTTGTTTCACAATTTGATATTCTATTGAACTCACCAACGGAAATTGAACAATAGAGTATACTTACAGCTTTTGCATTCATTTGGGCTGATTTTACCATATTAACATCCCAATTTACGTACTCCGTTTGAGGAAATTCATATGGAGTTGATACCATCCTCCATAAATCCCAACTGATTCCTTGGAAGTAGAATTGCATCCTCCTCTTCCAGTAAATGTAGTTAGTCCCGTCAAAAGGTGGAGGTCTTGCCATGAGTGTTCCTTCCAAGTTGAGGTTGTTGAGTACCCTGTCACTCATTCTTCAAGACTTTGTTAGAGTTCCTTGAAGCCCTGCTCTGATACCAATTGAAAAACCACTAGAGGGGGGGTGAATAGGGGTTTATAGAGATTTTAAAATAATTTAACTCAAACAACCACAATTGAGACAATAAGAAGGAGACAAGGTGTTTAGAGTGGTTCCAACCTTAGCAAATACTAAGGCAGACAATCCACTACCCGGTTGCTTACCCAACTGGGATTTTGAAAGTATTTAATTTTATTACCTCGCAAGGATATTACATAAAATTACAACACTTTCAACGCCCTTTGGATAGCTTGCACCTTGAAGTAGTCTCACCAACCTTGAAGCAACCTTCCTTGAAGTAACTTCAAGCTCCCCCTTGAAGTAACCTTCCTCTTGAAGTAGTGTCCCGTTGAGACAGCCTTCTAGAAGTAGTCCAAAGATCTCCTTCTCCACCAAGAAGATCAAAGCTCTCTCCAATCCGCAGCCTCCAACCCTAGGAGTAGCAAGGAGAGTACAAGTAATAAGAAAGAACAAGAAGGGAAACAGAAATTACAATTACCACTTGAAGCACAAGGCTTGATTTCCTATATCAAGCGTATTGATCTCCTAACCAATGAGTATGAAAGTGTAGGTTTAGTGGGTAGGAGATGCTATCCTATAGGACACGAATTTGGAGCAAAGGAAATGAGTAGCAGGTACTAGTGTTGCTCAATTTCTCAAAACAGATTGCCAATTGCAAGTATGAAAGCTCAAGTATTGCACAAGTGTGTTTTGGGTGTCCTATGGCTTGTCCTATTTATAGGAATGGCCTATGGATGCTCAAGGACGTTCTAGATACTTTCCAGGGGGTTCTTAGTGCTTAGCTAGCCGTTAGGTAACCATTAGTTTCTTTAACAACGACTAGTTAATTAATTCTGAAAATTACAGACAGAGATACTCTCGGTCGAGGAATTGTCGACCGAGGGTCGTAGTCAGTCGAGGACTTGTCGACCGAAGGACTGTCTGAAGCAAGTGTATATAACGTTCTGATCCAACTCCCAACTACCCTGTCTACTATGTCTAATGGCTACCTGGGTCATTCTCGGTTGAAGAGTTTGTCGACCGAGAGTGTCTTGGTCGAGAATTTTGTCGACCGAGATTAACCCTGTTTCAATGTTTTAAAATAAGTACTAAGTGTGTGTATGAGTGTGCAGTTGTGACACTATTGTAGGGGATGACCTATCTAAGTGTTGTGATTGAATAGGGAAGATATAAATGCTTGATTTACATGATATCTAAGTACTTGTACATTATATACTTGTACACGTTTTTTACATTTGATTACAATCATGAATTAAAGCAATTAGAACATATAGATCTTCCAAGAGTTTGTCATCCACCTGATTTTCTGCAACACTCAAGTAGCACGTTAGATCCACAAGAATGAAATGTTTGTCATTATCAAAACAAAGGGATTTAAATGATGTCCATTTAGTCAACATAGTTCCACATTAGTATCATTATGAATAAAACCCTAAAATACTCATAACTAAACTATGCATAACTTAATGTTGTTTAGGTTTGCTTTTAGGAAACTATTAGGGCATGAAGTTCAAGCAAAGGTGTCTAGAAAGGATTAGGTTCTGGGGGTTGGTAATATTTTCCTCTGCACCACTTGCTTGGTTTACGAGGACTCCCAGATCCATATGATATCAGCCTGGCCTAAGCTGAAATGGATTGTCCAAAATAGTTTAATTTTAGGAAATAGTGACCTTAGAAATCTATGTTGTATATCTTTGGGAACCCTAAGTTTTAGGTGTATGATGACTTGTTTGAGGATGGATACCAAGATAGTCTCATTATGTCCCTTGAGGCCACATGCTTGGATAGTTTATCCCTAGAACCTAGACTATAAAGTTTGGGGTTGAGTGAGTTATCAGAGTGCACAGTGGAAGTGTGATGGATCTTGTACATGGTTTAGTTAGACTCATATTTTAACCCTGGTGTAGTTTGGCTTGATAGGTCAAACCCTTTAAGGGGTGGAGTATAGTTAGTTTGATGATGTTGGGTGGTTAGATTTTGAGAACAAAATCATCTTTAGGGGGATGGAGCCCTGTCACATCTTGAAATCTATCTACACTATCTTTAGAAACCCTAACCCCATACTTAGGAGGTTGTTGTGCTTGAAACCTTAGTGGGGTCCAAACAAGTTATAGCCTAATGTGCTTGTTTATATAGTAATGAACATATAAGGATCATCTGAGGAATAATTTATATGTTCAAACCCTAATGAATACCTAATGCACATAATATGAGTAACTCACATATTAATCCTAATGGATACGCATGGTGTTGCCCATGTCATAAACTAATAAACCCTAATGAAATGACAAGTAAGATAATTGTAACCTAATCTTGGACTTAATACATGCTAAGTAAAATATAATGATCATATTAACCTGAACCCTAAGTTGTAATCATCTAACCTCAACATATACATACTTAATGCCTTTTATGATACATTAATGACATTAGGTGCCATAATCAGTTAACATACTTTGATACACATAAATGATATATATAATCATATAATCACATATTAATCAAGTCATCAATATGAAATGCATGGTATGTTACCTTGTTATCTAATACACACACGATTACTCACTTAATGTGAATCAATTTGCAATATGTCCCACATTGATCACTAAAATACATATAGCAACTTCAATATGGAAAAGTAGTAATTGATTCACATAAAAGTGCATAATCAATCATAAGAACTGAATAAATATGAAAAAAATGATTAATGATGACATTAATGTGAATAAGAAAGTTAATGTGACAATGTTAATTATAGATATAAGTGATTAATGTGACATTATTTGGATTACTTGTAACAAGTTGGATAAAATGTATTAATTCATGCAAAACAATTTGTTATAATTCAATATGTTGATAATAGAGACTAAATCCAATTATTAAGGATAATAATCAAGTATATTGATAATTGAGTAAACTCTAATTGCGTTAAAACTCATAATGAGGTAAATAAGAAATATATATGGTTTCAAGAATAATAATGAAATATATCTCTTTTGGAAACAAAGTAAATATGACATGACACAATTAAAAAATAATAATGATAATGTGATATCATAATAAATATAATCTTAATGAGCCAAAAATGTAAATAATTTTAAATCTCCTAAAAAGAATATCTAAATAATGGAACCTAGGTGATCCTTGATAACCTAATCTATGTTGAGATGCTTGTGGAGTATATTTTGATGAGTTTTTTAGTGGAATTTAAGGTTGGAGAAATATCTGAAGTTTTGTGATGGGATGTTACACACACCCTTCCCTTCTTGCTTGTGATTTCAGGGAAAAAATCCTCTTTAAGGGGTGGTGTTGTAACAAACCAAATTCTGGAATTTTGTCTTTTGACCCTCTTTCCCATCTTTTCCTTTCATTTCTATCCTTATTGGCCTTTCTATTTAATTAGTGGAATTTATAGTGGTTTAGTGAACATTTATTCACTAATTATACCAATGGAAGGGTTTATGCACAAATACCTCAGTGAAAGCTTAATTACCATAATAAAGTTCTCTAAACCTTAATCTAACTTTTTGATATGATTTGAAAAAATAAAATGATCCTAGGTTTCAAATTTGGTTCGATTTGGATGTTATTTGTGCAAGTTATGCAATTTTAGGTACATTCTGGACTTTTATGCAATTTACCCAATTGGAAGGTTTTCTTTGCAAATTATCAACTAAATTTTAATCATTAGATATTCCCTTACCATTAACGAGATTTCAAACCATTTTAGAACCTATTTCCACCTTGGTTTGATGGTATTTCTTTCCAAGGGCATTATAGGGATTGCCCTCTTTATAAAGGTGCTTATCTTTAAAAGCTATCAACCAATGAGGTTATTTCTTTCTTGAAAAATAGTGGGGATGGACTAGAAGGATCTATGGGCTATTAGGACCAAATTTTTATATCCAAGAGTCCATGAGCTGTCCTCTTGCATGGCCATCAAGCCCTAGGCTAAAGACACATGGAAAGTCCCTTAGACACCTCATGCTTCACCTCTTTCTTTATATAGCCATGTATACCCCTTCCCAATTCACAATTTGAAAACTCTTGCTCTCCTTTTCTTTTACTCTAGCTTAGATAATAGTTCCTTCTGTATTTGTCTACGAAGTTTCTGTCCCAAGATAATAGAGGGAGCCTACCTTGGTGAAGAAGGCTCCTAGAGCTTCCAAATTGCTCTATTAGGGTTTCTAAAGCTCCTCCTTGGTAATTTTGACCAAAACTAGTAAGTTTCCTCCCTTCCTTCCCTATTTTCATACTTTTAGTCTTCCTTACACCTTCTTATAGGTCAGAACCATGACCATACATGGTAAAACTCCACCTAAAACCCTAAAACATCTCATCTCCATGCTCTTTCGCTAGGGTTTGCACCTCTAAAGTGGAGAAGGTGATCTTTGCTCAAGAAAGGAGCTTAGCTTGGAGCAACTATACCTTATAATCTCGGTATCATTTCTGTTTGGACCTTCTTACATTTCTAGAGTCAAGTTTTGTTAAACCCCTTCTCATATATTGCTTAGTACATGCTTAAAACCCATGCTTCTATGTTGATAATCGATGATTTCCATCTCTTTTTACCATGTTCTTCTAAGGTTTTGGTTTCTTGCTATTTTATCTTCTCTAGAATCTCTAGTTTGGTTATATATGAAACTTCAAACCTGATCTTGGGTCAAATGGTGTTTTCTCCCTCTCCCGTTTTCTTCAATTATCTCGATCGGTTTAATGATGTGGCAATTTCCTATTGGTCAGTATTGAAAAATTCATATATTCTAAACCGCTTATCCAAATTTTACAAATAAATATGTTTTGGAATTGGAGAATTGATCTCTATTAAATAAAAATATTTTCAAGGTCTGATTTTATGGTTTGACGAAGGGTGATTTTTTTTAAACGAATTTAATGCATAAAATCCATAAATATTACATCTTAATCATCATAACTCCAAAATTAACATAAAAATATGTTTTCTTGATCAGGAGAACTTAATAAGTTTATTGGTGATGTTTTAAGAGTCTAAATCTGAGTTTTTCTAAAAAAGGTCTAAAATTATGGTTTCTATATGTTAATGTTCACTATGTACTCTAATACATGTTAATACATTGAAAATAGGCGAAGTGGAACTTAGACTAAATTAAAGTGGTGAATGTTAGTAACTGATATCAGTAAGAAAGGTATGTGAAATACCTATTTATGTATGTGCAATCCATATTTATGTATGTGCAATCCATCTTTATGTATGTGCAATCCCTATTTATGTATGTGCAATCGCTATTTATGTATGTGCTATGTATGTGCATTCCTTACACCCTATGTTGGGATAATTGTAGCCAAACCCTATATTTCTCTAATGAGGCTTACATGAACCTTAAATCTTCTATTATTGAATCCTAATGTTGTTCATGCCTCAAATCAGATTATAATTTCTTCTTGTTGGGTCTTATACCCCACTACCATGCTTATTGAATATTATGACTACTCTTGCCATGACTACTTTTCTAGCATGTGGATTTATGTTCTATTTAATTTAAAGTAGTGCTACTTATGTACAACCACCCATAGAGGTCATGTAAATAATCACCCTGGAGAATGTCTTATTCTCCCCATAATATTGTAGGTGACTGGGAATGTCTTATTCTCCCCACACCTAAGGTTAGAGGTTTGGTAGGTGCCTCAACCCTACTTAGTTAGGTAGGCATAATTATCTTACATGCAAATCCTTTTGATATAATTGTTAATGGCAAGCTTCTTTGATATATAGACTCGTACTTTTGCTATCTTCGTCTTATCATTAACCCTAGCATGTTCTTATTTGCTTTACTTATCTTGATATCCTACACTAGTTTTGTGACACATACTTTTCTTCCCTTTCCCTTTTTGCTGGGTGCCTTTCCAACCATCCATGTGTTGAGCAAGGTGATGGATAAGACAAAGAATATCTTAGCTTTTGGCTTGGACTTGGTTGATGGATATTTTGCTTGGAGACAAGATTGTAGTAGTCTAGACTTCCCTCTATCTAGATCCTGATTATGTGTCTTGATGTAAACCCTAATGGGAGAATTTGATGTACTTTTGTAATCTTTTATGAAAGATGAAAATAGGAAATTATTTTTTTATTCTGTTGCTTTCTAATTGTCTTTTGTATACCAATGTTTAATAAATTTGGAAAAAATTATGCCCATTCCATCATACCTCTGAGACTGTTTGGAATGGATGTCAATTATTCAAATTTTTAGTAAAGGGGTGATTTCACTCCTTTACATGCGGGGTTTTCTCCTAGTGACAAGAGTCCATGGTCGTTCTAGGTCATGGTGTAGAGTGTCAATGAGATGTGAAGTTGTATTTCTAGGGTTATCATGGTGAAGATCTATGGTGATAATGGAAATTTTCTCGGAAGATGTGGTAGTGTTTGAAATTCTGGTAGGGTTGAGTATGTACCTAAAATGAGGTGGCAAGGGATCTTCAAACCTTAAGGGTCCTCATCAAGTCGTGATTGGAGATGTGATAGCATCAACCAGTTCATCCTCCCGGGATCCATGTTCTTCATGGAGTGCATGTGGTCCATTAAGCATCATGAGCATGTTATCGTCGTGGGTTATGTCGTCGGTGACTTCCTCTGAGAAGGATTGGTGAAATCTTTCAATGTGGTGTAGGCTACGGATGTTCTTGGGAATGAGGTTGTTGATGTCTGTGAGCCATAAGTTTATGCTCTTGTCTCCCCATGGATGAAGGATGAGATGCCAACCTATGCAAAGGTTGAGGGTGATGAGCATGTCTCTCCAACCTCGGGTAGATTGGAGAAGGCCCCTTCTAGTGAGGTAGAAGTTGACAGGGAAGGTTGTGGAGCCAACATAGAAGTTGATGATGTCATCATGGATGTCCATAATGAGATATCTCCATGATATGGGTAGGAATATGCACCTGATCGTTTTGTTATCAAGGTATACATCCAGGTAGACCATCTATACTGATCTGGTGGTAAGTGGTGGGGGATGGTTGGGGTTGTGTAATGCTCGTAGGGTGGTTGCATGCAGTGTTGTTGTTGATATCCAGTATTGTATATTGATGTTAGTGTTCTACTATAATGTATAGGTTGTATAAGGAGTGAGTTTTTGTGTAGTAAATGTGGCGATTGAATTTTGTAATAAGTGTAGTTATAATTCCTACGAGAAAACTAGTGGTACAATCTAATACCAAAAAATCTGATCTCAGTGGATGTAATAGTTGTCTCTCTTGCAATGGTTGTTGATGTGAGAAGTGTATCGTGTGGTTTATCTTTGTGGTTGTATCCTCTTGTGGTAGTCAGATGTTTAGAGGAATTGTTTTTGTGGGTCCAAGTGTTGGAACAATGCACAGTCCATGTCTAGAGTAGAATTTGTTGTTGTGAGATAGATGTGTACAATAGTAGTTTGAATGTGTTTGTGTTGTTGTGTGTAGGAGATTCTAGAGAGAAGTCAGAGCTTTCTTAGAGAGAATTTGGATCTCTCTTCCCCACACCATCCCTTTTTTCTATTTCTATCACATTCTTCATGAATTGATGTTGGTTTGTGCTTGAAATCACCAAGAATTTAGGAAAATTGCTTATATGTGTGAATTTTGGGATTTGCTCCTAGGTTCAATTCATGGATCCTTAGCTAGCCACCCATCTTCCTACATGCTAATAAATTATCCTAACCCTAGTTGAGAGATCTAAGTATCTAGTTTAGATGAATTTAGTGTGCTTTGCATGGAGCTTTCTCAAGGCTAGAATGTGGGTGGTGTGAGGCCTAAAACCTCGCTTCCACTCCCATTACTACCCTTAGCCCCTAATCACCCTAAGATCCTCTAACCTAGAAACCTAGGCTTTTTTAGACTCTAATTGAATTGTGCCTAAACCCTAACTCAATCGATCCTCGTAAGGGTAGTAGGAGGTGTTAAGGACTAGTTCCCCTATACACAACCTATATTATCCATGGCCAGTTAGTAGTTTAGGGTGATTCATTAGCCTCTAACTTGTTGTTTGGTTTGGTAATATAAATGATAGAATAATGTTCACATGTCACCCCTCAACCTAATTGATAAGTGCATCCTCCAAACAACCCACATTTCCCATTATTGAATTAAAATCCTAATTGCCATTCTTCTTATCTAGTGTTTTCTTAGTTAGCTTCTTGCCTTGTTCTTGCTTTTTTCTTGCTAGATTAGGTCTTTAATTTCTCTTTTGCCCTGTTTGCTAGCTCAGTGTAGTGTATACTTCATCTTACCCTCCTTAGTATATCTTACTCTTTTCTTTGCTTCTCTTATCTTTTCTTACTCAGTAGAATTATTGTCTAGGGTTAACTAAGGTTTTGATTCTCTTTGTTTTCCTTCTTTTGCTTGTTTGTTAATCAGTAGTGTAATCAACAAACCAACCTTTAAACCCTAAAACCCTACACTCTACTGTAGGAACCTAGCCCAAAAACTTACCTAGCTCTAGTACCCCCTTTTCTCCTTGTGGATCGACCCTATACTTGATGCCCTCCTATACTATGACACAACCTCGTGCGCTTGCAGGTGTAGTTTTTTGGTGTATGTGAGTTTGTTTGTGTAGGTCCTTTATAAATTTTGAAAGATATCCCGTGTGTTTCAATCTCGTGGGTCGCATCTAGTCAAATCTAAATTGATTAGTGTGTGCACCTCTAGCAGGACGCACCAAGCTTTATGTCATCATTGCTGGGGACAAAAGGCACCATAGCTACCTAGTAGTTGTGGTGTTGACTCTCCCCTTTGGCACCATCCTTTTCTAGTTTACTTGTCTTTGTTTGTGAAAGACACCATGTTTTCTAGTGTAAGGCCCCTAAACTTGCTTAATGAGTTGAATAAGATTAATTATCATAATTAAATTCTTATAACCCTAATATAACCTTGTGATATTCTTTGAAATAATAAGACAAGTTTAAGTTTCAAATTTGGTCCAATTTGGACACTATTTGAGCAAGTTATGCAAATTTTATGCACATTTTGGACTTTTCTACAATTTACCCAATTGAGAGGTTTTCTTTGCAATTTATCACTTTCATTGTGTTCCTTGGATATTTTCTCATAATTTTTTGAGCTTTTTGAGCCATGGGGCACCTATTTAAACCTTAGTTTGAATGTGTTTTCCTCAAGGGTATTTTAGGGTTTACCCCTTCATGGATGAGCTACCTTTAGTAGCTATCAACTAATGAATTATTTGTTTTGCTTGGAAATCCAAGAAACAAGGGATAGGCATGTCTCTATGGATGGTGGGGGTGGGGGATATGCTTGTGTGTGTGCTTGTATATTCTTAATATTTTAAGGCCATAGACACTTGGAAAGATACTAGAACTTCAACTTTTTCTTTTCTTTATCTTAAAGTTTCATATACTTATCCCTAAGCACCCAAACGAGCCATTTTCTCTCCACCACTTCCCTCCTTCTACAAACCTCGTTCTACCTCTATGCTTCTATGAATTTCCTATCCAAGGAAGAAGAAAGAGGAGATCTTCTTGGAAAAAGAATCTAGGGTTGCAATTGACTTCCTTTTAGGGTTTGAAAAGCTTCCTTCTAGTGATCTTGACCTAAAAGAGTAAGAATACCCTTATTTCCTCAATTTTTTTCTTTTTATCCTTCCTTTTACCTTTCTCCAGGTTGGAACCTTACTGTTCGATGGTAGAAATTTCTCTAAAGCTCTAAAACCCCTTTCTTGCTCCTTATGCATAGGGTTTTCTCATTTGATGAAGAAAGGTGCTAGATGGATGAGTTCATAGCTTATGCTTGGATTTTATATCCTACCTTCTCGAGTTTTATTCCATTTGGGGTTTCATATTCTAATTATAGGCAAGTTTTATAACTTACTCCACGTTTATTGCTTACCATAAGCTTTCTAGCTCATGTTCTTGCTTAAAAATGATGATCCATACACTAAAAGGCTATGCTCGACTTGGATTTTGATTTTTATAATGTTCCGTGTTCTGATTTCAGCTCTAGATGAACCTGTAATCATGTGTATGCTATTCCTAAGGTATAATATGACTTGTATTAGGTTGTTTTGACAACCTATGGTGCTAAGCACCTATCAACCAATGGTCAATTTTAGGGTATAAAGCTAATTTCTTCTATAAACCCATGACTCGATGGTGGTACCATTGCAACAACCGATGGTGTTGTCTTCTTGACAACTGATGGTGGTTACAAAGGGTGTCAACTTACGTTCACCCCTTAGTTCAGGTGTTGGCTTAATTATAAGCCTAGTGATTAACAACGAAGTACCCTAATGATGCTATCAATCAATGGTGATAGTAGTTTGATATTTGATGTTGATTAATGAATATAGTGCTGATCTAACAACCTATGGTGACTTAATGGTCACTAATGATGGTCGATCAGGTCTCCAAAACCTATGGTGAGTTAATCATATAGTTGTAGCATCAATTAAGCCTTAGACCAATGGTTTCTTGGGTCACTTGATGCAATGGTTGAACCTATACTGTAATTGATGGTTTTAACACATGAACTTGACCCAATGGTCAAGATCTAATGTTTATTCCTCCAATAAAGTGGAATGATGGTTAATGGAATATGTTTGTCCAAATAATGTGATTTAGATGGTTTCCTTTATATGATCAACTTAAGGAGCTTACTTGTTGACAATGGACGGCTTGTTTTAAATGAACAGTCGATTGTGGGTTTTACCCTACTCTCAACAGAACCCTTATTGTTTTTAATCAAAGGATGTATAGGGTTAAATGGTGACTTTATATATCACAACTCAATAACTTCATAGATGATTCATTCAAGGTGTTTACTTATGTAAACAACCAATGGTCTTACCTTTTAAACATCCAATGGTTCTGGGTGACATTGTGGTTTGGTGATATGGGTTGAATGATGATGGAACAAATGGAGGGTTACCCTTAACAAGGTAGTATTACCTATTCACTCATATGAATTTAAGGGATGATAACCATATTGTGTTGATATGTAACCCTAATGAGGTATAGCTTGTTATCCCAAGTTTTAATATATCTAAATGATGGTAATTGGGTATGAATAGTCCTTGAATGACTAATACAATCATGGAGTACTCTCGTATTATTGTTGAAACCCTAGTATTCTATAACATGATGGTTACACCTTGATTTATGTGTGGGTTCATACTTTAGAATACTATGGAATGTGATGGTGATGCTTCACCTTATGCATCCATGATCTAATGGGGATGCCATGAGTTAGGGTTTGGGTGTAAGTGTTGATTAGTAACATTAATATAATTTATCTTGTTGAACCTAACTCTAATGCAAATAGATAAAGATGAGTATTCATGTTTAACCTTCTTATATGATATCATGATGGTGAAATAACCTCCTTAATATGCTCATAACCTTAATGTGTTAATTGGTGGTTAACATATATAGTCACATGGTTGATACTTTCTTATGCTAAACATGTGCATTATGAATATGATGAGGGTTAATCATATCTAGATTCGTTGAATGTTAATGTAATAAAGGAATGTTCTTAATGTTAGTATAACCATGCTATGATTGCTTAAAAATATCTCCTAGCTCATTAATGCAACATTATACTGATCTAGTGTATTATATGTAAGTGATGTTGTTGAGCCTTGTTATAAGGCATGCAAAGATAATGATGATCTTGTAGGGAATAGTATGATGGTCTTAATGACCTTTGGGCATGGTTGAGCCCTGAATGAGGTGTAATCCTCTTGTGTTGATAAGGGTTGATACCCTGTGATATTGCGAAAAGGATTTATGTCTTATGATAGTATGATGACTAGTGTGGTCTCATGAATGGCAAGTGAATAGTACCATGTGATGATGAGATGAGAAATTATGTTTCATACATTTTATATCTTTTAAAAGTTGTGATATTTATATGCTTGCTAGAAATGAATTTGGGTTTGTATGTCCACTTTTTTGATGCAGCCTTAATTCACCCAATTAGCATAACTAATCAAGTACAACTCTAATCATGTAGTGCACTGTGCCGTAGAGACATCTTCAGTGTCAGAACTTGCTGGATGGTGAAATGAGTATTCCTAAGGGAAACTCAGAGCGCATACTATTGAGTATGTGGGGGTGGAAAGTTGAGAATATATCCTTGTCATCCACAATGCAGGTTGTGGAGGATGGCTATGGTCATGCCTCATACATTTGATGTGATTGAGGACAACTGCGATTGTATCTCAGATTGGTGGGTTTTGTATACCCTAGTTTCTAGTGTCATGAACTATACCAAGGGTGGGCTAGTGGTTAGCAGCTTGACTATATGTCGTTGTGGTGGCAGCTTTGATTGATATGCCACTACTTTTTTACTCGTACTGTCTGAGGGGAAGAGATCTTAGGATACTGACACTCCTATATCTTGTACAGAACAGAATAGCCATTCGCAGGGGTCAGTTGGACTTTGGATGGTACGATTCAAATTCCCCAGGGCATAATAAAATATGTAAGACATTCATGTAGCATATTTGTTTAGGGTTATACCTAATGCTTCATATTGGATGATAGCCCTTGTTTGCTTTCTTTTCACTGAGATCATGTATTGTACAATAAGAGATAATAGATATGCATATGTTGTAGTTATGCTCATGTTGTAAACATGCTTATGTTGTCAAATATACTAACATGGCTAAGATGATGTTGCTATCTATGTTTAATATTGTTAACCTTTTCTATGTAACTATAAATTCTTAAACTGCTAATCATGCATATGCAGTTAATTGTGCTATGATGTTATTTCTACTTATATAGATTTGTTCACTTTATTTGAGAGGCCAATATTGATAGCCATGTTATGTTACTAGACATATTCATGATGTTAAGGATGCTTATGCTACTAGATTGCTTGTACTATTAACAAGGAATATGATGATAGTTAGATTAATGATAATGATGGTTATTAGATGTAAATTGATGATATTTGAGTAGATATCTATCTAGAGAAATGGATTTATTGTTATGTATATATGCATGGATGATCATAATTGTTGATAAGATGATTTGCTTAATCTATTTAGTATACTTGAACTGTTCAATCTATTCAATTGATTATTACATACTCCAACTGCTTAGTTATCTACTATTTAAAATGTTGTAATCAATAAGCGTTGTTGGAGGTTATATCTCTTGCTAGGACATGGGTCTCACCCTTGTGGTTCTCCACATTTTTTTAGGTAATCGGAAGTGACAAAAACAAACATGTCACAGCAAAGAGGAGCTATAGTAATGAATCTTTGAGAAAGTTGATTAGATGTCTAGTGTGTCCTAGAGTCATCCATGTACTCTCAGGCCCTGGCTGGAAAAGTTTGTATATGGTGTTTCAAACGAATTAGAATTTTATTAGCATGTTAATGCTTGTTTGTGTGACATATAAGAATATTTTTCTCTTGTGTATATATGGTGTGGCTAAGGCGATAGACCAATTTGTAGAGAATCCTTGGCATAGTATGGATACAAGAAAGATTTTGGGCTCTTATGCAAATGTTTTTGAGCGGGTGTTGATGTTGAAATTGATTTTAATTTAGCCATATTTTTGGGCATGTGATTAATTAGTGATTGATTGTGTTTATGTTTTGAGTAATTTCATTTAGTGTAATGGGTTCTCACATATAGTGTCATTGCTGGGGAGAAAGGTGCTCAACCTAGCTAGTTAGTTTTGCTTTGATCTTTTCCTGCTGCCCTTATCATTGCTATTATTTATTCTTTATTCTTTGTATTCTTTGTGCATATTGGTTTGCTAACTTGCTTTATTTTGTTTGGTTGTGCCTTGTGCATGTGGCAAGCCAATCGGGGAAGACAAGATGGAAGGCCAAAATGCACCTCACAAGCCACTTCAAGATTACTTCATGCCTAGCAACTATAAATCACCAATTGCTAGAAGAGTTGATCAAATGCCAGGAAAGCAATTCTCCATCCCTCCTGGTCTTCTTGGGGTCCTTCCCTCCTTCTACGGCTTAGAGAGTGAGAAATCCTACAAGCACTTGGACTCATTTCTTGAAGTATGCTCCACCTTGAGGACACTAATAGCTAGTGATGAAACAATCAGGTTGACCTTGTTCTCCTTCTCTCCTAAAGACAAAGCCTAAGATTAGTATGATTCAAGAAGGGACATCATGAGTTGGGAAGAGATGAATAATTATTCCTAAGGAAATTCTACTCTATTGTAGGGTTGACACAAATATGGCGTTCCATAGTGAGTTTCAGTCAAATGGGCAATGAGCAACTTTAAAAATGCTTGGGAAAGATTTAAGAAAATCTTGAGAGAATGACCACACCATGAGATCCCTTTGTGGCAGCTAATTAAGTCCTTTTACTCTTGTATATCTCCAACAGGTCAAACTATAGTAGATTCTTCTTTTGGAGGAGTTTTCATGGCTAGGCCACCTAAGGAGATATGACCATTGTTTGAGCAACTGGAAGAAGGTTCAAGAATCTGAGCTTCTAGCATGATGAATGATTGTGACCGCTCCTTTAGTATGACATCTCCATCTCATAGTGATTCAAACCCGCAAGTGATGAAGATTCTTGATGACATGGTAAGCTTCATGAAGAACCATGAGAAGTGTTCCTTGTCACTCGATCAATTCTATTGAGTTCCATGGTGAAGAAATGAAGATGCCTCACTCCTATAGCTACACAGAACCACAAAGTATAAGATATAGCTCAAGGTTTGAGGAAGAAGTTCTCTCTAGGTTGAAAAGCTTTGATGATGTCCAAAAGAATGTTACAAGGCTTAAAGAAAGGATAGAGTAGCTATCTTCCATACTTGCTCTCCAAGAGGAAAAATTGTCTTTGAAGCCCATAATGAGTTTTAATGAAGTAAGTAGACCCATGCATTCCAATCAAGTTCTCTATAGTCCACCTCCCATGCAAGTGCATCCCATATATCACTTTCAAGGCCATCCAAAGCCTTACACTCCTCGTACCTCTCCATCACCATGAATTTCCAATCAATTCACCTTGCAACCTCAATTCTCCCCTCCACCACAATTTCAATACAAGTATCACCCCCATCTCCTCCACAGCCCCAACAAGCTCCCCCTCTCCACCATGAGCATGGAAGTGTTGTGACAGTCTATGGAGTTGGAAATCTCTTGAGCAGTACGCGAGTCAAAGAAAAGTAGATAGGCCAAGGCAGCATAAGGATAATACTGTGATTGAGATTGCTGAAGATGATTCTATGACACCGCATGTTGAGTTTGGGATACCATGTGCTCCACCTCACACTCCATTTGCAGGTCCCACCATCCCTAGTGTTCCGCCTCATGTTGATTCAAGTAAGGCCAAAGAAAGTGAGTTTCCATTCTCTAAAGCATTTGATGTGCCCCTAGAAGAAAGGAGGAGATAAAAGCACAATGTTGACATTCTTGAGGTGTTTCACCAAGTGAAGGTCAACATTCCATTGTTGGATGCTATCAAGAAGATTCCATCTTATGCCAAGTTCCTCAAGAACCTATGTACTGTAAAGAGAAGGTCAACGCAGAGAATACCAAAGAGATTCAAATTGACTGAACAAATGGGTTCTATCCTCCAACACTCAATTCTCATGAAGAGGAAAGACCTAGGATCCCCACTCATGCCTAGATACATTGGGGAAATGGCATAGATAAATACCTACTTGATTTGGGATCTAGTGTGAATTTTATTCCATATAGTGTCTATGTTCAGTTGGGCTTAGGCAAGTTGAAATTGACACATTGAACTCTCAAATTGGTGGACTATTTCATCAAAGTGCTAAGAGGAAGAGTGGATGCTGTTTTGGTGATGGTAGACAAGGAAAGAGGCGTAGTGTTGCTGGTAGATTTCATTGTTCTTGACATGGAGTCGAATGATAGCAAGATTCCCATCATCTTGGGAAGACCATTCTTATCTACAGCTGATGCCGAGATACATGTGCACAATAGCATAATGACAGTCTCTTTCATGGACATGAAGATAAAGATCAACATATACAAGAGCTTAACCTAGTGAGTTTGAGATGAGCATATTGGACATGGTCACTTCAAGAGTTCGGCTGGTCATTTGAGAGAAGGAGATCTGGATGAAAGACTTAATGATAGATTTGGTGATCAAAGGGATGAGGAGCATAGGTTGAATGCCAATGAGAGGTGAATTTATTGTAAGAATGGACACATGATGATGCCAAATGGATGAATGATGCAAGAATATCCAAGAAGCCCAACTAAAGGCATGAAACTCAACGCTTGTGGGAGGAAAACCACATAGGTTTGGGAATTTTGCACCCAACCTTCAATTTTTGATACTTTTGCTTTATATTTACACTTTTCAATAAAACACACACACACACACTTGTGTTCAATAGTTTTTGTTTAGTTTTACGATGTGTAAGTAAAAATAGTGGTAAAATGAAGGGAATTAGATTAAATGTGGAAGATGATCATGAAAAATCACTTTTGATCAAAGATTTGGTGTTTTGATGAATTTCAAGTTGAAATGACCTACTATAGTACTCACCATGGTTGTGGTACCATGGAATGGCCGTGGTGATATACTCAAATCAACATGAGAATCAAGGAAATTCAAGGAAAGTAATTGTAGGCTAGAACGGTTGTGCTAGGCAGCACGACCGAGTGACTAGCTAGACACCACGGCTGTGTGGCCCAACATGGTTGTGTAGCCATCCAGCCAACACGGCTATGTTACCTAGCACCTCTGTGCCACCACAAGGAGGATCATCACCAGGGCTACCACAGTGATCATATGCCATATCACTCCTATACTTTAGTGCCATGCTGAGGACAACATGATTCAAAAGATTGGGGTGGTAGGATGGTATGCCCTCTTTCTCATTTTACTATTTTTGCATTTCACCTATCATTTACTTTGTTTTGTTGCTTTTGATATCTAGGTTAGATTTCACCTTCTTTGCGTGCTTGCATGTCATGTAATTTACTTTCTTGCAATTTTCACGCAATTTTCAAAAAAAATTATCTTTCTGCATGCATTGCATATCATGTATATTTTTGTAATTTTTGCATGTTTTAGCTACGATTTGCTTGTTTCGTGCTTTATGTTCCATAATGTAGGTATGTATGTGATTGAAGGTGATTTGGCACCATTTTGGCCAATTTTGCCCAAGTTTAGAACTTCTTGCTTAAAAGTTGTGTTTTGACCCAAGCTCTACTTTTTGGATGAAAATGATGACCTTTGACAAATGCAAGTGAATTATCATGATTTATTGCTAAATGGACTCAATATTGACCTTTTACATGTGAACCACCTCTCTCATGCTTCTGAATGGTTTGGTTGAATTGTTATTAAAGCAAGACACAAACACTTAGAGTTTTGTAGAATCTAATGATAGAAATGTGGTTTTAATATTTCTCATTTATGTGGTGTGTCATTTCTTGATAAAATTGTTGGAGTAACTTTCATGCAAGAGACCTCATGTTGATGTCCACACTAGTAACCCCTCTTTGACTCACTTTTCTTCTACCATCTTCTTATATCTCCGCCTCATGAAAGGATGCCAAAGTGCACACATTCAACCTTGGCCACCTCCAAAAGTTTGGGGTAGACATATCCATACCCCCTCTTCACTCTCATCATCATGTGCCCTGTCCACATCATGGAAAAATAAAAATTGCAAAAATAAAATAAAATATTCTCTTGTTTAAGAGCATCTAAATAAAATTTAAGAAGAGTGTGTAAAATCACTCCAAACTCTTATCGCAACCCTTTCTTCCTTTTACATGCCCATGGATCTAGGAAACATAAAACCTAGCTCACTTTGCACTTTTTCGCAGCCACATGGGTTACTTAGTGTGGATGGACATATGAGATTGAATGCATGAATGTAATATAGAAAAAGTAGTCATTTTTTACCTTCACCGCCATGAAACAGTTTACCCAGAGTGATAGGACAACCATATGGATTGATTGTGTTTTCTATGCTCTATATTTGAAGTTTGCATGCTTAGTGCTTCAATCATGATTGGTTTGTGAAAGAGGATAGGAGAGAGGTGGAATGCATGTACCCAGTCACCATTGATCCCATTTAATCAATATTCATCAATTGCATTGCATTTGTCATTTTTTTATTTTGGAAAACTTGTAGAGATATTGAGTTGGAGCATACTTGAGGACAAGTATGTTTTAAGTTTGGGGTGGTGATGTAACCCTATTTTAGGGCTTCAACTTGTGTCTTATTGCACTTCAATCACATATATACCTACTAGACTACATGTTATATCCCTCAATTTGCATATTTCTATCAAATGCACTTATGGAGGCTTTTTGCATGTTTTATAGGTACTTTGACCACTACTTGATGGAAGGGAGAGAAGGAGGAGAATCTAAGGGTTTCTTCACCCTTGAAGGAGCCTAAAGCGAGTCCAAGAGCTTCCCCAAGTCGTCAAGAATCAACCCAAAGCAAGGAGAATCAAAGATGAGCAAGTTGAAGGTCAAAGTGCAAGGAAGAAGCTCCAACACGGCTGTTGTATATGGCCACGGCTGTGGCACAACGGCCCATGTTATAGTAAGGTGCAAGTTTGAAGCTTCCAGCCACCACCCCTGTGTTGGTCAAGCTCTACCATCCCTATGGTGACTCAATTCCACTACCCTAATGATCGCCTACCACCCCTGTGGTGACTCAATTACACCACCCTAGTGACGAACTACCACCCCTGTGGTGACCCAAGTCCACCATCCCTATGGTGACCACCACAACCATGGTATTGACCCTCCAGAGATCTTGAAACAACCTGAAATTTTCCACCAAGGTCGTGCCCATACACCATGACTATGTCCAAAATGGTTGTGGTGAACAAAATGGTTGTGGTGTCTAGCAACCCTAACACAAATTTTCCACTAATTTTCCCATATTGCCCCACTTAACCTAGTGCTTACCCACCACCTATACATACCTAGGGGGTGGTTGTAACACAAGGTTAGCTACCTTCTACCCCCTCTTATCTCCCCATTTTCTCCCCTTAGCCATTCCACTTCATTTCCCCCTCCATTCCACTCCATTTCACCATTTCCACCACCAAAACCCTAGTTTCTTGGTGTTTTGGCCACTGTCCACCTTCATTCCATGCCCTTGAACCTTAAAGGAAGGAGGAGGACGTCCCTACATTAGCTAAAGAGGAGGATCACTCCATCTACACCGAGCTACATGGCTACTTCCCCCTCTTTGTCCTTTGTTTTTTTGTTTTGCATTTCCATGAGTAGCTAGGCCTCTTAGGTGGGATGTTTGGGGCTCAAAATGTTACTTTGATATCATGTTACAGGAAAATGATATGTAAACATTGTAATTTCGTTTGCAAATTATTATGTTCTATTTCAATCTCATTCTTCATGAATTGCTTGTTGGTTTTTTCTTGAAATTACCACGAAATTTAGGAAAATTGCTTATATGTGTGAATTTTGGGATTTTCTCCCAGGTCCAATTGATGGATCCCTAGCTGGCCACCCATCTTCCTATATACTAATAAATTCTCATAACCCTATTTGAGAGATCTAAGTAGCTAGTTTACATGAATTTAGTGTGCTTAGCATGGAGCTTTCTCAAGGCTAGAATGCGGGTGATGTGAGGCCTAAAACCTCCCTTCCACTCCCATTACTACCCTCAGCCCCTAATCACACTAAGATCATATAACCTAGAAACCTAGGCTTTCTTAGAATATAATTGAATTACACCTAAACCCTAACCCAATTGAGCCTCGTAATGGTAGTAGAAGGTGTTAGGGACTAGTTCCCCTATACACAACCTATCCTATCCATGGCCAGTTAGTAGTTTAAGATGATTCATTAGCCTCTAACTCGTTGTTTGGTTTGGTAATATAAATGAAAGCATAATTTTTACATGTCACCCCTCAACCTAATTGATTAGTGCATCCCCCAAACAACCCACATTTCCCTTTATTTCATTAAAACCCTAATTGTTATCTTTCTTAGCTAGTGTTATCTTAGTTAGCTTCTCGCCTTGTTCTTGCTTTGTTCTTGCTAGCTTAGGTCTTTAATTGAACTTTTACCATGTTTGCTAGCTTAGTGTAGTGTAGAATTCTTCTTACTTGCCTTAGTATATCTTGCTCTTTTCTTTGTTTGTCTTGTCTTTTCTTAGTCAGTAGAATTAACTGTCTAAGGTTAACTTAGGTTTTGATTCTGTTTGCTTTCCTTCTTTTTCTTGTTTGTTCATTAGTAGTGTAATCAACAAACCAACATTGAAACCATTCAACCCTAGACTCTACAGTAAGAACCTAGCCCAAAAACTAATCTAGCTCTAGTGTCCCCCTTTCTCCTTGTGGATCGACCCTACACTTGCCACCCTCTTGTACTACGACATGACCCTGTGCGCTTGTGGGTCTAGTGTTTTGGTGTATGTGAGTATGTTTGTGTAGGTCCTTTATAAATTTTGAAATATATCTTGTGTGTTATGATCTCATGGGCGCATCTAGTCAAATATAAATTGATTAGTGTGTGCACCTCAAGTGGGACGCACCAAGCTTTCCAGAGTCGTTGTCAGGGACAGAAAGCACCATAATTGCCTAGTAGTTGTGGTGTTGACTCTCCCCTTTGGCACTGTCTTTTTCCAATTTACTTGTTTGCATTTGAAAAACACACCAGGGCCTAAATACTTCACTAGACCCTTCTGCACTTCAAACTAGGATCTTTTTGAAGACTACACACATAAAATATATCTATAGATATGCTATAGTCCAAACTAAAATTCTATGATCGCAGACCTTAACTCTACCTATATGGCTCTCATCCCAAGAAACCAAACCTTAAGATCATTACATGATTTCGGCCCATTAGTGTCCTTAATTGCAGATACAAAAAATAACAAAAACACTTAGCAGACTAGATTTGGTACTAGATGATTTTTCTCTATAGACCAACCAAGCTTCATTAAAGGTTACGAGACTCGTGATGCTTCATAACATCTAATGAAATCACATTCTACCACCCCCACAAATCCATTCCCCAAACAATTATTAAATTGGACTTTGTAAAAGTTTTGCTCACATAAAATGTGTCAGTTCTCTAGAAGGTCCTTGTGGGTCATGATTTATAAGGAAATTGGATGAGAAGTCACGTGTTACTCCATCCTCATTCTCCATTCTACTCAAGGATCCACTCATAGCTACTTCAAAAGTTCCAATAGTTTTGCACAAGATAAACCCTTATCCCCACAACTTTGTATCACTGCTACACAATGCCAGAGTAGGCTCTTGCGACCTGCCACTATGAGTGACATTATTGATTCTATAATGGCCTCCAACATAAAAATTGACTCTTCTATACAATTTAGTTACGATAGGTCATATTCATAAAACCATCATCAAATTTTTTTTATATATACAACATATACTCACTATATTCCAGTCCATATCATACCTCTAGATAAACTAGTCAAAATCCTCCTTTCTCATATGCCCTACACCTCCCCTTATAACCAACACAAGTTCTCTTGTATTCTAAATGACACATAGAATCCATCACAATGCAACACTTTGGACTAACCTTTGCTCCATGATCTCTACCATCCTTAGTTTGGAGTCTCATCGTAGACTCTTTTACAAAAAAGTTGAACGGTTGGTCATGTTGTTCCATCACTCTATTAGGTTGAATTTTCCTAGAAAATATGGCCATCTCATAAATCCCAACATACTTCCTGAGTTGCATTTCTCTCCCATCCAAGACCAAAAGAAAAATGGACAAACTATGTTCACACTTTACATGGAAATATTACAACAATCATCATGTTTCTTGGGACACTATATGTCTCATCAAATTTATGGTTGGTTGAGGTATAAGAAAACTTTCTACCAAGGCTTCATACTATAATTTAAGAAATATTTATACAATTCCTTGAACCTAATCGTCAGTGGTGCAAAATAGTCAAAATAGAATACTACTAAAGAACTCCCCTATGGCAAAATGTACCTCAATACACATAATCATGCATTTAAAGTACATATTCAAACACTCCCAGACCTTAAAAGTATTAAGCAGAATAGTAATTGATACTATACATCATCTATCTTTTTAGTTTGACCCCTAAATTCATGGCTATAGCCTTGCCTCACTGTTAACATCACAAACTGACTTTTTCCAAATATTAGGCTATGAAAGCTACATGTTTGCATCACATATCCAAAAACAACTCTTCCAAAAGATCCATTATGCAACATATCCTATAATACATAATGAACCAAATATATCAATGATCGTACTTCCCTAAAACGGGTCCCAAAGTAATCTAGGTTTATTGTGCTACATTCTCTATGTCAAAATCTTATCATTTTTCATCATACTAAAGTTTATGCCCATATTTTACCAAGATCTTTTGGCACGTGAAACTCTGACCTAGCATCACTGTATTCATATGATGTCTCTATGAAAATAAACAAATGATGGTCCCTAACCTATTCAAAATAAATATTCATGGGTCTTTCCCATGCATGCTATGTTGGAATAACTCATAATCAATATGACATAACCTTGTTTCTTTCAAGTTCTCAACATACATATGGCATGACTTCAACATTAACCTCCAACACATTGACCTTGAATGTATGTATATTTCCTTACTTTATCCTCTCCTTAAGACATCCAAAATTAAGGTCTGATAATCCTATGCCTCTAGAGGATCTGCTACAAAAATTTTAGAAACATCTACACAATACCTTTGGAGATTATCAACCTCATTAAAGTTTAATTTTTTGTTAACTCTTTATTACATATCTGATATATACATGATCACATTATACAACTTGCTTGGTCACTACTTCACTCCATCCTCCCCTTAAAACTCCATCCCTTCACAAGTTTATAACACATATGGAAGTAGTAGGAATGACTTAAACCATCTAAGCACTCAAGAGGCTCCACACCTCTCCCTATGATCATGATTCTTGGTTCTTATAGAGTTTGTTACTATGTTGGCTCACTGATGCAATATCATATGGATTTATATATGTAGCATAGAGATTATATGATAGAGTACCCCTCCATTGTACCTAATTTACTTCTTTCTCATGCATGGGTCCTAGCATAAGGGTGCCCCATCTACTACTTGACAAACACTATAGCTTAGATACTTTTACCATTAGTTCTGACTCCTTACAAGCTTATTGCTAGTGATATTGCCTTTACCTATCCTATCCTAGTCATTCTAGATAGCCACCTGAGGATACTTCGCATTGATATGATGTACTCTCCTTTATCTTAATATAACATGTATAATTGTAGAAAAAATGATCCCTTGTAAAGACTTAAAGTTTAGATGTAATGAATATATTTTTTTCCTTTCCCAATGAAGAACTGGAGGACAATTTTGGAGACTTTTTGCTAAAAGGTAACTAAAATGAAACTGTATTGCTAAAAAACTATAAAATGAATAATTTAGTTTTATAAAAGACTTAAAGGTGAAGGAACATTAGAAACACTATAGTGAAGATAGAATATATGCCATCTGTGCGCATATATATATAGTATGAATAAATAAAATTAAAATATAGGTTTATAGTGGAAATATATTCATAATGTTTAATTATGTATATGTGGTAGACATTTGGTGGATATGTGACCATGTCACCACTCTCATTCATATAATTTTAACTGCCATAACATATTTTGTTGGCAATATTGTTTGCATAATAGATTAAAGAAGCATAGACGATATACATTAAGTAGGATCTCATATAAGTTTATAAGCTAGGAATAATTCTAAATTATTATCCAAAAAAGGTATAGCATTAGTTATGGTGTACAATGCCTTACAATTTTCATACAAAATCCAGTTAGATGCCAAATGCAAATGAATAAAAATGGAAATGTTGATAAAAATATGAAAATGCATCATGATACAAAAAGACATAACAATTATGAACAAGATACTAGGCTAACCTTAGCAAATGGTACTTCCCTAGAATTTTTTATGGAAGTAAAACAAACCCATCTAACAAATAAGGGATAAATAGATACATTCTCTCCCCCTCTTCCACACCCATGGGTTGAATGCTCGAGAGGGTGGTAAATTAAGATAGAAATTGGGATTCAAAACCAGGTCCATTTGTTAGGGGACTCAGTGCTCGACTAGTTGATCCACTCCTTGTTGGCTTACACATCTAACTATTGACATACTCATTATTCATACTAACGAGAACACATAAGTAGAATAGGAAGAATGTGCATACTAGATGTGTCCTTATGGAGATCCAAATGTTAAATCTCAATTGTTGTTAGACACCACTTCCTTGAACTCCTCAAGAATTGTAAAACATATGTTCTTGGTTCCAGATTCAAGCCAAATTAAAGTGACATGCATTGCAATTTTCTATGTCAAGCTAGAATAGAGAGAAGTATCTATCATTACTAATCAATCATACTTTTTTCTAATAATTTGTGGAGTGGATCGTATGAGAAAAGTGATGAAAATGGAGTTCGTCATGGTGAAGAAGGTAATAATTTTTTTTTATGTTCTCAAAAAAATCAAGTATGAGGTAACAAGAAGATGAAGGACCATAGGAAGGGATAACCAAGTGCCAAAAAACTAACTACATGATTTGCAAGAACATGAAATGTTGTTCTATTTTGAAGGGCTAAATATGCATATGATCACATCATTTTTATTTTAGTAGTATGTTCTACCAAGCATAATAACTATGTGTAGGAACTTGTTAATAATGACAAAAGATGGGATTGTAAAAGAAATAGGGGGAAAGTACAATGAATTATTAGTAACTGCTAAACTACATGTCTTCCATAATCATTAATTGGAATACATTCATATGTATTGGTGTTTAACTTATAGGTGGATCTATTGTAGTTTCGCCTCTTTATTTTTAGCAAAGTAGGAACATATAGAGCACCATCACCTAGGACCCTTGATGATGATGATGTGTGTGTGTGCGTGTGTGTGTATATGTATGTATGTATGGGATTAAGAGAGAAAGATTTCCCCCCTCCCATGCCCGTGGTAGAGATCAAACACCCGAGAGGGTGGTAAATCAAGGTGGCAGCTGGGATTCAAACCCGAGTCCCTTTGTTAGGGGACACCATGCTTGACCACTTGAACCACTCCTTGTTGGTAGTATGTATGTATGTATGTATGTATGTATGTATGTAAGTATGTATGTATGTACATATGTACATATGTATGTATGATATTAAGAGAGAAAGATTTCTCCCCCCTCTCCCATGCCCGTAGCGGAATGTATCGGAATCTGGTAAATATATTCTGACGATCCCCCTAAAAAATATTAGGGGGTCAAAAGTACATGTAGGCCCAACGCCATACACCCAAATCAGCAATACAACTCACACGTCTAATCAATATTTAGTCTACGTCTAATGCATTTACTAATTTTTACAGCAATAACATTTGCACCAGTAGACTTCTCATGGTGTTTCCTCACATTCCTTTCCTCCCAAACATGGTAGTAAAGGCCCGCCAACAGCAGATTTTTCTTTAAGCTCGTTCCACATCTTTTTAACATCCTCTGCGGATCCGCACACAGCTGGATATGTAGGCTGAAAGTGCTGCATATAATCTCCCAGATCTCCTTAGTAAATTTACATTCTCCTGCTAGATGGCTGTGGTTTTCCTCCTCTTCCCCACACAGAAAACATACAGTAGATATGTCATAGTTCCAACCTTTAATTCTATCCAAGGTAGCAAGTATGTTATGCAGAAACTTATAGACACATATGCTCCATTTTGGTACATGTCTTTCAATCCACAATTGGTCACACACTGGATCATTTGCACCTCTTATACGGGACACCTCCCATATATTTATCTTCTTGTCCTTGAGCATCCATTCCCCATTGACATTAACCACAAACAAGTGCTTGATTTGTGGCTACATCTCTCGCAGGACATTGATAGATCTTGAATAACCTTCTCTTGTTTTTGGAGAGAAGTCTAGTCCCCTTGGATATATGTCTCTCATCCATTTCCCCCATGTGGATGAGCCTTCCTGGTAAGCAACAATCCGTCTCATGGAACCCCATCTAGCTATATCTCTCGGGGTTTTCAAATCAAGCCCACCTTCATCACTGGGAAAGGCCAGTCTAGAGTATTTCATAGGATGATGTCCGCTTCCCCATAAGAAATTAGCCATTTTCATCTCCATTATGTCAAGTACTGATACAGGAATTTCTCCTTGCTGAACCCAGAAGATAAGAAGGCCCTCAATAGCAGCTTTAATTAGAGTCCTACGTCCCGCCATAGATGTTCTTTGTGTAGGCCATCTGCTGATCATTTCCTCCACTTTGTCTATGCATTCAGCAAAATCCTTTACCTGTAGATTGCCTTCGGCTAGTGGGAAACCCAAATATTTTGTGGGAAATTCACCTCTTTCCACGCCCATAGCATGAACAAGTCTTTCCTCCATTTGATGGCAATTTTTAGAAATAAAGATATGTGTTTTACTAGCATTGACATACAAACCAGTTTGCTGCCCAAACTTTTCCAGGAGACTTTTAAGATTCTCTATGCACTGCTGTTTTGCTTCTACAAAAACCAGGACATCATCTGCAAAGATCAAGTGTGTCATAACCTTTGTGTCGTGGACTGTGTATGGCTTTATTTCCTTTCATTCTTCAGCTTGTTGCATTTTCCTCGAGAAATATTCCATGACCATCACAAACAGAAGCGGTGAAAGAGGATCACCTTGACGTAGACCGTTGCCACCCCAAAAGAAACCTGTGGAGGTACCATTAACCAAGATAGAATAGCTAGTAGTCCCAACACATTGTTTCATCCAGCCAATCCATTTTTCATTAAATCCCATTTGTTCCATGATCCACCATAATTTTTCCCATCTCACACTATCATAGGCTTTAGAGATATCCAGTTTCAAGCAAGCTTTCATGCTTCCTCTCATGACATTGAAATCCAGAAGGAATTCTCCCACTAATAAAGCGCAATCACTAATACTTCTACCTGTGATAAAGGCTCCTTGATTGGCAAAAATAAGGTAGGGAAGGACCATTTTCAGCCGGGCAGCTAGAATTTCAGCAATGATTTTGTATTGGACCGAACAACAAGCAATGGGTCGAAAGTCCGCAAGAGAAGAAGTAACTTTCTTTTTTGGAATCAAAACAAGAAAAGAATGATTAACTTGTCTTACCATATTCCCTCCTTCCAGAAACCAGTCAACATAGGCAAGAAGGTCGCCTTTGATGATATCCCACATTCTTTTGAAGAAGAAAGCGTTAAAACCATCCGAACCGGGGGACTTGTTGCTGCCAATGCTCCACAGGGCCTCCTTAACTTCTTGTTCATTTATCTTTCTTGTGAGGATGTTATTGTGAGTGTTATTAATCTTGAACTTCCAGTCCACTTCTTCATTATCATCAATATCTTCTGAAGAGGTTTTATTGTAGAGAGAGGAGTAGAATTGGATGGCATGATCCTCTAAGTCCTCTTGTTTGTTGATCACTTGTCCTTCTGCATTTATAAGTTCAGAAATGATATTGCCTGCCTCTCTTCTTCTAACTGCTGCATGGTAGAGCTTTGCATTCCTATCTCCATCCTCCAACCATTTCTCTTTACTTCTTTGCCAATAGAATTTTTCCTCAACCTTTTTCAGGTCCTCAAGCATCCTCTTCACTTCCCTTTCTTTTTCAATAAGATTTGGGTTCAAGGGATCATCCAATAATTTCTCCCTAATCTCTTTGCAGTCCTTCTTCGCATCTTTCAGCATATTTGGGATATTCACTTCTTCTTTTGCCCATTTCTTCAACGCCTCTTTGGTATTCTTTAACTTCATAGCAAACACGTACATGGGATTGCCCATCATCTGAATACACCAACTTTGTTTGACAATATCATCAAAGCCTTTCCAGTCTGCCCAATAGTTTAGAAATCTAAACGGTCTTCTTTTCTGCTTTTTCTCTTTTATTTGGATTGATATAGGTGCATGATCACTAATATCCGACCCTTCCACCTTAACCTACACATTTGGAAGAATTTTCAGCCACTCATCATTTACCAGTGCCCTGTCAAGCTTGCTAGCTATCCTATCCTATGGTCCTCTTTCATTGTTCCAGGTAAAGATGTCACCCCCTACCATAGGTAGTTCAAACAAGCATGCTTTATCAATAGCTCAGTTGAATGCATCCATCTCAGCATTAATAGCTAGTCTTCTACCTCTTTTTTCCATCTGTAGCCGTACAGTATTGAAGTCCCCAACAACCATCCACGGTAACTGAGCCTTCCTTGAGATAGAAATCATATCATCCCACAGGTCACATCTTGCCTTCCCGTCATTATGGCCATACACAGCTGTCAACCATATGTGAAGAC
The DNA here is from genome assembly GCA_963693085.1 of Alisma plantago-aquatica. Lineage (NCBI taxonomy): Eukaryota > Viridiplantae > Streptophyta > Magnoliopsida > Alismatales > Alismataceae > Alisma > Alisma plantago-aquatica. Next base: position 1,379,845,190 of record OY856412.1, read on the forward strand.
CTCCATTATTGACGCAGTCCACTGTCACCTGTTGATCCGACATCTGAACAGCAGACACCTGCCAAGCATTGGGCTTCCAAGCCACACAGACATGAGAAACACCAACACATTCAACATTAGACACGTGCTCCCAACCTTGAGGAAAAAGAAACTTAATGTTGTTTTTATTCTGTTCTTTTATTTTTGTCTCCACCAGAGCAACCATTGAATGACCACTAGATGTGATCCATTCTCTGATTTCTTTCTTCTTATTCCTGTCACACCTGCCTTTGATATTCCATAGGAGCATGGACATATCAAATGTGTTTATTTGACCTGGTACGCCTCGAAGGCACTTTCCCGACATTCTTGCCCTTTGTTGTTCGCTCATGTTGTTTGGAGACGAAGTCCTCCTCATTATCTGATTCAGATAATGCCTCAAAACTATTAGTAGTATCAAGGATGGTGCTGACCCCCTGGGTTCTCGGTATCCCAGTCTTCTTGACTCCTCTCTTTCTAGCACTGGATATGAATTCCCCTTCTTCTTCTTTCTCGCCTTGCATTCCATTTGATTTGCTGCTGCTATCCAAAGGGCTACTTTCTCCTCGTACTTCTTGTTCAGGTTCTTGGTCATGCTTCCCGGCCTTACCTTCTTTCTCAACTGAAGTTTCAGCCTGTTTGACGTCATTCACAGCTATTCCCTTCTGTCCTTCCTGTTCAGTATCTCCTCGTGGAGCTTGTTCATCCATAGAAGGTCTCTTCTCCTTCCACACTTTCTTCCCCTTCAGGTCTTCCTTCTTCTCCTTCGTTGTTCGGCCACAATCTGCTGTATCATGTCTAAAGGCCTTGCAGTGGTCGCAACTAGCTGGAATGTGATCATAAGCCACCGATACAGGGATTGGTTCACGTCCCTTGACATTAAGCCAAGCTTTGTAGGTTTAGGCAGTGGCGGAGCCAGCCCCCTAATGAAGGGGGGCACTTGTAAAAATAACGTTATGTATTTATATAAGATCGATATTATTTTTATTTTAAATCAGATGTAAATAGAATTTAAATAATCACCATGAGACAAATGGAGTGTGAACATGTCTCAAAGACATGATATGGACCTATTTACTTGGATCTAGTGCGAAAAATATATGAGTCTTACATAAACAAAAAAGTAGGTTGGAGACGTAACTCATCACTTTGTGGAATATTTAATATAGATCCGATCAAAATAACCTTCTGTGTATCTAATATTGCATAGTATTATGTATATTATAACATTCTACATACGTTTAGGATATTTTTATATGTATGAAGAGTTTGAAATGACGACATTGGCATTAAAAATATTTAATTTATTTGAATAAGACCAACTATTCCTTTATATTAATTCTTTATATTGGAAAAACCACATAAATTTAATGTTCAATTTTGATTGTGTGGATTATTATTTAATTTTTAAGATCACGCAAATAATTTCCTACATGATGAGTTTGACAAGCAAGTAACTAGAAAGTAACATAAAGTTAAGAAATAAATATATAAGTAGTATCATGTGGCAATTACTATTATTATATATAAAACAAGAAATCCAATACTGTAGTAGTTTAAAGTTAAATAAAGATACTTATAATGGTGTTAAACTTATTCATAATTTTTACCTAATAAAGTAATAGATATTATGATAATTTATTGTTCACTAAGTTCTAAAGACAATTATTTCTATGTTGCATTGGAAACTAAGAAAATATCAAAATTCATTATCTTTGACATTAACATGAAATCATATTTCTAATTTAGAGAAATAATACTTTTATAACTTGTGAATAGAAGTATACTTTTAAGGGTTCTTTCATAATGACACATGATATTAAATTATTTTAAATTATTTGATATTTTATAAAGTATATAATTGATAACAAATATCTATTTTTGTTTCATCATTATCCATACAACTACACAGTTGCTATATTTGTTATATATTCAAATATTTATATATGATATAAAAATATTTGATATTTAATAAAGTATACTATATTATAGGTATTTATTTTTTATATTATCATTATACAAATATGTGTAAAATAATAGTTAATAAGTTGACATTTATGTATGTGTTTTTGATACATTTGTTAATATATTTAATAAAGAACAATTCATTTAGTATGGAACATCGATATATATTTGTAAAGTAAAGAAATATCACTGATTTTTATAAAAGTATCCTATTTTGATGTATTTTTATTTATGATTCTTTACTAAAAATAGTATTATTGATGACATTATTTATGAAAGATAGTTTATATATTTAGAAATTGGGTTAATTAGTGTGTGAAGGAGATAACACAGAAAAATAAATATTAACTTTGATACCATGTAAATACACATAATATGTATATATGTTCAAAAAAATTCAAAATTGAAGGTGGGGCACGTGCCCCAGCTTGCCCCCCCCTCCCGCCGCCACTGGGTTTAGGTCCTTCCACCTTCAGCTCGACGAGCACTCGTGCGTCTTCTCCTTCCAACGAACGTTCGTCTATATGCAAGACACGACCAGCTCCTGCGCCGATGGTTCCTGCCGTTCTCCTTGTCCACGACTGTCTGAACAAGTTGATCGTAATCCAAGTCGGCACGGTGCTGAAGACTTCCTTCCTCAAATCGTCTCCATGAGTATAGTGCTTTGCGATCATCAGTTGGTGGTCGAACCACCTCGGTCCCATGGCCAGCGCCGCCTCCTTATCAGCCGCTGTCGAGAAACGGACTAGGAAGATGTCGTTTTATCGTGAAAGTAACTCAAAGGAGCCCTTCGGCTTCCATGTGCGCTTGATCCACGCCTGCAGGTGCGGGTAGAACGGCCTCCTTCCGAGTGTATAGATCATCATCGTGAATTCCCAGATGTTATGAAGTCATTCGAACTCTTCCACGTCGAGGTCGACATGGATCTCGCCCCCTTCCTCCCTCGGCGGCGGGAAGTCCATGGTCTCCTTCGACCCTGGCTTCGGTTGCTTGAGAACCTGGTTCCATGCCAGCGGGGTTCAGACAGTTGCTTGCGGCGGAGCGCTGCTCTCTCTGTTCTCCTTTATGCCGACGCTAGGCTTAGCGGCCGGCATGCTCGTCCCTCCCTCAGTTCCGGAGGCGGTTGATCCGGTGGCTGTAGTTGATGGTGGCGGGTTGCGGGTGGCTTGTGGTGGTGGTGGAGTTGTTGAGCGGGGGTGGACGTCGCCAGTCAGAGTAGCTGGTGATGTAGGCGCCATGCCCATGGTTGCCGGCGGGAGTCGCTTTCCGATCACCCGGAGCCAACCCTAGAGGACGGCCGCCGAAAAAAAAGTATGTTCCAGACGTGTTATATTTAATCTTTATATGTATGTATGTATGTATGTATGTATCCGTAGCGGAATGTATGTATGTATGTATGTATGTATGAATGGGATTGTAACATACCAGAACACGAACCCTACCCTAGAAGTTTAACCTTTTGGACTTAGCCAAACAAGGTTAAGGTTAGAATGATCCTAATAATCTAATGCATGAATAATGTAATCTAATATGTCATATAACTCATTTGGTGATAATAAGATGATAAATAACTTAATTGGATGCATAATTTGGTTAATGGGCCTCTAATGGGCCTAATGGCATAATCTATGTAATAAAGCCTCAAAATAAAGAATAGACTTCAAATTCGTAATCTACACATTAAAATAAGCTTACATGTCAATTTTCATTTAATTTGGACACCTCAAAATAATATGGTAAGTTAAGAGAGAGAAATTGCCTAAAAGGTGTAAATAATAAATAAATATAATAATTGACTCCAAAAGAGTAAAATAATGTTATATTCGTGATCTATATAATAAATATAGCCTTTGGGTGAATTTTCATCCAATTTGGAGAAAGTTTGCTTAAAAGGTTAAATCAGGAGAGAGAAAGTGTGTAGAATCTCCAAAATATTAATTAAATATTCAACCAACTCCAATATGTAAAATTGATTGAAAATTCGTATTCAACACATTAAATATGACTTGTGTGTCAAGTTTCATAAAATTTGGATAATCCTAATACCATTGATGAAGGAGGAAAGAGAAAATAGTAATTGATTTATTTAACACATTAAAAGTTTCCAAAAGGCAAAACTAAGTGCATAATCGGAATCTACATGCCTTTATTGGCTTCTGTGCAAAATTTGTCTTAATTTGGATAATGTATGAACCCTTATTTGAAGAGAGAGAAAAGATACATTTAATGCAAATGTTACTTTATTCATTTGATCGATTTTCCTTGTCACACCTTTTGATTTAGGTACGCTTGATTGGGACCGTGGATTTTGGATCCAACGGTTCCACGGTTGTCTCCTAGCTCCGATCGGAGTAGGAGTATAGGTTGCTTTCTGTGGATTTTTCGGACGAGGATATCTCCCTCGATTATTAATCTTTTTCGACGATTTCTTCGCCCTCACCTTCCCCTTATCATCCCGCACCTGATGACCCTACAAAATCTTGGGCTCGAGGCATCCTTTCCTTGTTTCACAGGCTCCACGAGAGTCCTCTGTTCTCGCCCCTGTTTTTTGGTCCTTTTCATCTCCTCACCTCTCAGCTTCATCGGACCATCACCCAGAGATCCCGAAACCTCCGCCGAAATCTCTAGTTTGATTTCCCTTCTTTGGTTCGGCTTCGATGGACCCCGAGAACCTTTCCCCTTCTCCGGCTGCTCTTGCTTGGGAGGTCGGTCTCGCCGACATCTCCAGGCTTTGTGCAAGCTCAGACAATCGTCGTTCTGGTTTTGGTGTTTCTTTGCGGAGGTGTTGGTGGCACCTTCAATTGGGTAAGTTGTCGTTGCTTGCTGTTTTCCCTCTTTTTGGACAGCGTGAACCTATGCTCGCATATCTCTATTTTTTCTCCGCAACCTTCATCGTTGTCTGGATCCTCGTGTTCGTCGTGGTTCATCGAACGCTTGGGTAGTTTCTCGTTGTGGTTTGGCCTTGGTTCCTCGTTTTAGGATCTCGCCTCTGAGCTTCACAGAAGCTTGTTCTCGCGGCCATGGCTGCACTTGGGAACGGGGTTGAACCTCCTCTGTGGTATGCCTGCTTTGCCCTCGCCTTCCTCTTAGTTTTAGTTTTCTGACCGAAGGGCATAATGGTCTTTTCGTTCGGTCCTGTTTTGATTTCTTTGTGCAAGACTTTGTTGTCTTTGTTTGGAGGTCCGCTGAGATGGATGGCTCTAATAGGCCGGCCTAGGTCTGCGTGGACTCTCTCTCTCTTGCAGCTTCTTGCCTATGTGGCTTTATCGGATTTTCTGATTGGATGGTTTTGTAAAATTCGTAACAAATAATATGTAGCTCAGAAAAATAAACTAAAATATGTTCTGAAATCACAAAAATCTAAGCTATCCAACAGTACTAATCTTATTGCCCTTATCTGATGTTAATAATATGTCATTTTTCATGGTTTAAATCATAATAGATAATAACTTATAAAAATCATAACTAAATATCTGCAAGTCAGAAAAATATAATAAAATATGTTTTGAACTTAGGAAAATATAATCTAAAATATGGAATCATTTTGGAAACCTAATTCATATATTAATAAAAAGGTGTTTTTAGGGTTTATGAAATCATTATAAATCTAACCCTAATTTCACATATATGCTAAATAGGTGTTTTGGAAGCCTAGGCTTGGACCTAGATGTGAACCTGGATCGTTTGACTCTGAAGTTGAGGTATGGTTGCATCTCCTATTATTTCTATATTGAGCAATCCTTGTCTCTTATGTATGTTGTATCCCCTATTCATCCATATTGAGCAAGGCACCTACTTTATCATTCTTTTGAATGTTGGCCTACACAATATGTCTTATCTTTTGATATCATGGTTCGTGTGAACTATCTTTCTTGTTATGAACTTGGATATTTTCTTGATATCATATCTTGTGCCTTTGTGCATGTTGGTCTCTTTTGTTATGTGCCACTTTGAAGTAGATGTTATATGGTTTGTGTTGTCCATTGTGTGATGGCAACCTTTGTATCATCTTCTGACTAAACTATTTACTTGCCTCTATATTTACATGCAATGTGAATCAGTAGCACTAGAATAATGTAAATTACTTTGGTTTTGGGTGTGTGCCCTTTTTGTTTATGGGATGGTGGAGGTGGTGCCCCATACCCGAGTTTCAAGGATGTGAAGCCTTTGCTCAACTTTTATATATATTGGGAGTTTGACGGTGAGTCATTCTCTATCAGGTTTTCAAGGATGTGAAGCCTTGGCTGCCTTTGTATTTTATATTTTTCTAGGACTATGTTTATCTCACATGCATGCAGGTTTGATGACTGGTTGTGGGGTGTGTGCCCTACTACCTATCTATGTGCTTTTGTTGCACAAATTTTATTGTTTATGGCAAGTATCCTCTTTTATCTCTTCTATTATGATCTTATTCTTTTATGCCCATGTGGGTAGTCCTTATCTCTTGCATGGGAAGCCTTTACACTTGATGTCCTTTATTTCCTTATATTGCTCAATTTTCTCTTCAGTATGCACATACCAGCCTTTGTTGATGTCTCTTTTTGTTTCTCTTTTGCTGGGATATGCTTCCAACCCTAGGTGGAGGACTTGGATGACAAGACGTGATGACCTAGACTTAGTTTGTGAAGATGAAGGTTGGAGAAAATCTTGAGGTGGTTTAGATTTCCTCTACATGGATCCTTGTGATGTAAGTTTAAGTTTGTAACCCTTTGTTCTATAATTGAATATAGTCAAATATTTTCTTCCGCTGCTATACATTGGTCTTTTGATTACCATTATATAAAGATTTGAAAAATTTACACCCACTCTGACATACCTTCTGAGTTTGTTTGGTCTGGAGGTTTTATTGTTCAAATTTTTAGTAGAGAAGTGGTATCACTTCTTTACAGCATGGTATCAGAGCCCATGGTAGTCGGAATCTGACTATTTCAATTTTGTCTCCCTATAGAACCCTTGACTTTTCTAGTTAGCTCTAAGTGAGATGTTGACCCTAGATTTGAGCAAATGATGATCTTTTGTGCAATAAGGATTGGTTTGAGGATGAGAATATGTTAGGAGATCTAAATATGGAAATATTGTGACTCGGTTCTCGTATTGATTTTTGCTAGCATGTTGGTTTTACATCACAAAGTTTTCATCAGCAAAAAGTATTTTCAAATAAATTACTATATGTACAAAAAGTTTCTGGATTTTATCGATGTTTTCTTGAACTAAGTCACAATCAAGAAGACTCTAGTTTGAGTAGAATCTAACCCTAGTTTGTGAGTAGGATTGATATAATGGTGTAGTTGACCTACCCTATGACTTTTGGATGATCATGTAGGGTTGATAGGTTAGAGACACAAGGACCTATAACTCAACCCTAGATGGTGACTATTAGTTGGATACATGAGAAATATTAATCTCTAAAACCATCATAACTAAGAGATGTGGGTAGATCTAAAAAGTTGTTTAGTTTGACTTGTTGAGTTGAACCCTTTAAGGGGTGGAGAGTATTTAGTGATTGATGTTTGAATCTATAGATTTCGAGGACGAAATCCTTTTTAAGGGGTGGAGTGTTGTAACATACCAGAACACGAACCCTACCCTAGAAGTTTAACCTTTTGGACTTAGCCAAACAAGGTTAAGGTTAGAATGATCCTAATAATCTAATGCATGAATAATGTAATCTAATATGTCATATAACTCATTTGGTGATTATAAGATGATAAATAACTTAATTGGATGCATAATTTGGTTAATGGGCCTAATGGCATAATCTATATAATAAAGCCTCAAAATAAAGAATAGACTTCAAATTCGTAATCTACACATTAAAATAAGCTTACATGTCAATTTTCATTTAATTTGGACAACCTCAAAATAATATGGTAAGTTAAGAGAGAGAAATTGCCTAAAAGGTGTAAATAATAAATAAATATAATAATTGACTCCAAAAGAGGAAAATAATGTTATATTCGTGATCTATATAATAAATATAGCCTTTGGGTGAATTTTCATCCAATTTGGAGAAAGTTTTCTTAAAAGGTTAAATCAGGAGAGAGAAAGTGTGTAGAATCTCCAAAATATTAATTAAATATTCAACCAACTCCAATATGTAAAATTGATTGAAAATTCGTATTCAACACATTAAATATGACTTGTGTGTCAAGTTTCATAAAATTTGGATAATCCTAATACCATTGATGAAGGAGGAAAGAGAAAATAGTAATTGATTTATTTAACACATTAAAAGTTTTCAAAAGGCAAAACTAAGTGCATAATCGGAATCTACATGCCTTTATTGGCTTCTATGCAAAATTTGGCTTAACTTGGATAATGTATGAACCCTTATTTGAAGAGAGAGAAAAGATACATTTAATGCAAATGTTACTTTATTCATTTGATCGATTTTCCTTGTCATACCTTTTGATTTAGGTACGCTTGATCGGGACCGTGAATTTTGGATCCAACGGTTCCACGGTTGTCTCCTAGCTCTGATCGGAGTAGGAGTACAGGTTGCTTTCTGTGGATTTTTCGGACGAGGATATCTCCCTCGATTATTAATCTTTTTCGACGATTTCTTCGCCCTCACCTTCCCCTTATCATCCTGCACCCAATGACCCTATAAAATCTTGGGCTCGAGGCATCCTTTCCTTGTTTCACAGGCACCGCGAGAGTCCTCTGTTCTCGCCCCTGTTTTCCGGGCCTTTTCATCTCCTCACCTCTCAGCTTCATCGGACCATCACCCAGAGGTCCCGAAACCTCCGCCGAAATCTCTAGTTTGATTTCCCTTCTTTGGTTCGGCTTCGATGGACCCCGAGAACCTTTCCCCTTCTCCGGCTGCTCTTGCTTGGGAGGTCAGTCTCGCCGACATCTCCAGGCTTTGTGCAAGCTCAGACAATCGTCGTTCTGGTTTTGGTGTTTCTTTGCGGAGGTGTTGGCACCTTCAATTGGGTAAGTTGTCGTTGCTTGTTGTTTTCCCTCTTTTTGGACAGCGTGAACCTATGCTCGCATATCTCTATTTTTTCTCCGCAACCTTCATCGTTGTCTGGATCCTCGTGTTCGTCATGGTTCATCGAACGCTTGGGTAGTTTCTCGTTGTGGTTCGGCCTTGGTTCCTCGTTTTAGGATCTTGCCTCTGAGCTTCACAGAAGCTTGTTCTCACGGCCATGGCTGCACTTGGGAACGGGGTTGAACCCCCTCTGTGGTATGCCTGCTTTGCCCTCGCCTTCCTCTTAGTTTTAGTTTTCTGACCGAAGGGCATAATGGTCTTTTCGTTCGGTCCTATTTTGATTTCTTTGCGCAAGACTTTGTTGTCTTTGTTTGGAGGTCCGCTAAGATGGATGGCTCTGATAGGCCGGCCCAGGTGTGCGTGGACTCTCTCTCTCGCAGCTTCTTGCCTATGTGGCTTTATCGTATTTTCTGATTGGATGGTTTTGTAAAATTCGTAACAAATAATATGTAGCTCAGAAAAATAAACTAAAATATGTTCTGAAATCACAAAAATCTAAGCTATCCAATAGTACTAATCTTATTGCCCTTATCTGATGTTAATAATATGTCGTTTTTCATGGTTTAAATCATAATAGATAATAACTTATAAAAATCATAACTAAATATCTGCAAGTCAGAAAAATATAATAAAATATGTTTTGAACTCAAGAAAATATAATCTAAAATATGGAATCATTTTGGAAACCTAATTCATATATTAATAAAAAGGTGTTTTTAGGGTTTATGAAATCATTATAAATCTAACCCTAATTTCACATATATGCTAAATAGGTGTTTTGGAAGCCTAGGCTTGGACCTAGATGTGAACCTGGATCGTTTGACTCTGAAGTTGAGGTATGATTGCATCTCCTATTATTTCTATATTGAGCAATCCTTGTCTCTTATGTATGTTGTATCCCCTATTCATCCATATTGAGCAAGGCACCTACTTTATCATTCTTTTGAATTTTGGCCTACACAATATGTCTTATCTTTTGATATCATGGTTCGTGTGAACTATCTTTCTTGTTATGAACTTGGATATTTTATTGATATCATATCTTGTGCCTTTGTGCATGTTGATCTCTTTTGTTATGTGCCACTTTGAAGTAGATGTTATATGGTTTGTGTTGTCCATTGTGTGATGGCAACCTTTGTATCATCTTCTGACTAAACTATTTACTTGCCTCTATATTTACATGCAATGTAAATCAGTAGCACTAGAATAATGTAAATTACTTTGGTTTTGGGTGTGTGCCCTTTTTGTTTATGGGATGGTGGAGGTGGTGCCCCATACCTGAGTTTCAAGGATGTGAAGCCTTGGCTCAACTTTTATATATATTGGGAGTTTGACGGTGAGTCATTCTCTATCAGGTTTTCAAGGATGTGAAGCCTTGGCCGCCTTTGTATTTTATATTTTTCTAGGACTATGTTTATCTCACATGCATGCAGGTTTGATGACTGGTTGTGGGGTGTGTGCCCTACTACCTATCTATGTGCTTTTGTTGCACAAATTTTATTGTTTATGGCAAGTATCCTCTTTTATCTCTTCTATTATGATCTTATTCTTTTATGCCCATGTGGGTAGTCCTTATCTCTTGCATGGGAAGCCTTTACACTTAATGTCCTTTATTTCCTTATATTGCTCAATTTGCTCTTCAGTATGCACATACCAACCTTTGCTGATGTCTCTTTTTGTTTCTCTTTTGCTGGGGTATTCTTCCAACCCTAGGTGGAGGACTTGGATGACAAGACGTGATGACCTAGACTTAGTTTGTGAAGATGAAGGTTGGAGACAATCTTGAGGTGGTTTAGATTTCCTCTACATGGATCCTTGTGATGTAAGTTTAAGTTTGTAACCCTTTGTTCTATAATTGAATATAGTCAAATATTTTCTTTCGCTGCTATACATTGGTCTTTTGATTACCATTATATAAAGATTTGAAAAATTTACACCCACTCCGACATACCTTCTGAGTGTGTTTGGTCTGGAGGTTTTATTGTTCAAATTTTTAGTAGAGAAGTGGTATCACTTCTTTACAGGGATAAAGAGAGGCATTCTCTCCCCCTATCCCACGCCCGTGGCATAGGCCGTACGCTTAGGAGGGTGGTAAACCAAGGTGGAAACTGGGATTCAAACCTGAGTCCCTTTGTTAGGGCACATCGTGCATGACCACTTGAACCACTCCTTGTTGGCTTATGTATGTATGTATGTATGTATGTATGTATCGGAATCAGGTAAATATATTCCGAAATCCTCCTAAAATTATAGGAGGTCAAGAATACATGTAGGCCCAATGCCATACATCCAGAACAGAAAAACAACTCACACTTCTAACTACTGTCTAATTTATGTCTAATACATTTACATATTTTTACAACAATTCTCATAGCATCTGTATGTATGTATGTATGTATGTATGTATCTATATATGTATGTATGTATGTATTCTAGCCTGACTCTCTCTCTCTCTCTCTCTCTCTCTATATATATATATATATATATATATATATATATATATATTTGTATGTATATATATATATGTATTCTATCTTGACTCTCTAGAGAGAGAGATTCATGCTAGAATATATTCAAGTGTAACCAAGAATAAATACACTAAAGTCATTTTCTGTTTTGAAATATGTATTTTAAAAATGTAAACTATTGATATTCTTAGATATTTTATTAACATATGATTTGGCCACTTATAGATCATGCATCTAATGGAGAGAAAAATGATCACATTCAAATTACTTTAGTGTGTTAATTTTATAGGTCAAGGAAGTGTGACCTAGAAGAATCTAAATGACCTCAAATTTTGCATGGTGACCTTTATTTATTATAATAATGAATAGAAATGGTTTGTATATACCAAAATAATGGTTTGGATATGTAAACAACCTTGGTTGTATGATGCGATCTATACACTTGAGTTTATTCTAGACTAACTCTACATGAGTCAGGCTAGAATACACTCGAGTGTATAGGGGACTAGATACACAAGTCATTTACTGTCATGACTCATTTATTTTAAAAGTCTAAACCTTTGATATTCTTATATATCTTGTGAATATATTATGTATAAATTTTTATTTCATTTGGATGCTTATAGGTTGTACATATAAATGAGATAAAAAGGATGAAATTCAAATTTGTTTTGTGCATTGCTTTTGTAGGTCATGCACGAGTGACTTGGAAGAATCCAAATGATATCAAATTTTGCATGTAGACCTTATTTGCTAGGACAATGAATATCAATAACTTTATTTTGAAAATAGACTGGTTTGGGTATGTAAACAACACTTGAGTGTATGTTGTGATCTATACACTCGAGTATATCTTGATGCAACCTCTACCATGAGTTGTGGGGTAGGGGTAGAAATACTTCTCTCTTAGTCCCATACATACACACACTCACACACATCAACATATAACATTGGCGTACATCATGGGAAGATACCATATTATCCAAACATGTGTGCATGAATCTCCCGCACATGGTGTTTGAAAGGGGAGTTTGATGTCTAGACCAATGAACAAGTGTAACACCCCTCCAAGCACATACATGACAACGGAAGAAAACCCTATGTTGTCCATAACATGGGTCACTTGGCTCAGAGGAATATTACAAAACATGATATACATTGCAATAATATAAATGAAACACCATGCATTAATTCAAAAATATATTCATACATTGTTCTTTAAATGGGAAAACATATACTATTGCATCTCATTTCAAAACCTAAGACATGTAGGCTAAGAAAATCTAAAGCATGAAGTAAAATTGACTAGATAATCTATGGAGTTGTAGATGGCACCCCACCTAGCTAAAGTCTCCTTGGGTCAGCTACACTTGAAGGGCTCACTTCAATTCCCACTTTCTCCTTGATCTAGGGACATCTCATCCCACGACCATGTGAAACAAAGCAACAACATAAGTAAGCGGCACTGTGCATGTTATAAGAACTGAAAAGTAAGCATATATACTAGAACTGAAATAAACTTGATATTATTTAACATTAAGAATTCTCATTACACTTTAGATTTCATTACATCAATGAATTAAGAAACATTACTATATGCATTCTCTCCATCATTGCCCACATGGGGCACATCATGCTCGGAAAGCCCATCATTGCTAGGAAGCCCATAATGACCATAAAGGTCCATCATTGTGAGAAACATATAATAAGTTACTTAATTATCTTAACTTGATCATTAACATCATTGTTCTTATCTTGCCATCAATGTAAATTGTCCTCATCCAATAATTGCACCAAAGTGCTCATGAGGCTGGTTACGGCTCATCTTAGTTGCACCAAAGTGCTCATCAATGCCATAAAGACAAAATAACATAAAGAGAAACAAATTTACAACTTAAGTACATTATATTAATCATCATGGGATTTATCCCTATTAGTCTTGAAATTATCATTACATGATTTACATGTGTCTTTCTTCTATTTCTTAATCATTACATGGTCACATCATTAAACTAATGAACATTAGTGATATGCGTAGGACTATATGTTTATATAAAACAACATGCAATCATAAAATCTGAAGCATAATAATTATCTTAATTTCATTCATGAACTTGAAAACTTAAAGCATAATCCTAAGTCATTCATAACAAGCAATTCATCTAAGATATATATTCATAGTGGCATGACCCGCTTACCTGGAGCAAGGTAGATTCTAACTCAGTCTCTCTGATCTTGAGTTGATTCCTAGGTAGATCCTAACTCATGAGGTTTTTATAAGAAGGGAAGTGGTGGAGAGAAAATGGCTCTTTGGGTGCTAAGGGATAAGTATATGAAACTTTAAGATAAAGAAAAAGAAAAAGTTGAAGTTCTAGTATCTTTCCAAGTGTCCACGGCCTTAAACTATTAATAATATACAAGAACACACAAACGAAGATCCCTCAACATCCATAGATACATGATTATCCCTAGTTTCTTGAATTTCCAAGCAAAACAAATAATTCATTAGTTGATAGCTACTAAAGGTAGCTCATCCATGAAGCGGTAAACCCTAAAATACCCTTGAGGAAAACTCCTTCAAACCAAGGTTTAAAAAGGAGCCCCATGGATAAACAAGCTCAATAATGATGAGAGAATATTCAAGGAACATAATGCAAGTGATAAATTGTAAAGAAAACCTCTCAATTGGGTAAATTGCAGAAAAGTCCAAAATGTGCATAAAATTGCATAACTTGCTCAAACAGTGTCCAAATCGGACCAAATTTGAAACTTAAGCTTGTATTATGAATTAAAAGAATATCACAAGGTTATATTATGGTTATAAGAATTCAATTATGATAATCAAGCTTATTCAACTCATTAACAAAGTTTAGGGGCCTTACAAGTTGAGCCTCTATAGTCTTGATGTATGCTTCTTGACCAGTCAATAGCATCTGAATAGCATATAGACGACCTTAATCCTTGGATACATAAAAGTTTAGATGGTTTCCATACCCTAGGAAAAATTTCCCCTAGTTATTGTAGTTACAATTTTGATAAAAGTTGTTGCCAAACTGCCTAGTACTGAATTTGTTTTAGTGGAAGTTCTGTTTGGATGGAACCCTAAAAGACCTCAAGTTTGATTTTCATGGGTCCTTGCTTGAGCTTATGAGAATCCTCTACTCTATCTAGATTCCCATATTGGAAGCATGGATGATTGCTTGGCATGTTGGGGTTGTAGTACCCCTGTACTAAACTTAAGTTGACAACATTGCTTCTTTGGTGAGTTGATTGATGTTGAATTTAGGTTGGTGCATGTTCACCATAGATTGTTAGTGGTGGTTGCACTCCAGACTAGTGTTCCTCTCTACACTACAAACCTACTAGACCTCTTAGGCTGCTCTGACTTAATGAGAGGATGAATGTCTCTGGACATACCACTGGAAGAATGACTTCAAGGCTGTCTTTTTATAAGATTTAGCATCTTCAAAGATTCTTAAGTTCCCTTTAGCTCAATTTTTTTCTACTATTGATACCTTAAGAGATCCTCTAATTTGCATTACCCCAATTAGCTTGGTTTTTTTCTCCCCTACTTACAACTCCCATGCATCCTCATCACTTTATCTCATGAAGTTTCCTTTGAATGAGGCATCAAGAAACTACTTAATATCATCATCCACTTCCATGTAGAAGTTTTTGATAAGTTGTACAAAAGAAATGTCATGATGAGGGCATTTATGCAGTGACTCTTTATATTGTTGTCAGGTTTCAAAAAGATTTTTGCCTAGGATTTGTTCAAACTGGGTGAATTTTTCTCTATTTAGTAAATGAGTGAGGGCCAAAAGAACTTCTCCATGAACTTAGTATGAAGTTCCTCCCAAGTGTTGATGTTTTCATCTTGTAGGGGGTCGTACTACACCCTATCATTCTTAATGAGGAAATAATATAATAGTTTTATCTTGATGGCTTCCTCGGTCATGCCCACTTTCTTACTAAGTCTGTAGAGATCTATAAAATTTTGTAAATGGCCATGCACGTCCTTGTCCACTCTATCTATAAATTTGTTGTTTTGCATCATCATCTCCGACTGTGTGTTGATCTTATAATTCCTTGCCTTGATGACTAGTTAGATGACTATGTGGTAAAGGTCTATAGCTTTAGGAATGGAAAATTTCACATAGTACTCTTTGTCTTTCTTCTTCTTCAATTGCTCATAACCCCTCACTAGGGCTCTAGTGTGTTCCAAGATGCATCCCTCTATGTTACAAGTGTTGCTTCCACTGTATGATTGACCTCTTACTCATCCATATTAGTTTGTGTTCATGAAGTAGCATGTGGCAAGTTCATTCCATCTCAGGGTTAGATTCTAGTCTGAGATCAACAATAGAGGAGCATCACATGCACTAGACATGTTTCTTGAGTAGGGTAGACAACAAAAAGTGATATTTATGGAGTGAAGTTGAATTAATATTTCCAATTGAAAAGGAAAGATCCCAATGAAACCAAGTTAATTAAATTGATTATAAAATTATGTTATCCCCGAAAATTATACCAAAATTTTCTGCAATATTTTATCACACAATGATTTCCATAGAGATGAAATCCCTATATTTTACCTAACCCATGTGCATCATAACAACACATGTAAGCAAATAGATCTTATCACAATACAACTTAGGATCTAACCCAGAGGGCAACCTATTTAAGAAGTATCTTATCTATGTAACTAAGAAAGAATTGGTATTTATCACAATAGTTGAATTTTCTTGATTAAGCTAAGATTAATAGATTGAATCTATAGTTGGATGATGGAAATTTTAGGGTGGATGGGTTTCGCAACCGTTGTCTATTTTTACTCTCTCGCATGAAACATAAACAAGAATGAACATGAAAATGTTGAGGTCATAAATCCAATCCTTTTGGAATTAGGTTTACATTTGGATAGATATCACTCTAAGCTCACAATCGTATCATCAAGAGATCATGTACCCATTGATTAGATCAACTCCCATATGAGGTTCCCATCAAGATTTAATAAGAAACAACTAATATCATGGACCTTAGATTGAAGTTCTCTACATCCAAGATCTGATAAACATGCAAATAAATTGGTTAGACACATGAGCAAGGAAAAAAATACTTGATTCAAAATATTTCATGTTTCATATAAGTAAAGATGCAGTAAGATAGACAAAAAAATATGTAGCAAATCTACTCCATGCACCCTAGCAAGGGGACTACTTGCTCTTCATGGAAGGATAAGTTCAATAGGATAAGAGAGGGATAAAGCCATCATCACAATAGAATATGAAGATATAATAGTGGTGTCCAATGCACTATCTTTGAGATTGGATATGACAGTGGTCGATAAAGTAGCAAGGTACACCCTTTGACGTTTGTTGAAGGTTGAATGAGTTTGTCAATCCCTTTGTTATTGATTGTATATGTGATTCTAAGGGAAGATTAGGTGGGTTGATGGATGGAAGCTACCTTGATGGAGATCATACATTGTCAGTATATCCTCTTTAGAGGTCAAGGCCTAAGAATCTTGGGGGAGTTGAGAAATCATCAGTCAATGGAATCTTCAATTGATGAAAACAACTAATGAATTTTGGAAGCAGAAGTTGAGGATGCAATGTAGAAGCATGGCATTGGAATGAAGATGATCCCTTTATATGGTAGAAAGGGTTGACATTTATCGATGGCTAGAGTTAGAGTTTGTAGTTCCTCCATTCACCTATAGTAATGGCATCACCGTCCATGAATTTTGGGAAATAATGCAAGGACAACAAGAGGGTTCAACAACATTTAGAATCAACATCGAGTGTTGGCCTCACTGATTGGCAGAAACCCCATAAGTCTATGGAGTCATCAGTTATAGGTGTGTAGAGACCTCATCATTTGATGATTGTGTACTTGGTGGGTTCATTGACCAGTGCACCATTAGTCGATGGGTTGCATAGAGTCATCATCATTTGATGACTGCATACTTGATGGGGTCATTGACCAATGCACCATTAGTCGATGGGGTCACATTGGGTAGTATTTCAATTGGTTGGCAAACATGTAGAATCCTCATTGGTTTATGTGTCATTGGTTGATGCATCACCGATCCATAGAGTATTCAAGTAAGAATCCCATCAATTCATCCCTCCAGTTGGTGCTTTATAAGTTGATTTGATGTAGACCAAAGGGAATATAGGGGGTATGGAGTGTGGACAAGGGCATGTGTTTTGGGTCAACAGGAGTATAAATGAATGGAAATGGGGGTTGAAAGAAGTCCCATCAGACTATGAGAATGCATATTGATGGGAATGAGATTGATGAGAATAGGAGGCTGATGAGACTTGAGATCTATGAAAATTCTATCATAGATCAAAATTTCATCAGGCTTGTTGGTCAAGCAATGGGACCACCATCCTGATATGGTGATTAGAAATCAAATCTCAATCATGTGATGAAAATCAAGGAATTATCTCAAAACCTTAACAAAATAGCATAAATAAGGGTAAACTAAATCAAATCCAATTCTAAAGCAAAATGTGAAATCTAAATGCAAAATGATGTCAAAATTGAGAATAGAACTAGGATGAATTTGTGTTCATCACCATGCATAGGAATAGTGGTGGTTAATCTTGTTTCATAATCATGCCTAATTCTAATGAAGTTTATGAGAGTTTCTTTTTTTGAGATATTTCCCATTTGTTTTTCTATATGCATACTAGAAATGATATTGTGGAAGGAGAAATATTCCATGTTGATGCCTTGTTTAAGTTTGATGCACCTTGACTTGATTTTTTGGGCCTTGTTGTTTGCTAATTTGATGAATTTGGCCTTGGTGTGGACATTGATTATTACTTATACCCTATCTTGGGTGTTTTGTATATGTGAATATATTTTATACGTTCTATAGTTACTAGACTTGATTAATGTTTCACCTACATCTATGTGCCTTGGTTGTAATTAGTTCAATGCAATTAAAATACAAGGAATAGTCTTAATTAATCAAGTATAACCATAATCATGTAGTGTCCTGAATTTGTATATTGATTTCCTTTGGTCAATGGAGGAAATAGTGAAATGATTTAATCTTGTAGCAATCTAAGGATTGTGAGAATATGCTCCGAATCTTATACTAGTGAATATGCAAGGATAATTGAGTTTGGTGTACCCTAGCATTATAAATTTTCTTGAAATCGATTACGGTCCATTGTTTGGTGATATGTCATATAGGTGGTTGTGGATATAACTTGGTATATTGGTTTTATACCCTATTTTTGTGTTATGACTTGAGTAGCTAGGATGGACTTGTGTTATGTGGATCTGCCATCATGTATTTTACTTCACCAAAAGTTGATTATTGTTATAGTAATTTATTTATGCTTTCTCTAACTGTGGTTTGGGAGATCTAAGGGGTCCAGAAATCCTCAGATCTTATATGGAGCTAGTATGGGATTCATAGCCACTATTTGAGGGGTATGCCTCAAAGTGGCATGTGCTTAATAAAACAACTCAGTTGTATTGGATATTTATAAAAGTTTTAGTAATGAGTCACATTGTATGTGTTGTTACCCTTATCTTTCTCTTAGAAGTATATTATGTTATTCATGATCGATATATATATATATATATATATATATATATATATATATATATATATATATATATAATGTATATGTTCATATAGTATTAGTACTTGTGGAATATATCTTGTGGAGAGAGTTAGTAATTTATGAGTATATCATGTTTAGATAAATATAATTGTTGATTAAATTACATGTTGATTGATTCATCTTAAAATAATCAGATATGAATATACCTACAAGTGATAAGTTTGCTAAATGTTGTTATATAACAGCGGTAGGAAACTCATAGCTCAGCACATATTTAGAAATGTTCAGGAAGTCAAAAGGATGTATTGATCAAGATGTAACAAAGAGAAAATATAGTTAAGACTAGGGTGTTTATTTATTCTCAGTTTCATTCCTGAGAGAGGGTGGTAGTTGATGAGGTATATGATAGGTCGCTTTACACAAAGCTTTCTTATGATTACATATTGTACCTAGATTTCAATATCTTATATTGTTGTATCTTCAAGGATATGAATCAACATGTAATCCTATTTCATGAAGTTAATTTAGGGGTTTTGGTTTGTGTTTTGATCATTTTTCTGTTAGAATAGTTCTAATCTAAAGTGACAATTTTTTATACAAAATCATGAGAGGTTTTGAGATGGTCACACATAGTCACATCTTTATGGGATCACCTTATTTGAATTTTTGTATTTGGTTTTTGTTGCTTGTTAGATTTAGTTGTGTTTTTTCTAGGAGTTTGTTTGAATGATAATTTGAGATTTGATTAGTGAGATGAGTCCTCACATGACACATGAGGTTATTTTGTGCATAGTTGAATCAAGAAGTGCACAATGGACAAGGAAGAGCCAGAAAGGCTTGCAAGTGAACAATTGTAGTAGAAGAGGTCTTCATAGACTCTTCAGTTAGGGTCTTCAAGACCAACAAGAAGAAGTTTAGGTCAAGGTTTTTTGCATGAAACAACTAGATTATATGTTATGTGTCAACCAAAGGGAGTTATTAATCCATGGGTCATGGAATATGGGATTCTCCCATTGTGACTTATCTACGCGCGCACACACACACACACCCATATATATATATATATATATATATATATATATATATATATATATATATATATATATATATATATATATATATATATCTGGTTGTGACACACACATTGATCAACAAAGAGGTGATAGTGTGGAGTTTAGTGATGATATGCATAAAAAACTACATGAGTTCAATATTTTGAGGTCAAGATCAGGTATCCAAGTATTAAGGCAAAGTCAATGTGAAACTCTCTGGTTACTTTTTTTGAGATAATTTGACCAAGTAGTCAGTTAGGGAAGAACCCTAGAGTAGAGTAATATAAGAACTCATAGTGGGAAAAAAAAGATGAAGATGCCCATAAATATGGAACTCGTGTTAAGTCTGAAGATGTTGAAACTAGAAATAAGTACAAGTCTGAATAAGGGATCAAATCTAATCACATGAGAAGAATAAATAATCATAGCTAACACATCAAAATGTATGAATTCCATGATTTTTAGGAACACATGAACTAATCGCCTAGATTCAAGAAAGTTCAAGTACAAATGCCTAATAAGAAGAGTAATTATATGCATGAGTGTAATATAATGAATTTACCTTAGAAGGTGAACGGAAAATATGGAAATGTTGTAAGGTACATAATAAGGAGAAAAGAGAAAATAGTCAAGGACATTGGAACCTAATAATAACTAATTCCTAAGAAAATACCAAGGAACCTAAATAGAACACTGATGCGTAGAAAGTTGAAATTGGAGATCAACTATGCAAAAAAAAATCTACCCTTATCATAAAAAAATACATGATGAAGTAACATAATCAATGCCAAAGTACTTTTGAGATAGAAACAATGTGTTACATGTTCTTGTTCTCTGGCATAACCGTAAAATTTGTATGTGAATATTTTGAGGAGTTTATGGCTATAACACCCCTGACCTAGATTAATCCTTAAGTAAACTTGGTTTTCATAATTTGTTTCATAATTACCTTCGTTGAAAATTTTGTTATTTTTGAATCAATGGATAATGTTACATCTATTTACCCTAAGCTACTAGTTGGGAAACTAGGGCTACATGTAATTCTAATAGGACTTGGAAATCCTAGGTTTCTTGGGTAAGTGGAATTAGGGAAATTGAGAGCCAAGGGTGGGAATGCGGGTAGATATGAGGGTGTTTCACCTCATGTTATTCACCGTCTAGCCTTTAGAAAACTCTAGCCAATTGCACTAATCACTCTTACATTAGCTACTTAGATCTCACACCTATTTGTATGAGAAGGGATTTGCATGTAGGAATATAGGGTGATAGCTAGATATCCAATAATCAGACCTAGGAGTAAGTCCTAAGATAGCCACATACAATCCATTTTTGCATAGAAACTAGGTGTTTTCAAGCATCATTCAAAAAGCAATCCATCTTTAGAAGCATAAATCACAAGTAAGATAATGGGAAATGAGACAAAAGTAAGGGACAAACATCATAGAATGAAAATATTTTCATTACAAGTTATTCCCCCCCAACATGGTATCAAAATAACATTTTATCCCCCAAACACTAAGGGGTCTTAACTACACATAATCAATAAAAAGAGAAAAAAGGAAAGAAGAAAGAGGTAGAAGGCCACAAAAGCTCGTGGAAGACCCTCCTTCACCTCCTTGTTGTAGAAGATGAAGCACTTCCCTCCTAGGTCAAAAATGGCATGAGAATATAGGGGATTATGGTGGAAAACCTTAGAAAACTAAGGTTTTGGGTGGAAATGAGGTGGAAATGGTAGAAGGGAGGTAGGTGGAGATCTTGAATGCAAAGGGGGTTGGAAATGAATGCTAGAGGTATCTAAAGAGAGTATAACCTCGTGCCCCATCCACCACCCATGTATATATAGGTGGTGGGGAGGCACAAGGTCAAGTGGGGGTATAGTTGGAAATGTAGTGAAAAAAATAGATAGGGTTACAAGGTCAACACGGTCGTGGTGAGTGTGAGATGGTATGGCTATGGGTAGTAACACGAACATGGTAGATATGTGTTGTAGAGTACAGGTTATGAAAGTGGAGCAGCCACGACAATGGTGGGTGCCACGATTGTGCTGGGTGGATGGCAATATAGTCGTGGTGCGGAGCATGGCCATGCTGTAGGGGAAGTGCCTCAGTCATTCTCCATTCTTTCCCATGTTGTCTTCGACATGCCATGGTCATGTTCAATTCCACGGTCGTGGTGATCTTAAGTTTCCATGGTCATTTCAAACTCCACGACTGTGGTGACTCCTTCATTTTTCTTGCAAAGTGCATGGATATTGTTGCATTTTCACCACAGTCGTGGCACCATACCATGGGGGAGATGGTAATTTTTTTCCACGACTATGGGGGACACAATGTGCCATGGTCATTTAGAACTCCATAGCGATGGTGGATCTTTGATTTTCTTAGCATTGTCTCTAAGATAGTTGGAAAAATGACCATGGCCATGGCGGAGTACTACGACCCGTGGTGAGGGTCCATCTGCTTAATTTTGCTTCAAACTCCTTCAAATGGTTGCTAATTGATTTGGAGCATTTTTTTTCACTCAAGGGGTGCTTGGGGAATCTCTAGGTCCAATCCCAGGGTGTATAAACCCAAGGACCCCATCCTTATCTCTCCTTTGCACACAATGCATGTACAAAAACCCTGAAAAACATGCAAAAAGCAGCCATAAGTGTATTTGACATGATAATTCATATTAGGGGAATTTACTTACAATATAACATGTTTAGATGTGATTATAATGCAAAAAGACACAAGATGAAGACCCAAAATAGGTCTGCATCACCCGTGTATCCATTAATGTGTTAAAACCCTAATTTTCTAGCTCTCTTAGCTATTCGTAGTCTGGTTAGCTTGTTTACTTGTCTTAATAGTCATTTTCATTGTTCATGATAGTTTAACTTGCTAACATAGTTTGTGCTCTCATGTAGTTACTTGTTCTTTCTATAGATAGTCAATTTCTAATGTAGCGTGTTATATAATAACCTCTTAATAAAATGAAAAGATAGGTGTTCTATGAAATATTATCATGACTCCTTTACTCAATCATTTACTCTATTTCCATGTCTATTTTGGTTAGGGAAAGTCAACCCTAGTACGCCTACCCAACACAAGCCACGTGGGTCACTAAGCAAGAATTGAACTTGGAGGAGAAGGCATGCTATGAAAGCAATTTATCTAATAAGATTGAGTTGAATCTTACAAAATGAAATAGTTTACCAAGAGCCTTATTGAATGGCATGTTACTTGCACGCATTGAGATTCCATGTATACGGTATCTAGGTTCTTTGTGGGTTTTTTTTTCAACCATTAAGGTACAGAGGAGAGAGGTGGAACACATGTATCTAATCAAGGGTGAAGTATATCTATTCAACTTATCATGTTTTATGTGGGTAAATACTATCATCAATTCTACTTGAACTCAATTGAATAGAGATTGAGTTGGAGCATACTTGAGGACAAGTATTTTTTAAGTTTGGGTTGGTGATGCAGCCCTAGACCTAATTTCAGCTTCATCTTTTGTTATTTTCCCTTTAATCATGTCTAGACATGATATAATGCATGTTATTTCCCTCATAATATCAACAAATGCTTTAATAGATTCTCTTTGTGTGTCATTTCATGTACTTGTACCATGCATTGGATGGAAGGGATAGAGAGAGGAAGACATATGATTTATATACCCTTTTATGAGCCTTAGATCATTCCCAACCTACCCCAAGTGTCTAAGAGTCAACTCAAAGCAAGGATCACTATGAAGAAGGACTTAGAGTATAGGTGTACAACAAAAACCACAAAATGACCAATGGTACTTCGCCATGCCCATGGTACATAACTCCCAAGTCACATGGAAAATGCAAGAGCTGAAGAAGATACAACAAACCCACCACGATCATGGCAAGCAATATTGTTGTGGTGTACAACATCCACCATGACCATTCCAGCTAAAACCAATGTGGCAAGGAGCTTCCAGGATGACCACAATAAAGAAAACGATGGCGCTATCCTTCCTCCAAAATGACCATGGAATCTACCACAACCGTCCCATAACCTAACCACCACAAACATGGTAAACATCACAACGGTGCTACCCAAGAACTTAAACCCAAGACAACAAGATCAATTCATTACCACCACCTCACCCATACCAATCTTCCACAGCTAGTATCCACTACATCTACAACGATCGTGGTACCTAAAAAAATGTGGTGGCCAACTTCTTTAGTACACTTTTTCCAATTGAAGTTCATATTCTACCCCCAGTTAACCCTAGGCTCCCCAAGTCCATATATAACCATTGGTGGTGACTGGGAGTAGTAATTAGCACTCTGTGACATCCCGCCATCACAAGGATAGTGAAACACCATGTGAAAACATGTGGAACCGTCATAAACATCGTATTACCAAAAACACGGGTTAATTAAAACCGATTGGGGAAAGCAGATAAGAAAGGAATTATTACAACCAGATCCACATCCTGCAAAGAAACATGTTATATAAATATACATAAACTTGATACATGTCCACAACTCATAGGAACTAGCTGTCCCATAAGCACAAGAGTTCACCACCTGTTTATGTACATAACAGACCTAGCCAGGTCAACAATAGCAAAAGAAATCCATATCAACTTTGCATCGTGAAACCTCGTCAAAACACCTCCAAGGACCTGAGAGTACAGGGATGACTCTAGGACTCTACTACAAAACACCCAACAATAGCAGCAGCATATCCAACCTTGCCTTCTACTGATGTTCTTTCTGCTCAGCTGCAACCTAATGACCACCACCATGTCTAGCTTGATCACCTAAAAAAGGTTTTAAACCAATGGGGTGAGACACACAGTCCCAACAAGAAACATAACTCCCCGCCGAACTATAAAACCTCGGGAGAGCTAGAACGGATAAAGTAGGTAACTGGTATAAGTAGATCATACATGCAACATACTGAGAAGAACTATCTCTATAACATCTTACCAGGATATCTAAGAGGCATATAAACAGATAATATATGGAACATGATTGACAAAACAAGTCTTATAGGATCTTATCATAACATCCGAGGAACATGTAATTAGCTACAAGATAAAACTAGGGCAACTATACAAATAAGGCCTCAACCAATGCTTTGTGTTTTCCCTAAGCAAATATACTATACGGCTGGATTACCATTTATTATGCCCTGATGAAATGAGTTGTACCCCTCAAATCCAACCTTTGGTTGCGAAACCCAAAGCCGGTGCCATACAAGGTCGATGGAAGAGCCAGACTCCACGACCTCTATCCTCATGGTCAGTGCATGAGAACCAAAGAAAGACCGTAGTCTCTTGCTTACGTGACCTCAGTCACAGGGTTATCTCTACAGGCTACCCTTTCCTCTAGCCCACCTTGGTACATGTCATGACACTAGTATATCATGAGCCACGAGCCTATTCACCGTGCTCCCGAGCCATGAACGCATTCATGCTCCATAACACTGAGCCATGGGTCTATTCACCATGCTCTATACACATCTTGAGTCTACAATCGCAGTTGCACTCTAATCCTCCTATTTTTGGCTAGGAGAAACCCCACATATTCAACAATATGTGCTCTGAGTTAACCTGTAGGAGAACCCGTTTCACCATCACTAGCTACCGATGATGATGGATCTATGGCCAGGGAAAACTACATGAAATGTTCTTCTGTAATTAATTAGTATATTTTAAGTGGATTGTTGGGATCAACCAAGTTATATTAAACAAACCATAAACAAGGGTAAACAACATAGATCCCATCATTCTGTGTCACACTGTTATTGTAATTCTCAATGCCATCATCATCATCATCATCATCATCATCGTGATCCATCTCAAGGATCCAACATCACATGTTGCCACTTGGCCTCGTGCCAATCATCATGATCCATCACAAGGATCCAACATCATAGGGATTTCATCCCATCATCAAGAACATGCTACCTATACACAGGCAACACTCATCATAGTTCACATAACACATAGTCTTCCTCATTATCTCAATATCAAGAGAATGTCACCAAGGACATCATTCTAGCTCATACCTGAGTACACGTCTCATCTGAGGAACCTGGATGGTTAGTATGCTTAAGAGTAGATAAACAAATCATTATGGAGATATATTATGCAACATTAGATGACCATGCATATACGTAACTTCCAAATATAACATTCCAAACAATATTAGGGTTTCAAGCAAACATATAGCATAACCCTCACAAAAGCACATCGGGAAAGGAACAACCCTCACCACAAGGCACAACCACCTTCACCATAGGTGCGGTGAACCTCACCAAAGGATACCACAACCCTCACTAAAGGTACCGATTACAACCTGACCTATCTAGCTGTGTCAGCCAGCACCCGAACCAGCCGTCACCCATATCGGGCAAGGCACCTAACAAGTTGTAACATGCAACACCTCCTCAAGCCGTAACGTGCAAAACCAAAGCGTGCAATCTGTGTCTCCCAAGTGACACAACAAAATACCGGGAAAGCACCACAAAGTGCAATGCCCCACGATGGGTAAAACTATGTCGGGCAACGCCCCTCAGCAACACGTCACAATAGACAACACAGCACACCATATCGGGCAATGCCTCAAGGCCGTCACGGACTATGCCACACATCAGGCACCACATTGTGCAAATATCATCCCTACCGTCCAAGGGAACAACACATCAACCACCTACTGTATCGCCTAAGGGATCACTAAGGCAACCACCTATTGTATTGCCCAACCCTAGCTCAAGGGGAAGAGAGGGATATCGGGCAGCACTACCCATCATGGGTATCACACAAGGCAAGGCCATGATGCCCAAGAGGTCAACACAAAAGGGAGATATCGCCCAAGAGCTCAACTCCTCCAAAACACATATCAGCCAAGGGACCAACTAGGTGTCAACCAACCATATCGTCCAACCCTAACCCTAGGGTAGGAAAGGGATATCGCTCACCACACCTACAACCATATCAGGTTACTAGGGTTAGAAGGTCTCAAACTCATCACCACCATCCATACCATATCGCCCAAGGATACCAAAAGTGTTGGCTCACCTCTCAACAACCAAGTGAGAGGGGTTTTGTACAACCTCAAGCATATCGGGCAACAAGGGTAGAACAACACCCTATCGGCCAACCAACTCAACATATCACCCAAACATCTAGGCCACAGGCTCACCTCTCAAGACCAAGGAGAGAGAGGGGTATTGCATAAGATCACCTCTCAAGTCCAAGGAGAGAGAGGGGTCTTGTCCAAGAACACACCAACAAAGGCATGGCTGCCCCCCCCATTGCCCAAGGCACCAACTAAAGGTAAAACCCTAAAGGCATAACATGCAATTAGGGTAGGACAACCCTCTATCAGCCAAGCCAACCACTGTATCGCCCAACACCATAGGCTCACCTCTCAAGTCCAAGGATAGAGAGGGGTATTGCCTCCCAGGCACACTATACACATCTTTGAACTAAGGAACCCTAAGCTCACCTCTCAACTTAAAGTGAGAGAGGGGTTTTGCTCAAGATCCCCTAATCAAAGGGTAGGCCGACACAAAGGGAAACCCACACACCACATATCATCCAACATGATCTAGGGCACATGTAGAGTAGCAACATAACCAACTAAAGCAAGAAGCATTACTAAAAGATATGTAAGGCCGATCAAGATAACATAGTAATGCAACATGTTAAGGAGATAGTATAGTTAGGGTTAGGAGTTATGTAACCTGCCTTAAGAACAAACTCCAAGCTCTAAGTTCTTCCTCCAAGCTTCGGCCACCACCTCTCCTTCCTTCTTCTCGTTCTTATCCAGCAACAGAGAGAAAATGGCTAAAGGAGCAAAGAGATCCCAAGAAAGAGAAAAGAGAGACATATATAGAAGAGGGTAAAGGGGAGAGCAAAGCAAGGTGGCACCCGGCCTAGGTACACTTGTCCAAGGGCCATGCCACATGCTAACACCTGAAACCACTTGTCTAAGGTCTCGCCACTTACTAGAAACAAGCTCCATGTGTCCAAGAAAGGGTGACACAAACGATGCTAGGTGGAGGGGGGTGTGTCGCCCAACATGACAACCCGTCACACCCACCATCACCCCCTGGATGATACACCTCCCTTACCGACACACCATGGCCGAAACAAGGCACCAAGCACTCTCTTGCCCGACACACTCAAGCAAGGAGGAAGGGCTTCAAGCCCAACAACAAGCCCAAGCTTAAACAAGCTCAAACGAGGCCCAAAACAACTCAAACAAGGCGCCCAACCCATCCTCTCAACCCTAGAGGATGCAAAGAGACAAGGAGGCCCCTCAAGGTGACAAGCTTGCATAGAAACCCTAGAACTTGGGTAAGTTGCAAGTTGCACCTCAACCCCACAACAAAACACAACAAACACTTAATCACACCTCAGGGGATTAGGCAAAACACAAGGTTTAGGCAAAGCAAACAGGGTAAGCCCAAAACGAAGGTCAGGGTCCTTACACACTCATTCATTGAGTCACCTACTCTCATTTTATTTTCACCTTCTTCCACCTCAAAACCTATCTTTCTTGGGTTCTGACTATGCCAAACCATCATTCAATGCTTTTTAACCACCAAGAAGGGAGTACTTCGTGCATCTACAACTAGAGTTGAAGAAAGAAGAGTATTCACTAAGCTTCTGTGGATTTTCACTCTTCTACTTCTTCTTCTTATTATTATTTCTCCCTTTTTTGTATTATGAGTAGCTAGGCCCCTTAGGCAGATTCTTTGGGGTTGAAAATATGACTTTGATGTAACATTAGGGGAAATAATATGTAAACTCTATAATTTGGTTTTAATGACTAAATTATTTTTTATCTCATTTATAATCGATTACTTTGTGGCTTGTGCTTGAAAACACCTAGGTAGTATGCAAAATAGGTGATATGTAGCTACTTTGGGATTTTGTCCCGGGGTCCAATTAGTGGATCCCTAGATTGCTACCCATATTCCTACATATATGTCCCTTCTCTTACCCCTATGTGTGAGAACTAGCTAGCTATTTTAGATATACCTAGTTTTTTTTGGATTGTAGCTACTTAAATTCTACATGGGAGGTGTCACAAGGTGTTAAACCCTCATCTACACCCTGCCATACTACCCTTGGCCCCCAATTCCCTAAGTGATACCATCCTATAGTCCTAAACTTGTTATATCTTAGTTAAATTCCATCTAAATGCTAATTAAATGATCCTCACAAGGTTGGATAGGGTATGATAGCGATTAGTTCCCCTATACACCCTGTTTCATCCATGACCAATTAGTAGTTTAGGGAAATTCTCTATCATCTGACTTGCTTGTTTGGTTTGATAATCTGAATGGATAATTTTTGTTGGCATGATGTGACCCTCAACCTATTTTAGATTCACTTACCCCAAACATCTCACACTTCCATTAATTTATGAATCCCCCAATTTGCTTGCTTGCATAGCTAGTGATAGTCTACTTAGCTTGTTTACTTGTCTTTGTAGTTACTTCCCTTGTTCATTCTAGTTTAACTTGCTAACATAGTTAGTTCTTTTTATTAGTTACTTATGCTTACTTTAGTTAGTAAATTTCTAGTCTAGTGTTCTATGTAACAACCTCTACATAAAATGAAAACATGGGTATTCTTTGTAATAGCATCCCAACTCCTTTACTCAACCAGTTTTCTCTTTTCATGCATATTTTGGTTAAGGAAAATCAACCCCTATCCCTCCTAACCAACACAAGCCAAGTGGGTCACTAAGCATGGATTGAAGTTGGAGGAGAAGGCATGTATATGAAATCCATTTACCTGACAATCTTGAGCTAAATCTTACAAAATGATACAGTTTACCATGAGCCCTGTTGAATTCCATGTTACTTGTATGGATTTTGATTCCATTTTTCAGTATCTAGCTAGGTGCTTTGAACTTTCTTATAGTAAAACCATTAAGGTAGAGAGGAGAGATGTGGAACACGTGTATCTAATCAAGGATGAAGTATATCTAATCAACTTTTCATGTTTTATGTGGGTGAATAGTACCATCATTTCTCCTTGAAATGAATTGAGTAGAGATTGAGTTGGAGCATACTTGAGGACAAGTATGCTTTAAGTTTGGGTTGGTGATGCAGCCCTATCCCTTCATGTTGCACTATTTTGCCCCTTAATCATGTCTATACGTGACAATATGTATGTTATTTCCCTCAATAAACATATCATATACAAATGCACTAACAGTTGCTCTTTTCATGTAATTTTAGGTACTTGTAGTGTGCATTGTATGGAAGGGATAGAGAGAGTAATACTTGTGATTTATTGTAACATACTAGATCTCGAACCCTACCCTAGAAGTTTACATTTTGGACTTAGTCAAACAAGGTTGAAGGTTAGACCTAAATAGATGTTTAGTATAACCCCAATGAGCTAATGCATGTATATATCACCTTCATATAACCTAATGTTCTAACATTAATCTTAGGTTTATAATTGATACATAAAATATGCCACATAACTCATTTTGGTGGTAATATAAAGATAAGGAACTTAGTTGAATGAATAATTTAGATAATCGGATGTTAATGGGCCATATGACATATCTCATAAAAATAAGTCTCAAAAGTGGAAACAAAGTTCAAATTTGAAATCAACATATCTAAATTAGCCTACATGTCAAATTTCATCTAATTTGGACAACATTAAAATATTAGGATAAGTTTAGGAGAGAGAAAATGAATAAAAGTCATAAGTAATGAATAATGTGATTATATAACTTAAAAATATGAAAATAATGGCAAATTCATATTCAATACATCAAAGATAACGTGTGGATAAAGTTTGGACCAATTTGGATGTTGTTTGTGCAAGTTATGCAATTTTAGGTACATTCTAGACTTTTCTACAATTTACCCAATTGAGAGGTTTTCTTTGCAAATTGTCACATGCATTATAATCCTTATATATTCCCATACCATTCTCCAGTTTTTTTAACCATAGTGATCCTAGTTACACCTTGGTTTGAAGGTGTTTCTTTCTAAGGGCATTTTAGGGATTACTCTCTTTATAAATGAGCTTATCTTTAGAAGCTATCAACCAATGGGGTTGTTTCTTTGATTGGAGGTCGGTTTGGATGGCATATAAGTGTCCATAAACTGACATTTGATATTCAAGAAGCCTATATGAGTTGTCCTCTTGCATGGCCATGAAATCCCAAGGCTAAGGACACATGGAAAGATCCATGGACACCTCATGCTTGACTTCTTCCTTATCCATAAAGGTTTGCATGTTCATACGCACCCTTTGCATTGGACACATGGAAATTAACTTGACACCTCATGCTTGAATTCTTCCTTATCCATAAAGGCTTTTATGTCCATGGACACCCGTATACATGATACATGGAAAGTCTCATAGACACCTCATACTTGACCTATTTCTTTATATATCATATCTACCCCTTCCCAACTCCCAATTCAAAAAATCTTGCTCTCCTTTATTCCCTCTAGCTTAAAGAATCATTCCTACTCTATTTTTTCATGAAGGTGTTGTCCCAAGGTAAACGGAGGTGCCTACCTTGGTGAAGAAGGCTCCTATGGTTCCAAATTTCTCTATTTAGGATTTCTTAATCTCCTCCTTGGTGATTTTGACCAAAACTTGTAAGTATCCTCCTTTCCTTCCCTATTTTCATGTTGTTAGTCTTACTTCCACACTTCAGGTTTGAACCATGACCTTCCATGGTGAAACCCCATCTAGAACTCATAAACACCTCATCTCCATGTTCTTTTGTTAGGGTTTTTCACCTCTAAAGTGGAGAAGGCGCTTCTTGCTCGAGATATGAGCTTTGTTGGAGAAACCAGCCTCTCTAAGCTTGGGAACCTTACTTATTGGACATATCCACCTTCCCTAGAGGTTCTTTGAAGGCCTAGTCTTGGATCTAGGACTGACTTGAACTATTTAGACTCTGAAGTTGAGGTATGATGTATCCCCTATTCTTCTATGTTGAGCAATTCACCTATGCTTATTCATTCTCTTTGTCCTATGGGCATTAGCCTATAAACAATGTCTTTTCTTTTAAAAATCATGTTTCATATGAACTACCTTATTTGATATTGATCATATGATCATGGATATTCTTTTAAACTCTTATCTTATGCTTTGTTCATTATGGAACTCTAAAATATGACATGTGATGTCTTTTACCCACTTATGAGGTGGATGTATATGTTGGTCACTTATGTGGTGACTAGTTTATATATTTTGAATATACTTTCTACTTGCCTCTAAATTTAGCATGTTATGTGATTCAGTAACACTAGAGTAGTGTAATTGCATTGGTTTTTATGGCATATGTGTTATTTCCTGCCGAGCAGATGTGATATTTCCTGCTCTTTTGGGATGGAAAGGAACCTCATACTCAGGGTAAGATGTGTGATTCTTGGGCCATGTTTTATATATTTGGGAGATTGGCAATATTCCTTTCTCTATCAGGTTTCAAGTTTATGAGACTTGGTTTCCTTTGTGTTTATATTATTCTAGGGCTATGTTTATCTCACATGCATGCAGGTTGATGATATGGGGTGTGTGCCCTAATTCTTTACATGTGTTTGTGTGGAACAATCTTTATGTTTTATTAATGGCAAGTATTCTTTTGTTATCATGCGATTTCAATTCCTTTTCTCTTAATACCCATTAGGGTGATCCTTATCCTTTCTATGGGAAGCCTTTTATATTTCGTGTCCTTTATTCCATATATTGCTCAATTTCCTATTTAGTATGCATATACCAGCCTTTGCTGATGTCATCTATTTTCTCTTCTTGCTGGGGTATGCTTTCAACCCTAGGTGAAGGACTTGGATGATAAGGCATGAATTTTTAGACTAGCTTAAGGAGTTAAAGCTTGGAGACAAAGTTGTTATGGTTTATATTTACCTCTACTTAGATCCTTATGTTGTATCATACATGTAAACCCGTATGGGATATTATGATGTACTTTTGTAATCTTTTGTGAAAATTGAATATAGTCATTATTTTTATTCCACTGCTATACTTTGGTTGTTTTGAATACCATTTATTGAAGTTTGAAAATTTTGCACCTATTCTAGCATGCCTTTGAGTGTGTTTGGAATGGATGTTTTATTCTTCAAAAAAAATTAGTAAGGGGGTGATCTCACCTCCTTACATTTATACACCCTTTTATGAGACATAGATTATACCCCGACCTACCCTAGTGGCTAAGACTCAACCCAAAGCAAGGATCACTATGAAGAAGGACTCAGAGTTTAACTGTACAACAAAAACTTCAAAACGACCTATGGTACATGGCCTCGCTCATGGAACATATATCCAAGTCACGTGGAAAATGTAAGAGTTGAAGAAGTTACAACAAATCCACCACAGCCATGGAAAGCAATACAGTCACAGTGTGCAACATCCTCCAGGTAATTCTTGATAAAACTAATTGGTGAGGAGCTTCCAGGATGACCAAAATCAAGAAAATGGTGTGGCTATCCTTCCCCTAAAATGATCATTAAACCTACCAAGATAATCACAAAACCTAAGCACCATGTCGGTGGTGACCACCACAACAATGCTACCCAAGCACTCAAAATCCAAAACATTATGATCAATTCACCAATACCACTTCAATCGTACCAATATTCAATGGCCAATATCCACTCCATCCACCACGACTGTGGTGCCTAAAATGGATGTGGTGGCCAACTCCTCCAGTTCACTTTTTCCATTGAAGTTCCTATTCTACCCCCACTTAACCCTAGGTTCCATGAGTCTATATATAAATATTAGTGGTGACTGGGAGAAGCAATTAACACTCATTCATTGAGCCACCTACTCTCTCCCACCTACTCTCACTTTATTTCCACCTTTTTCACATCAAAAACTAGCTTTCTAGGGTTTTGGCTATGCCTATCCATCATTTAATGCTTTTCAACCACCAAGGAGGGAGGAGTTCGTACTTCTACAATTGGAGTTGAATATATAAGAGTCTACATAAATCCTCCATGAGGTTTCACTCTTCTACTCCTTATTTCTCCCTTTTTTGTATGATGAGTAGATAGTCCCCTTAGGTAGGTTGTTTGGGTTGAAAATGTGACTTTGATGCAATGTTGGGGGAAAATAATATGTAAACCCCATAATTTTGTTTGTTAATGTTCAAATTCTACTGATATCTCATTTCTAATGGATTACTTTGTGGTTGGTGCTTGAAAACACCTAGGTAGTAGGAGAAATAGGTGATATGAAGCTATTTTGGGATTTTGCTCATGCGTACAACTAGTGGAATCCTAGGTTGCTACCCATCTTTCTACATATCTATCCCTTCTCTTACCCCTATGTGTGAGTGACCGGCCTAAATCACACGTCCAAAAAGAGTGGATTCAGAGTAGTCATACTTTTAAAGAGATAACCCGACTCTCAGGCCCCCACAACGATAAACAGGGTCCGATGTAGCGATTAGGGTCGAACACAGGGACAAGGTTGGTAGTGTTAAGCACGCGGAATCTAGATCTTGTATACTCTAGCTGAAGAGGGAATGTAAAAGGTGTTCCCTAAGGAACGGTGGCATGCAAACTAAAGTAGTTCGAAAGAAACAAGAACAAAAGAAATAAAAGAAATAAGATGAAACAAGTATATGGAAGGAAACCTAGGTTGGGGTTCACCTACTAAAGCATCTCACTAACATGAAACACCATCTCTCTCTCTCACATACTCTTATCAAGATTACAAGCAACCATCAAAAGCATCCATCCCACTCTCTCAAGATGAGGAAGGATCTTAGTCTAAGCGTAGCCTCTCTCTTGAGATGACGGCATGTAAACTTTGCAACATAACATGCATTTTTAAAGCCTTAGCATTCCAACACTCTCATGTATTCAAACTACTCCATGACATGTGATAAAAGTGATATTACTCTCTCGATATATCAACAATCAAACATCACAAGATGGTAGCTAAGCATACAAGCGAAGCATTAAAATAGGTGCATGGAGATAATCTTGATAAGAATATGTATATTCAACATAAAGAGACAATATACATGTTGGGAGTGCCTTGGTGGATACTCCCAACCCAAGTTAAGGTGTTTATCCGCTCATACTTGTGGACAACATAACAACATTACAGAAAGATAGATCCATGAGATGCCCACGAAGAGAGAAGGGAAGTACAACAGGATGGAGTGATAGATCTAGAAAAGAAGAGACGTGATACGACACAATACTTCTTCAGATACAGATCTATCATGTAGATGACATGGGCAATCTTCTTCTCTCAAAGAAGGGGTCATCAATCTTCTCTCTCCTTAGCTTCCACCTTTGGATATCTAAGACTGATGGATGGATGGATTGGGATGAATCTGCAATGCAGTAACACTTCATGGTCCTCGGGATCTGATCTATGATCTGATGCTTTGACAAGATAAGTGGATGTGTTATTTATAGGCACATTCCATCGACTTAAGCCTGGACTGCGGTCTTGGTTAAGTGATGGTGAGACCGCGGTCACGATCTGTGCTTTATTCATCTTTCACCATAGTTGAGCTTGGTTGCGGCTTGGTAATAACCGCGGTTAAGGTCTTCTTGTGGGTTGCATTCGGGCAGTCGAGGTTGAGGTCTTTCTGCTCGGTCGCAGTTTGTAAGAGGTCATCAGTGACTGTGGTTTCCAAGCTGACCACGGTCCTTCTTGATCATGGTTTTTCTCGATCGTAGTTTGTCTTGATCACGGTCTGTATCCACACCGTGACCACTGGTCTATCTTTGAGGCGCATGTTCTGATTGCGACCATCCATGAGGTCGCAGTTGAGTGATGACTGCAGTCTATAAACTAGCTGTGGTCCTTCCTTGTCATCTGATGATCAAGATCTCTTGGGAACTCTGGAACCGTGATTTCAGTTGAGGTACAAGTAGACCACGGTCATGGTCTTGATCCACGATCTAGATTGTGAATATACCTAAAACCATGTAAGTGAGGCTTTAGTCAAAATGATAGAAAAATTATTTGAAAATCTAACAAAAGATATACTAAAAGTGGTGTAAAGTACATAAAATAGAGTGTTATCAACTCCCCCAAACTTAGAATCAAGCATGTCCTTAGGCTAAGTGTAGGTTCGAGAACTCAGAGAGAGAATGAACAATCTCAAAAGACAACATTATAACACAACTGAAATCTCTCATTCTTGCATCAAGATTGTTGTTGCATGTTTCCAAACCCTTAGGTCTCATTCCTCCCCCTCAACTGGAGTTTCGTAACTTCATTTCCCTGTCATTACCTTCAATTGTAAAAGGTTCCTCCTTCTCAACTTATCACCCCCTTCCCTTAGGTAATGACCGTACTAATGCAATATCTTTTTCGAAGGGTAGCTTTCACACCAATTCTTTATTTTTCAGTTGGCCCTATGCTTATGTGTTCAGGTAGGCTTAAGGCTTTAGATGTTTTCTTCTTTCTCCTGAACTCCTCACCCACAACTTTCGTAAGAATAGTGTTGCCCTTTCTGGGCTTCTGACTTTAAGTTAGGTGGCTTTGTGAGTTTTCATTCAATATTGGAGGTGTGTGAGCTTGGCTTCAAGATTCTACTTAGGGGCATGACATATCTGCATTCATGAGTGCAACAATATACCGTCCGTGTGGAAACTTTTGGCATCTTTTGGGCACAACTCTCATTATTTATTTTTCTTTCTTTTTGGCTTTTTAAACTTCCTTTCAGGCTTGGGTGCGAGGGATTTTACTTGGTCTTCTGTGCGACCAAGCCTCTTTTAGACATTCTTTGAAGAGGGCAGTTGTTTCCCTTTCTATGGAGATAAGGATTTTCTAGTCAAAAGCATCAAGTGAGGGTGGTTGGTCAGGAGAATGACTAGGTGAAGTTCTCTAGTCTCTGGGGGTTTCATGAGTTAAGGTCATTGCATTTACAATGTCTTATTGCAAGAATGAGGTAGAGCAATATTGCTATGACTGTTGTTTTACTCATATACACATGTATATGTTGCTCACGTATTTCTCTCTAAGAGGGATGAAACACTACAAATAGAAAATTTAGCAAGAGAGGAGGTGAGCTTTTAAATTTAAGAGGTAGTTTAATTCAAAATTTTGAAAATTTAATCAAAATTTTTAGAGGTAAAAAGATGGTAAATGTACCTCTGTAGCCCGTTTATGACTCCTCCCCCAAACTTATCCTACACCATGTCTCGGGGTGTTAAAATTTAAGCAAGATGTATAAACAGGCTTTCTTTATTTGATTTTGTTGGTGGTGGTGGAAGCCCAGTTGGACTCAAGGATCATGCTTGTGTATATTCCTCTTGGTGTGTGGTATTGTTCATATTGCATGTTTTCCACCTTGAAGCCAATAGTGGCTATGGCCACCATCCAGGATAGATAGAAGAAGTCGTAGTTGTTTGATAGGGAAACCCGCTGGGGGCTCCTGTGGTAGAATTGCATCTTCTTGAAGTCTTTGCCTGTTGAATGGTCGTACCCTCTGTAGTGACTTTGTATCATGTCGATGATAGCCTCGGTGCATGTGTTTACCTTTTCTTTTTTTGGTGTCTTTGTTGTTGTCATATTAGTCTTTTTATTAAGTGTGAAGGCTGCATTAGAGCTATTGTAGAGTACAACAGTCCTCCTGAGGATGTTGACATGCAGCAAAGTCCAATGATTCTCGTGAAGAATAGGTAGGAAGATGTGATTTGGTGGGGACGTCGCCAGGCATTGTTGCAGCCTCTCCTTCTCTCCTAACCTTTTGTCCTTTAGGATTTCATCTACCAATAAGAAGTATGCCATGTGGGCATTTAGCATGGTGTCGCCTAGTAAGCTGACATCGTACTTATAGAAAGGTATCCTCCTATTTTTATCATTTATTGGAGGTCGTCTCTTAGCACACAGATGCCATCTCTCTCGAAAATGATATCTCCCAGTGAATCGTCTTCTTTCAAAGAACTCATAATTATAGTTAGTTCTTCCAGGGACAGACTGAAGCGGCTCCATCTGTCAAAATTCTTGAAAGAAGGTGTAATTTCTCCTGCTGGTCCGTCTGGTCTATCATCGCCCAGATCTTCTTCTCCAACCTTTCCTTCCTCAGGTTGTTCTCTTGGAGGTTGATTTTCATGGACTTCTACTACTGGAGGCTTCTTTGGTTCTTCATCTGATGTGTGTTTTGCAGCTTCTCCAGAGCTTTCATACCAACCTTCTTTCCATGCCACAGCCCTGGCTGGTCCAGTTGGATCAACCCACATGGTCTTTAGTTGTTCCCTCCAAGAGACCTTTTCAAGTAGGGGATTTCCATGTGAATCCTACAGGGTACAACTTCTGCAGGCATCCCCGGATCGTTGAAGAATCAGTGATCATAAATGACCTCCATAGCGTACATACCCCACAGTCCATGTAGGTCTTCATTGTTTAAGTCCTCCAGGGGAATTCCCTTGTTGATGGCATCCATCATGCGTAGTACTATGAAGGTGCAATCCCCCAAACCAACCTCTTCTTGGGGGACTTTAATATTAATTGAGAAGAGCTTCCAGGACCCTTGGAACTTGTTAGTTGCATCCCTAATAGCTCATTGTAGGTGCAGAGGTATCTTTAAAGCATCTCTGGCATCCTTTCTCTTATAAACCAATGAGGTGTTGTCCAGTTTGGTTGCACAACAATTGAGCATCGTTGTTTTCTACTCATATAGATCGACGACTATTAATGCCCAATGCTTTGTATTCCTTATGGGTAGCATTACGTGTCTTGTTTCCTTCTGCCGGACTGCTGCCTTCAGTTCGGCTACATCTACCACCTTGTAGTCTTCAATGTAAAGGAGGCTGGCTAGATGTGTTATCCTGTTGAAAATTGGCTATAGTTTGTCCGAGTGCAAGAATTCTTCCAGGAGGGTGGCACAGACTACCTTGAATAGTCTTTTGTGTACTCGCACCTTATTCTTGAATATTTCCCAGAAATGGTCTCTGGACAGACGTTTACCCTTGTTGTTATATAGTATGTCTGACCCGGGTAGATCGTTACTGAGGACATCTGCCAAGATGTGGATGTCTCTGCATGTGATCCATGATATACCATAGTCATGTCCATATCTTTCATCTTGTAAGGTAGAGGGGGAGCTGCTCCCAGTGTTTCTACTTCAACTGGTGCAATCCGCTCCCTAGAACGCTCATTTGTGAAAAAGGGTGCCAGCCCGCCATCCTCGTCATCAAATGTTCCTTCCTATGTCAAGGGTGCCGAAGTTTCCTCTATTGTCGGCATTGGCTTCACCACTTGTTCAGCCACCTTGTACAATAGTTGTGTGGTGGCCCCAGGTTCAACTACCTTTGAGGAGGCTTCGGAAGCTATGTTGTCTTTGACATGACTCTCCTCAGAAGTTTGCCCTAACTTGGCTTCTACCATCATTTGCAGGGTCACCTCCATCTTCTTATCATAGATATAGTCTCTATGATCGTGATGTGGTTGGAATAAGAGGAACTCACTGCTCTCCTCGAGTCTGGCCCCCCAGCTTAGCTAGCATTCTGTCAAGCTCTGCCACTCCTACTGCGCTGAGTTCGATGACCACTTCTTCTCGATGTGCAGCAGAAATATGCTCTTCTATCGTCATTATATGCATAGGCAGTGAGAATTGAGGCTCTGCTAGCTTCCCACCATCTTCTACTGCTTCGTCTTAACCTTCCTCTAGATTTTAGTTGAGGTCGAGTCCCCTTGATGATGTCATATTTTTCTTTGTTTGTTTGTCGTTGTGGTATCTCGACCGTTGTGGTAGCTCATTTCTCTTTGGATCGGTTGCAAGTGTCGCCTTTGTGTTGGCACTTCCTTCTTTTGGTGTGCCCGCTCCTATTCCTTCTCCTCCCACGTTGTCATCGTTGTTGTCATCATGGCTAGAGGGGTTGGATGAGGAGTGTGTCGGGCTTGCTAAGCGCTTGGTCTTCCTTTTCTTCCTCAAGTTCTCATGTTCTTCACGTTCCTTATCGAGCTTCCGGTGGTCTTCTTCTAGTCGTTGGTGTTCTTCTTCATAGTTAGCTATAGCCGTGTCATAGCCCCAACGCATGTGCTCATTGTCAGCTCAGATGGCATGCCTCTCCTTTATAGGTCTTCCATTTCATATTTCATTTTCCTTAGCATTCCCATCATCATCTATTGGTTGCTTACAACTTTTTGGAGGAAGTCAAGGAGTGCTTTTGTCCTTTCATCAAGGACTTGTACCTACATTGTTAATGCAGACAAAGAAGAAGAAATGGTGGCACGCAAACTAAAGTAGTTCGAAAGAAACAAGAACAACAAGAACAAAAGAAACAAAAGAAATAAGATGAAACAAGTATATGGAAGAAAACCCGGATTGGGGTTCACCTACTAAAGCATCTCACCAACATGCAACATCATCTCTCTCTCACATACTCTTACCAAGATTACAAGCAACCATCAAAAGCATCCATCCCACTCTCTCTCAAGATGAGGAAGGATCTTAGTCTAAGCATAGCCTCTCTCTTGAGATGACCACACGTAAACTTCACAACATAACATACAATTTTAAAGCCTAAGAATTCCAACACTCTCATGCATTCATACTACTCCACGACATGTGATAAAAGTGATATTACTCTCTCGAGATATCAACAATCAAACATCACAAGATGGTATCTAAGCATACAAGTGAAGCATTAAAATAGGTGCGTGGAGATAATCTTGATAAGAATATGTATATTCAACAAAAAGAGACAATATACATGTTGGGAGTGCCTTGGTGGCTACACCCAACCCAAGTTAAGGTGTTTAGCCACCCATACTTGCGGATAGCATAACGACGTTATAGAAAGATAGATCCATGAGATACCCATGAAGAGATAAGGGAAGTACAGTAGGA
Organism: Alisma plantago-aquatica; assembly: GCA_963693085.1. Classification (NCBI taxonomy): domain Eukaryota; kingdom Viridiplantae; phylum Streptophyta; class Magnoliopsida; order Alismatales; family Alismataceae; genus Alisma; species Alisma plantago-aquatica. The sequence continues at coordinate 1,379,886,097 of OY856412.1, forward strand.
TGGAATGATAGATCTAGAAAAGAAGAGATGTGATATGACACAATACTTCTTCAGATCCAGATCTATCATGTAGATGGCGTGGGTGGTCTTCTTCTCTTGAAGAAGGGGTCTTCAATCTTCTCTCTCCTTAGCTTCTGCCTTTGGAGATCCAAGATTGATGGATGGATTTTCTGGGACAAATTTGGAATGCAGCAGCACTTTGTGGTCCTCGGGATCCGATCTATGATCTAATACTTTGACAAGACAGGTTGGTGTGCTATTTATAGGAACATTCCACCGACTTAAGCCTGGACCATGGTCACAATCTTGGTTAAGTGATGGTGAGACTGTGGTCATGATCTGTGCTTTATTCATCTTTCACCGCGGTTGAGCTTGGTCATGGCCTGGTGATAACTGCGGTCGACGTCCGCTTGTGGGTTGCATTCGGGCAATCGAGGTTGAGGTCTTTCTACTCAGTTGTGGTTTGCAAGAGCTCGTTAGTGACCACTGTTTCCAAGCTGACCGCGGTCCTTCTTGATCGCGGTCTTTCTTGATCGTAGTCTGTCTTGGTCATGGTCTGTATCCACACCGCGACCACTGGTCTATCTTTGAGGTGCATGTTTTGATCGCGACCATCCATGAGGTCGCGGTTGAGGGATGACTGTGGTCTATAAACTAGTCGCGGTCCCTCCTTGTCGTCTGATGATCAAGATCTCTTGGGAACTCTGGAACCACGATCATGGTTGAGGTACAAGTAGACCGCGGTCGCAGTCTTGATCCGCGATCTAGACTGTGAATATACCTGAAACCATGTAAGTGAAGCTTTGGTAAAAAAGATAGAAAAATTATGTGAAAAGCTAACAAAAGATATGCTAAAAGTGGTGTAAAATATATACAGAAAGTACGTAAAATAGAGAGTCATCACTGAGATCTAAGCAGCTACTTGGATATACATAGTGATGTTGGATTGGTGCTACTTAAAGGCTAGATTAGAAATGTCAAGAGGTGTTACACCCTCATCTACACCCTCTAATACTCCCATTGACTACCAATTCCTAAGTGCTACCATCCTACAAACCTATACTTGTTATATCTTAGTTAAATTCCACCTAAACACTAATCAAATGGGCCTCACAAGGTTGGATAGGGTGTGATAGGGATTAGTTCCCCTATACACACCCTATTCCATCCATGACCAATTATTAGTTTAGGGCAATTCTCAATCATCTAACTGGCTTATTTGGTTAGATGATCTAAATGGATGATTTATGTTTTATGCTATGACCCTCAATCTAGTATATATCACTTACCCCAAATGGTCCACTATTCCATTAATTTCTTAAAACCCTATGTTTCTTGATTGCTTAGTTAGTGATAATATAGTTAACTAGTTTACTTGTCTTTGTAGTCATTTTCCTTGTTCATGCTAGTTTAACTTGCTAACATAGTTAGTGCGCACTTTTAGTTACTTGTTATTTATCTAGTCAGTCAATTTATAGTGTAGTTCTGTATGTAATAGCATCTCAATAAAATGGAAATATGGGTGTTCTATGTATTAGCATCCCAACAACTTTATTGAACCATTTCTTTTATTTTCATGCCTATTTTGGTTAAGGAAAATCAACCTTAGTTCGCCTACCCAACACAAGACAAGTGGATCACTAAGTATGGATTGAACTTGGATGAGAAGGCATGCATATGAAAGACATTTACCTAACAAGCTTGGGGTAATCTTACAAAATGATATGGTTTACTAGGAGCCTAGTTTAATGCCATGTTACTTGTATAGATTTTGTTTCCATGTATTTGATATCTAGGTGCTTGGTGTTTTTTTGTACTAAAACCATTAAGGTAGAGAGGAGAGAGGTGGAACACATCTATCTAATCAAGGGTAGAGTATATCTAATCAACTTATCATGTGTTATGTGGGTGAATACTATCATCATTTCTACTTGAACTAAATTATCTAGAGATTGAGTTGGAGCATACTTTAGGACAAGTATGTTTTAAGTTTGGGTTGGTGATGCAGCCCTAGCTCTAATTTAGTTTTTCATCTTGTGCTATTTTCCCCTTTAATTGTGTCTATACATGATAGATTTATTTTCCTTCATAAACATATCACAGAGAAATGCACTAATAACTGCTCTTTGTATGTAATTTCAAGTACTTATACCATGCTTTGGATGGAAGGGATAGAGAGAGGAATACCTATGATTTATACTCCCTTTTATGAGCCTTAAGCATCCTCCAACCTACACCAATTGGTTGAGAGTTAACCAAAAGCAAGTAGCACTATGAAGAAGGACTTGGAGTTTAATTGTACAACAAACACCTCAAAACGACCCATGGTACATAGCCACACCCATGGTATAGAGCTCCCAGTCACATGGAAAAGGAAAGAGTTGAAGAAGCTATGACAAATCCTACACAGTCATCGTAAATAATATAGTCATGGTGTGCAACATACACCACTGTCATATCAGATATAATGATGGGATGAGGACCCTCTAGGATGACCACAATCAAGAAAATGTTCAGGCTATCCTCCCTCTAAAATGATTGTGGAACCTACCACGACCGTCCCACAACCTAACCACCATGACTTTGTTGACCACCACAATGGTTGTAAGGAGTGGGACCTGAGAGGGGGGATCCACTCCCTACTAAAAAAAATTTGAAGAATTAACATCCATTCCAAACACACTCAAAGGTATGTTGGAATAGTTATAAAATTTCCAAATTTATTATAATGGTATGCAAAATACCAAAGTGTAGCAGTGGAATTTTACAAATGAATATATTCGATTTTCATAAAAGATTACAAAAGTACATCATAATCTCCCATAAGGGTTTACATGTATGATACAACATAAGGATCTAAGTATAGGGAAGTCTAAATGACTTCATATCTTGTCTCCAGAGCAACATCTCCAAGTGTTAGGTCCATGCCCAAAGCTATGTTGTCCTAATTCAACTCAACAGCTTGTCCTAACCTGGGTGGTTGGGAGAGCACTGAGCAAAAGGGAAAGGAAACAAGGTATGTGTCAAAATATTGAACAAGAACAAAAGATAACAATAACATTGAAGCATAAATATATGGATTCATCACATGATGAGAGGGACAAGAGGATGAGGCATATAAAAAAATAGATTATTGCCAAAAACCAACAAATAATAATGAATTGCATGAATGATCAATATTTGATAACATTAACTAAGTAAGGTTGAGGCACCTACCGGATCTCAACCTATAGGTGAGGGAAGAATTAATATATTCCCAATCACCTACACATATTTTATAAGGGGGAGAATAAGATGTTCCCCAGGGCAAATTAACACATGCCCTACTATGGGTGGTTGTACATAAGTACCACTACTATAGCTAAATAGTCAAATAAACCATCATGCATAAGAAGTAGTAAATTGGCAAGATAAATAGTCATATAATTGCAATATGGTAGTGGGGTTCCAACACCCCTGAAATAAAACATCAATACTAATTTTGAGGCAAGTACATCAAAAGATTCATGAGTAGAGGAAAATGTGTTCAATAAAGCCTCATTAAGGAAAGTAAGGTTGACTCACAAGTATCCCAACTAAAGGGTTAGATATGCATATACATAAATAGGGATTGCAAATACCTCTCATATGATTTCAACTTCCAATTTTCATCACTTTATTAAGTCCAAGACCAACTTCTCCTATTTGCAATGTATGACCATGTATTAGGGTATGCTATATGCATTAATGTAAAGAAAACCCCTATTTTTGACCTTTTGCACAAAACTTCGATTTAGACTCTGAAAACATCACCATTGATCTAGTTAGGTTCTTCTGATTAAGAAAACATATAATTTTGCATATTTTGGAGTTATGAAGGTTAAGTTTATTTTTGATGACTTTTAGGTATTTAATTCATTTTCAAAAAAACTCCAAATAAAACCTTAGAACTATTTATTTTTATAAAGAGCATATTTTTTCAGAGTTCAAAATATATTTTCTTTCTATTTTTGGACAAGGGAATAAATAGTTATGAATTTCTCAAAACTGACCAATAGGAAATTGCTGCATCATCAAACCGATCGAGATAAGCGAAGAGAGAGAGATAGAATAGCATTTGACCCAAGATCGGGGTTTGGATTTTCAAAGGTAACCAAACCAGATCTTCTAGAGAAGGTAAAATAGCAAGAAACCAAAACCCCATAAGAACATGGTAAATAGAGATGGAGATCATCGATTTTAAACATAGAAGCATGAGTTTTAAGCATGTAGCAAGCAATATACGAGAAGAGGGTTAGAAAAATTGACTCTAAGAAGGTGGACAGGTTCAAAAATCAAGGTTACTGATCTAGAGAGGTTGGTTTCTCCAACAAAGCTCCTATCTCGAGCAAGAAGTACCTTCTCCACTTTACAGGTGAAAAACCCTAGCAAAAGAACATGGAGATGGGGTGTTTAAGGGCTCTAGGTGGGGTTTCACCATAGAAGGCCATGGGTTTGAACTGTAAGAAGTTGGGAGGAATATTAACATCATGAAAATAGGGAAGGAAATAAGGAAATTTACTAGTTTTTTGTCAAAATCACCAAGAAGGAGTTTTAGAAACCCTAAATAGAGTAAATTTGGAACCCTAGGAGCCTTCTTCACCAAGGTAAGCACTCTCTTTTACCATGGGACAACACCTTCATGGACAAATAGAGTAGGAAAAATTCTCTAATATGGAGGAAAGTAAGGAGATGATTGCTTTTTGTATTGGGAGGAGGGAAGGGGTAGATATGGCTTTATAAAGAAGGGGGCAAGCATGAGGTGTCTATGGGACTTTCCATGTGTCCTTAGCCTAGGGCTTCATGGCCATTCAAGAGGATAGCTCATAGTGACTTCTTATATATCAAATGTTGGTCCTAAAAGTCCATGGAGACTTCTAGGCCATCCCCACCGTCCTCCAATCAAAGAAATAACCCCATTGGTTGAAAGCTTTTAAAGATAAGCTCATTTATAAAGAGGGTAATCCCTAAAATGTCCTAGGAAAGAAACACCTTCAAACCAAGGTGCAACTATGTTCCCCATGGTTAAAAATCTCGAAAATGGTAAGGGAATATCTAAGGATTATAATTCATGTGATTATTTGTAAAGAAAACCTCCCAATTGGGTAAATTGCATACAAATCCAGAATGTACTAAAAATTGCATAACTTGCACAAACAACATCCAAATTGAACCAAATTTGAAACTTTGGCTCATTTTATGATTTCAAAACACATCAAAAAGTTATATTTAGGTTTAGAACACCTAACTAAGGTCCTTAAATATTTTTTCATTGAGGTATTTGTGCATATATCCTTCTATTAGTATAATTATTGAACAAATGTTCACCAAACCTCTATAAATTCTACAATTGAAGCATCAAGGCATGATAGGAAAATATTGGGAAAGGTTCAAAAGGAGAATATGTTGAAGTTTTGATATGTTATATCATTCCACCCCTTAAAGAGGATTTCGTCCTTGAAATCTAAAGCAAAGCAAGAAGGGTGAGTATGCAACATCTCACCACTAAACTCCCAGGTTATTTCCATTAAACTTACACCAAAACTTTTACTAACTTAAACTCCTTGTTTTTTAACTACTTAACTTGGGAGAGATCAGAATCTTCTCAAGAAACTCCACATAGGTCGGGTTCTCATGGATCACCTAAAGGTTCCACTTTTATGATTTCTTTTTAAAAAAATTGTAGAATTATATTCATTAGGATATCACATTATAATAATTATTCTTTTAATTGTGTCATGTCATATTTACTTTGTTTCCAAAAGAGATATATTTCATTATTATGCACAAACCCAATATATTTATTATTTATCTCAATAGGAATTTTAGCACAACTAGAGTTATACTAAATTATCTTAACATGCATTATTATATCTGACCATTGTCTTTAATAGTTTGGATTTAGGCTCCATTATCAATTGTATTCGATTATTTTGTATGAAATATGACACTTTATCCAATTTGTTACGATTAATCCAAAGAATGTCACATTAATTACTTATATGTATATCAGACATTGTTACTTCAGCATTCTTGCTCACATATTTTTGTCGAAGTCAGAAAGCTCTTTTATTCATCCCCCCCTTCTCTTATGGGTAAAGAAAATAGATTACATATTTGTCCCACAAAGAAATGAAACTTGGTGGATATTCCACCATTATAGAGAAGAAGAGGTAGAGGATGACCCACAGGGTCGAGAGGGGTGTCCGTACAGAGATGAACATCCGAATAGGTTTTTAGGTGGTGTTTTGCAAGCACATCATTAGGGTTGACATCTTCTATTGGGAGCTTCAGAATCTTCATTGTATCATGACACCCTAGGCACTCCTTGATAGGCTTGGTCCAAGTATACTAGCTCAGGAATTTCCCAGCTATATCTTCGATCACTTCCACAACATTTTGGCAATCAGTGAGAACTATTAGGGGCGTATTGTAATCATTGTTTGGGTTCAGTAGTGTCATTGCAATAGCCCGTAACTCAGCAGTAGTCGTTGAACTCACCCAGGTCATCTCAACTCTTCCAAAGCACCATCGGCCATTTCCATCAAGGTGAACAGTAGCTAGCACAACATTGTTGTTCTTTACAGCAGCATCAACCATAATAATAGTCCCTTCTTTCGGTATAGTGATGTCATTGAGGGGGTTAAAGTTGGAAATTGTCTCTGTCCTGGCTTTTGTCTGCATCCCTTCTTCAATGAGGTGTTGGAGGTGATTGATGTTCAAACGTTGCCATTCTGGTGTGATGATTTTGTTCTAAAAAACACACGAATTCCGAGCCTACCAAATAGTCCAACAAATAATGCCAAACAACGTTTGGGTAGATTGTGAACCATTAAGCTTCCTCACTAGCCAGCTGTGAGCATTTGCTTCTTGGTTGGCGTAGGTCTCCATAGTATACTGATCAGTTTTCCAAATCTCCATGGCATAGGGATAATAGAGAAGAGCATTCATTGTAGTTTCTTCCTCCATCTCGCAGTGAGGACACGTCTCATTATCAATAAGTGTTCTCTATTTCCTACGAGCATTAGTCATAATAGCACCATGTGCAATTAACCACAAGAAAACTTTTACCTTACTCGGTAGCATTAGAGTCCATATCATGTGACATAGATCATCAGTATGTGTACCGTCATTCTCCCGAATGAAACTGTATGCACTACTCATATTATAGTTCCCTTTATTGTCATGCTTCTAGCTCCAATGGTCATCCCCTTTGGATGGATGTGGCTCAGGTAACCAGAGAATCTGGTCTACGACCTCCCATTGTAGATAATAATAGAAATGTGTGTTCCATTTCCCATCCAGGTCAGCTAAACTAGAGACTCAAAGGTAAGTAATTTCCTCATCAACTAGCCATATTGTGTGGTCTGCTAGACGCCTAAAGTTTGGAACCCAAGGGTCGTGCCACACGAAGGTCGAATCACCATTGTTGATGGTCTTATTGCATTGAGTTTTGATAAAAGATAAACCCCTATGTAGCTGGCGCCAGAAGGGGGTGGCATTTGTACTCTTCAAGGTGTTATACCCCTTGTATTTCTTCTGTAAAATCTCCCTCCACAACTCGGTAGTATTGTTAATATATTTCCATGAGCTCTTCCATAGGAGTGCTTTGTTCCAATCAGCCATAGAACGTATTCCCATCCCTCCTTCCTACATACTTGCACATACCTTCTTCCAGGAAACTAGAGACAGTGTCCTTTCCTTGTGTCCACCTCCCCAAATGAATCTACGTATTGTCTTGTCCAACTTAGCACACACGTTGCTAGGGACCTTAGCAGTTTGTATAACATAAGTTGGTAGTGCCGTGAGAACAGTCTTGGCTAGACATATGCGACCGGAAAGAGATAAAGTTTTAGCTGCCCAACCGTTAACTCTGGACACCATGCTAGCTGTGAGAAAGGAATAGGTATCTCTGGACACCTTCTTATGGAGTACAGGAACTCCTAAGTATTTCCCCAGATCATTTGTCTCTGATATCTTGATGATAGAACAAATCTCATTCCTAGTATGTCAAGTGACAGATTTGGAAAAGAAAATCCTTGACTTGTCGACTGAGATTCTTTATCCAGAAGCATCCTCAAATAGCTTGAAGCAATCATTAATGAATTTAATTTGATCTACGTAAGCTTTAGTAAAAATTACTATGTCATCCACAAAGGATACATGAGATATGTCAGGTCCCTATTGGGACACTTTAATCAGTTTCCATTTCTTCTCTTCCATTCACTGGTTTATTAGCTGAGTGAGACGTTCCATACATAGAACAAACAAATAGTGGGACAAGGGGTCCCCTTGTCTTAGACTGTGGGTTGCTTTGAAAGGCGGTAGGGCCTCCCCATTGAAGATGATATTGGAGTTCCCTTCATTCAGCGAATTCATGATGTATTTCTTAATGTTCGGAGGCCAAGACATTTTATTAAGTGTGTCTTCGATGAAACCCCAAGACAACTGATCATAAGCTTTCAATAAATCAACTTTAATAGCCATCTGCGGAGCACAGGATCTCCTTCTCATATTATGAGTAACCTCCTGGATAATAATAATGTTATATGAAATGCTTCTGCATGGTACAAAACTCATTTGAACAGGAGAAATCCACTATGGTATGTATCTTTTCACACGCTCAACTACCACCTTGGATGCCAGCTTCATGTAGGTGTTATTTAGAGTGATCGACCTCAATTGGTTACAATTCAGAGGGTGCTTTGTCTTGGGTATCAGGACAATATTAGAATCTCCCATCGACCCAACAAAGGGGTCACCATTAAGCATGTTCCTATGGATTTAAGAATAGAATAGCGGATGATCTTCCAGTTGTTTTTAATGAAGAACATATATGTACCGTCTGGCCCCACAACTTTGAAAGGAGAGGAGTTTTTGACAATTTTCCAAACTTCATATTCGGTGGGTGAAGCACCTACCCCACACATTTGTTGATCTTTTAATCTCTTGAACTTTGTAGGTACCTTTTCCATGGCCATCAGGAATGATATAGTATTCGTTGTGAACAAACTTTGAAAATTGTTGGCAACAAGAGACTTCAGCTCCGTCTGAGTGGACACCCAATTACCCCCCTTGTCTTGAAGGGTGGTCAGTTTATTAGATCTTCTTCTATTGCTAACAAAAGTATGATAGAACTTGGTGTTATTATCACCTTCTCGGAGCTAATCAATATGGCTGTGTTGCTTCCAGTCACATTCCTCTTTGGATAATATGGCCTCCAACTCGAGTTCCTTCTAGTTGCACAACCGATCTTTTATAGTATTGTAGCATTCTTCTAATTCTCTCTGCAACATGCCAATAGTATGGAGGATAGTATGCTTTTCCTTATTATTCTTCTTCTTACATGAGGTGTCCCATTTCAGAATGGGTTGTTTTATCCATTCCAACACTACTGGTAACTCCAAGGAATTGTCCCACAACGTTTCTAGCAGGTCGGGAAACTCAGTGTGTGCTTGCCAAGAGGCTTTTGATTTGAAGCGGCTTGTGTGAGTTCCTGTCTGACTATTGATGATAGCAATAGGGTTGTGATCTGAACCAACTCTTAGGACAGTGACACAGCTGAAACTCAAATACAGTCGCAACCATTCAGAGTTAGCAACCGCTCTATCCAAGCGTTCATGAAGGAGATTGTTTCTATACGTGAACTTGAAGCCCGAACAACCTATATCAGTAAGGCCTGCCTGCATCAAATCATTGTCAAAGTGTGTTGCCTCAGAAAGGTTGAACCTTTTACCACCTATTTTCTATAAAGGATTCAACATATAGTTAAAATCTCCCATCGTAATCCAAGGCTTCTTGATTGTTTTGCTTAGTTGAAAGAGATGGTCCCATAGGATTGGCCTACCACTCAGGTTTGGTGATGCGTAGATGAACGTATAGTAGATTTCCTCATTGATGCAGCAATGAATATAATATTTATGGCTTTGAATGATCCTAACATTACACTGTGCCTCATTCCAAAGAACCCAAATACCACCAGAAAAACTGTGTGCCTCCACGCAATGGGAGCTTGAGAAACCCAATTCCTGAATAACCTCTTGAGCATGTTCCCCTGATATGCAAGGTTTAGAGATGGAAACAACCTGAATCTTATGGTGGACAACAAGATTTTTTAAAGAGATCCGAGCAATATTCTTACTGGCTCCTCTAATGTTCCAGTCTAGAGAATTAATCATAAAGACAACAGGTTAATTGAGTTGAGACCCTACAGTGCCCTCTTGAGCATCACCTCCTCATCTAGCTTTGCTTCAAGTGGTACAACTTTGGGATTTATGGGGGCAGTTTGCACCCTACGACCCCTTCTTTTCTTTTTCATTGCTTCCGGATCCAACACCATCTATGTTGCTGCCATTAGGCTTGTGCCCTTCTGCTCTGGCTGGTATAGCCACTATTGGTGTCCCTCGCTGATCTGTAGGATTTTCTACCGGTCTACCTTGTATCACCTCATTACCCACAGGGATAACAACAGTGTGAGCCGCGTTCTCATCAGTCTTCTCATTGGACTCCATATCTAAAGCATTGACTTTTGTAACCTCCACAGATGGTTCTTTGCTATCCGATACATCTGAGTCTTCATTGCAGCGTTGTTTCTTTCTCCACACCTTCACCTCTTGGCATCCTCCTGGTTTTTTTGAGGCGTTTGTTCCTTTCCCTCCCCTGCCCAACTTTCATTTCTTTCTTTAGATTCTTCCTCCTCCAGCGATTGAAACTTATTAGCTTACTTCTCAGAAATAGGGTTCTTCTTAGTTGCCTCTTTATTTCTCTGTGGTCTTCGAGTGCGAATGTTTTTCCCATAGTATACCTGCCACATTTCTTCTTCCTCAACCCACCACACTCCTACGTCGTCAGTTGTAGGTACTGAATTTGGTGGTGCCCACGTGCTATCGGGTCCATTACACTCTTCCTGGTCATGTCCCAGTTTACCGCACTTCAGGCACATATTGGGTAGAGATTCGTACTCAATCTTGTACTCCCTTCCGTTGATGATGATGGTCGGGTGCACCAGCTTTGATGCGTCAATCTCCACAGCAAGGCAAGCAAACTGACTTTGCGTACGCTTGAGCGAATGATCACCAACACGGACTAAGTAACCATTGCTTACCCTATGCGATCAAACATCTCCTTATTTTAGTAGTGTATCGGCAGTCTGATGACTCTGACCCAGGTAACTATCTGATCTGGTAACCCCTTGCAGGGTTCAAAATAGCCATCCCATGGCTACACCATTAAATAGCTTCTAAAAAAGGACCATGACCCTTTGGTCAAGACATCCTGATCCATACGGCTGTAGAATTGAACTACATAATATTGCTCTGCCAATTCGTATAGTTCAAACCTACCTGATGGTTTCCACAATAGTTTCAGTCTATATGCCATTGTTAGGAAACCAATGTACCGGTCAATTAACTTGATTATCATGGCATGCTTGAAAGTTTTACTCATGATCTCCTCTGCTTCTGTGACTACATAGATCTCCGGGATACCTTTGTCATAGATAAGTTCAATATCTTCAGGATTAATCAATTCTTCTGGCTCATCGTCGATGAAAATCGGGTTGGAACTGCTGCCTCTGGTTGCCCCAGTGATGGCCTACTTGAATGTTTTCATCTGCGTCGCCATGTGTCTCTCTGGAAGGAAGGGATTTCCATCATTGACGTAGGCTATCTCCTGGTCCTGTTGCTGAGAATCAGTGTCCATCATGGGCGTATCATCGTCTTTCGCCTCCGGGGATGTGCCCCGCATGCCCTTATACTTTAGGTTTAATCCGAAGTATGGAATCTTGATCCGTGTCACTGATTGTGTTGACTGTCCTCGTGCTCCTTCTGCTTTGTCATGGCTACGTGATCCCCCTTCACCGTCTAGGGTATCGCTCATTCCCCCCTGATCGCCCAGGTCGCCTCTGCTCTCCGCCACAACCCCCATTTTGGTGTGTCCCTTCTTTCTCTTCTTGCTCACATTAATGTCATCATTAATCATTCTCTCATATTTATTCACTTCTTATTATTTATTATGAACATTTGTGTGAATCAATTATTTCTTAGTCATATTGAAGTCAATATATATATATATATATATATATATATATATATATATATATATTAATGATCAAGGTGGGACATATTACATATTAATGATTTGGTTCACATACTAAGTCATTAGGTGATTAATTAGGTGTGTATTAGAGAACAAGGTGATATACATTTCATATTGATGACCTAATTAATCTAAGATTTATGTGTATTAAAGTATGTTATCTGATTATGACACCTAGTGACACTAATGTATCATGAATGTCATTAAGGATGTATAGGTTAAGGTTAGATGATTACAACTTAGGGATTAGGTCAATATGATCATTATTCTTCGCCTATATATTCTTAGTATGCATTAAGTCCAAGATTAGGTTGCAATTATCCTGCTCATCATATCATTAGGGTTTATTGGTTCAAGACATGTTTACCATCATGTGTACCCAATATTAGCATTAATATGTGAGTTACTCATATTTTGTGCATTAGATATTCATTATGTTCAAACATGTGAACTATTCATTACATGACCACTATATTTTCATTAGTATATAAACAAGCATGTCAGGTTATAATTATGACTTGTTTGGTCAAAACAAAGGATATAAAAAAACTATCCTCCTAATAATTGAGTTAGGGTTTCTAGAGTTAGTGTAGCTAAATTTTGGTATGTTACATGACTCCATTTCCTAAAAAATGATTTCATCCTCAAACTATAACTACCCAAACATCATCAAACTAACTACTCTCCACTCCTTAAAAGGTTTGACCTACCAAGACAAACTAATCTAGAGGTAAAAGGTTGAGTCTAACTAAATCATATACAAGTTCCATCATGCTTCATTACACACTCTAATTGCTTACTAAACACCAAACTCAAAGTCTAGGTTCTAGGGATAACTATCCAAACATGTGGTTCTATGAGTCATAAGGGAACTATATTGGGTATACATCCTCAAACAAGTCATTACACCTGGGATACTAGTTCAACATATTAGGGTCCCTAAAGATAAATCGTATAGATGTATAAGGCTATTATTGCCTAAAAGCATGCTATTTTGGACAATTCATATCAGCTCAGGAAAGGCCGATATCATATGGATTCGGGAATCCTCATAAAATATGCAAGTGGTGCGGAGGAAAATCTTGCAAGTGCCTGAACCCTGATCCTTTCTAGACACCTTTGCTTTCAACTTCATGTCCTAGTAGCTGCCTAAAGGCTAAGCTAAACAACCTCAAGTTACTATGGTTACTTATGCATCTTTTAGTTGTAAGTATTTTAGGGATCTATTCATCATTATTCTAATGTGAAACTATAGGATCCTAAATCAACCCTTCATCATATATTGATCAACTCTAGGGAAAACATGTCACTTAAAGGTAAGGCAAGTATTCTAACTAGGGAGACAAAATTGAAATAGTTAGATTCAGACTACCATGGGCTCTGATACCATGTTGTAAGGAGTGGGACTCAAGAGGGGGGATCCACTCCCTACTATACAAAAAATTGAAGAATTAACATCTATTCCAAACACACTCAAAGGTTATGTTGGAATAGGTATAAATTTTTCAAATTTATTATAATGGTAAGAAAAAGACCAAAGTGTAGTAGTGGAATTAAACAAATGAGTTATATTCAATTTTCACAAAAGATTACAAAAGTACATCATAATCTCCCATAAGGGTTTACATGTATGATACAACATAAGGATCTAAGTACAAGGAAGTATAAACTACTTCAAATCTTGTCTCCATAGCAACATCTCCAAGTGCTAGGTCCATGCCCAAAGCTATATTCTCCTGATTCAACTCAATAGCTTGTCCTAACTTGGGTGGTTAGGAGAGCACCCAACAAAAGGGAAAGGAAGCAAGGTATGTGTCAAAATATTGAACAAGTACAAAAGATAATGATAATATTGAAGCATAAATATATGGATTCATCACATGATGAGAGGGACAAGAGGATGAGGCATACAAAAAAATAGATTCTAGCCAAAAACCAACAAATACTAATTAATTGCATGAATGATCAATATTTGACTACATTAACTAAGTAGGGTTGAGGCACCTACCGAACCTCAACCTATAGGTGAGTGGAGAATTAATACATTCTCGGTCACCTACACATATTTTTATATGGGGGAGAATAAGACATTCCCCAAGGTGAATTAACACATACCCTACTATGGGTGGTTGTACATAAGTACCACTACTATAGCTAAATAGTCAAATAAACCATCATGCATAAGAAGTACTAAATTGGCAAGATAAATAGTCATATAATTACAATATGGTAGTGGGGTTCCAAGACCCATGAACTAAAACATCAATGTTAATTTTGAGGCAAGTACATCAAAAGATTCATGAGTAGAGGAAACCAGGTTCAATAAAGCCTCATTAGGGAAAGTAAGGTTGGTTTACAAGTATCCCAACTAAAGGGTTAGATATGCACATACATAAATAGGGATTACACATACCTCTCATATGATTTCAACTACCAACTTTCATCACTTTATTGAGTCCAAGACCAACTTCTCCTATTTCCAATGTATAACCATGTATTAGGGTATGTTATATGCATTAATGTAAAGAAAACCCCTATTTTCAACTTTTTGCACAAAAATTCAATTTAGACTCTGAAAAAATCACCATGATCTAGTTAGGTTCTTCTAATTAAGAAAACATATAAATTTTTCATATTTTGGAGTTATGAAGGTTAAAGAGTATTTTTGATGATTTTTAGGTATTTAATTCATTTTCTAAAAACTCTTTTCGACAAAACTCCAAACAAAACCTTAGAACTATTTTTTTAGAAAGAGAACGTTTTGTGGAGTTCAAAAAATATTTTCTTTCTATTTTTTGACAAGGGAATAAATAGTTGTGAATTTCTCGAAACTGACCAATAGGAAATTGCCACATCGTCAAACCGATCGAGATAAGAGGAGAGAGAGAGAGAAAAAAAACACCATTTGACCCAAGGTCAGGGTTTGGAGTTTCAAAGGTAACCAAACCAGATCTTCTAGAGAAGGTAAAATAGCAAGAAACCAAAACCCCAGAAGAACATGGCAAATAGAGATGGAGATCATCGATTTTAAACATAGAAGCATGAGTTTTAAGCATGTAGCAAGCAATATATGAGAAGAGGGTTATAAAACTTGGCTCTAAGAAGGTGGATAGGTTCAAGAATCAAGGTTACTGATCTATAGAGGTTGGTTTCTCCAAAAAAGATCCTATATCGAGCAAGAAGTACCTTCTCCACTTTAGAGGTGAAAAACCCTAGCAAAAGAACATAGAGATGAGGTGTTTAAGGGCTCTAGGTGGGGTTTCACCATGGAATTCCATGGTTCCTACCTATAAGAAGGTGGGAGGAATACTAACAACATGAAAACCGGGAAGGAAAGGAGGAAATTTACTAGTTTTGGTCCAAATCACCAAGAAGGAGCTTTAGAAACCCTAAATAGAGCAAATTTGGAACCATAGGAGCCTTCTTCACCAAGGTAAACACTCTCTTTTACCTTGGGACAACACCTTCATGGACAAATAGAGTAGGAATCATTCTCCTATCTGGAGGAAAAATAAGGAGAGGATTGCTTCTTGGATTGGGAGGTGGGAAGGGGTAGATATGGCTTTATAAAGAATGGGGCAAGTATGAGGTGTCTATGGGACTTTCCGTGTGTCCCTAGCCTAGGGCTTCATAGCCATGCAAGAGGAAAGCTCATAGAGACTTCTTGTGTATCAAATTCGGTCGTAAAAGCACATGGATACTTGTAGGCCATCCCCACCATCCTCCAACCAAAGAAATAACCCCATTGGTTGATAGCTTTTAAAGATAAGCTCATTTATAAAGAGGGCAATCACTAAAATGCCCTTGGAAAGAAACACCTTCAAACCAAGGTGGAACTAGGTTCCCCGTGGTTCAAAATCTTTAGAATGGTAAGGGAATATCTAAGGATTATAATGCATGTGATAATTTGCAAATAAAACCTCACGATTGGGTAAATTGCATAAAAGTCCATTATGTACTTAAAATTGCATAACTTGCACAAACAACATCCAAATTGAACCAAATTTGAAACTTTGTCTCATTTTATGATTTAAAAACACATCACAAAATTGTATTAAGGTTTATAAAACCTAACTAAGATCCTTAATTAGTTTTTCATTGAGGTATTTATTCATAAATCCTTCCATTGGTATAATTATTGAACAAATGTTCACCAAACCACTATAAATTCCACAATTTAAGCATAAAGGCCAAAAAGGATAGAAATGAGAGGATAATATTGGGAAAGTGCCAAAAAGATAATATGTCAAAGTTTCGGTATGTTACAATGGTTCTACCCAAGCACCTTAAACCCAAAACAACATGATCAATTCACCACTACCACCTCGACCGAACCAATCTTCTACGAAAAGTATCCACTCCATCCACCATCATCACGGCACCTAAACTGAATGTAGTGGCCAACTTGTCTAGTTCACTTTTTCCAATTAAGTTCATGTTCTAACTGCACTTAACCCTAGGCTCCCGAAGTCCTTTTATAACCATTGGCAACTGGGAGCAATGATTAACACTCATTCATTGAGCCACCTACTCTCTCCCACCCACTCTCACTTTATCTCCACTTTCTTCCACCTTAAAATAGCTTTCTAGGGTTTTGACCATGCCTATCCATCATTCAATGCTTTTAAACCACCAAGTATGGAGGAGCTCAATCATCTACAACTAGAGTTGAAGAAAGAAGAGTCTTCACCAAGATTCCATGTGGTTTCACTCTTCTACTCCTTCTTCTTTCTCCTTTTTTGTATTATGAGTAGCTAGGCCTCTTAGGTAGGTTGTTTGAGGTTGAATTGTGACTTTGATGCAATGTGGGGGGGGGGACAATAGATTAACTCTATAATCTTGTTTTCTTCCAATGGATTACTTTGTGGTTTGTGCTTTAAAACACCTAGTTAGTAGGAGAAATAGGTGATATGTAGCCATTTCGGGATTTTGCCCTTAGGTCCAACTAGTGGATCCCTATCTTACTACCCATCTTCATACATATATATCCCTTCTTTTACCCCTAGGTGTGAGATATAAGTATCTAGTTTTTATATACCTAGTGTTGTTGGATTGGAGCTACTGAAATGCTAGATGGGAGGTGTCACGATGTGTTAAACCCTCATCTACACCCTTCAATACTGACCTTGCCCTCTAATTCCTAAAGTGCTTCCATCCTAGATTCCTATACTAGTTACATCTTAGTTAATTTCCACCTAAACTCTAATCAAATGAGCATCACAATGTTGGATAGGGTGAGATAGGAATTAGTTACCTTATACACACCCTATTCCATCCATGTCCAATTAGTAGTTTAGGGCAATTCTCTATCACCTAACTTGCTTATTTGGTTTGATTATTTGAATGGATGATTTATGTTTTCATCCTATGACCACCAACATAGTTGATACTTGATAATCACTTACCCCAAATAGCCAACACTTCCACTAATTTCTTAAAACCTTATTATTCTTCCTTGCTTAGATAGTAATAGTCTAGTTAGCTTGTTTACTTGTCTTTGTAGTCACTTTCCTTGTTCATGTTGTTTAACTTGCTAACATAGTTAGTGCTCTCTTGTAGTTACTTGTGCTTTCTCTATTTAGTCAATTTCTAGTGTAGTTCTCTATGTAATATCATCTCAATAAAATGAAAAGATGAGTGTTCTATGTGATAGCATCTCAACTCCTTTACTCAACAATTTCTTCCATTTTCATGCCTATTTTGGTTAGGGAAAATCAACCCTAGACCATCTACCCAACACAAGAAAAGAGGGTTATTAAGAATGGGTTGAAATTCGAGGAGAAGGCATGCATATGAAATCCATTTAGCTAACAAGCTTGAACTGAATCTTACAAAATGATACGGTTTACCAGGAGCCTTGTTAATGTCAAGTTACTTGCACAAATTTTGATTCCATTTACTCTATATGTAGGTGTTTTGTGCTTTTTTGTAGTAAAACCATTAAGGTATAGAGGATATAGGTGGAACACATGTATCTAATCAAGGGTGAAGTATATCTAATAAACTTATCATGTTATATGAGGGTGAATACTAACATCATTTTGACTTGAACTAAATTGAACAGAGATTGAGAGCATACTTGAGGAGTTTAAGTTTGGGTTGGTGATGCAACCCTAGCCCTAATTTAGGTCATCATCTTATGCTATTTTTTCCTTTAATAATGTTTAGACATTATAGAATACATTCTATTTCCCTCAATAAACCTATAATACACAAATGCACTAATAGCTACACTTTGCATGTAATTTTAGGTACTTGTACCATGCATTATATGGAAGGGATAGAGAGAGGAAGACATATGGTTTATATACCCTTTCATGAGCCATTTATTATTTCCCGACGTACCTTAAGTGTCTAAGAGTCAACCCAAAGCAATGAGCACTATGAATAAGGACTTAGAGTTTAAGTGCACAATAAAAACCTCAAAACGACCCATGTTACGAGGCCATGTTTGTGGTATAGAACTCCAACTCACATGGAAAATGCAAGATTCGAAGAAGTACAACAAATCCACCATAGTCATGGTAGGAAATACAATCATGGTGTGCAACATCCATCACGGTTGTCCATCTAAACCGAATGTGGTGAGGAGCTTCCTGAATGACCACAATCAAGAAAACAACCAAGCTATCCTCCCTACAAAACAATTGTGGAACCTACCACGATTTTCCCAGTCACTAACCACCATGACCATGGTGACCACCACAATGGTTCTACCCAAGCATCTGAAACCCAAAAGAACATGATCAATTCACCACTACTACCTCACCCATATCGATCTTCCATGGCCAGTATCCACTCCATCCACCACGATTGTGGTTCCCAAAATGGATGTGATGGCTAACTCCTTCAAGTCACTTTTTACGTTGAAGTTCCTATTCTACCCCCCACTTAACCATAGGCTCCCCAAGTCCCTATATAACCATTGGTGGAAACTGGTAGCAATGATTAGCTCTCAGTGCTACTTGATAGAGCATTCATTGAGTCTCCTACTCTCTCCAACTTACTCTCATTTTATTTCCACCTTCTTCCACCTCAAAACCTAGCTTTGTAGGGTTTTGACCACACATGTCCATCATTCAATGCTTTTCAACCACCAAGGAGGGAGGATTTAGTGCATCTACAACTGGAGTTGAAGAAAGAAGAGTCTTCACCAAGCTTCCGTGTAGTTTCACTCTTCTACTCCTTCTTTCTCCTTTTTTGTATTATGAGTAGCTAGGCCTCATAGGTGGGTTTTTTGGGGTTTAAATGTGACTTTGATGAAATGTTAGAGGGAGTAATATGTAAACTTTACAATTTTGTTTTCTTCTAATGGATTACTTTGTGGTTTGTGCTTGAAAATGCCTAGGTAGTAGGAGAAATATGTGATATGTAGATATTTTGGGATTTTTTCTGTGGGTCCAAGTAGTGGATCCCTAGCTTTCTATCCATATTCCTACATATGTATCCCTCCTCTTACCCCTAGGTTTGATATCTAAGTATCTAGTTTGAATATACCTAGTTTTGTTGGATTGGGGTTGCTTAAAGGCTAGATAAAAGGTGTTAGGAGGTGTTAAACCCTCATATACACCCTCCAATACTACCCTTGGCCCCCAATTCCTTAAGTGCTACCATCCTAGAATCCTAGACTTATTACATCTTAGTTAAATTCCACCTAGACACTAATAAAATGATCCTCACAAGGTGGGATAGGGTGTGATATGTATTAGTTCCCCTATACACTCTCCATTCCATCCATGACCAATTAGTAGTTTGGGGAAATTCTCTATCATCTAACTTGCTTGTTTGGTTTGATCATCTGAATGGATGATTTATGTTTGCATGTTGTGACCCCTAATCTAGTTGATAATCACTTACCCCAAATGTCTCACACTTCCATTAATTTCTCAAAACCCAAATTTGCTTGCTTAGCTAGTGATAGTATAGATAGCTTGTTTACTTGTCTTTTAGTTACTTTCCTTGTTCATGCTAGTTTAACTTGCTAATACAATTACTGCTCTTTTATAGTAACTTGTTCTTGTTCTATTTAGTCAATTCATAGTATAGTTCTCTATGTGATAGACTCTTAAATAAATTAAAAGATGGATGTTCTATGTAATAGCATCCAAACTCCTTCACTCAACCATTTGTTCTCTTTTCATGCCTATTTTGGTTAGGGAAAATCAACCCTAGCCTATCTACCCAAAATAATCCAAGTGGGCCACTAATCATGGATTGAATTGGGAGGAGAAGGCATGCTTATGAAATCCATTTACCTAACAAGATTAAGATGAATCTTACAAAATAATATGTTTTACCAGGAGCCTCATTGAATGCCATGTTACTTGCATGGATTTTTTTATTCCATGTATTCAATATCTAGGTTCTTTGTGTTTTTTTTGTACTAAAACCATTTAGGTAGAGAGAAGAGAGGTGGAACACATGTATTTATTCAAGGGTAAAGTATATCCAATCAACTTATCATGTATTATGTGGGTGAATACTATCATCATTTCTACTTGAACTCATTTGAATAGAGATTGAGTTGGAGCATACTTGAGGACAAGTTTGTTTTAAGTTTGGCTTGGTTATGCAGCCCTAGCCCTGATTTAGAGCTTCATCTTGTTTTATTTTGCCCTTTAATTATGTATAGACATGATAGACCACATGTTATTTCCTTCACTAAACATATCACAGACAAATACACTAATAGATGCTCTTTGCATGTAATTTTAGGTACTTGTACCATGCATTGGATGGAAGGGATAGTGAGAGGAAGACCTATGGTTTCTACACCCTTTTATGAGCCTAAGATCATCCCCCAACCTACCCTGGGTGGCTAAGAGACAACGCAAAGCAAGGAGCACTATAAAGTAAGAGTTGGAGTTTAAGTTTATAACAAAAACCTCAAAATGACCCATGTTACTGGATACGCTCATGGTAAATAGCTCCAAGTCACATGGAAAATTCATGAGTTGAAGAACCTATAACAAATCCACCATGGCTATGGTAAGCAATACAATCATGGTGTGCAACATTCACCACAGTCGTTCCAGCCACACATCAATATCGTGAGGAGCTTCTAAGATGATTGATGCAGCCCTATTTTAGGGCTTCATCTTGTGTCTTTTTGCCTCTCAATCACATCTAAACATGTTAGAATGCAAGTTAGTTCCCTCAATATGCATATTACTATAAAATGCACTTATGGACATTATGTGCATGTTTGTGAGGTACTTGGACCATGCCTTGGATGGATGAGAGAGAAGGAAGGAGTTCTAGGATTCCTTCATACATGGAGGGGTCCAAGGAAGGCCCCAAAGCTCCCTAAACCTACCCCTAGGGGCCAAGGGTCAAGCTCAAGCAAAGAATTCCATGGATCATGAAGTTTCAAGTTCAAAGTGCTGCTGAAGACCCCAGCATGGCCGTGGTGCCAAGGAACGGAAGTACTCACCAATGTAAAATTTACAGGTTGATCTTCATGTTGTCAAGCTATAGCAACATTGCCAAAACGTTCATGTTGAGAAGACCCCAAAATAGGTGTGCCATCCAGCTGCCAAGGATCAGAATGGGCATGCTGATGAGATTGACCTCCCCTCTACCTCGCCCACCACGACCGTTCTACCCAGCACAGCCATTCTATCTAGCCCCCACCATAGTCGTGCTTCCCAGCACAGCCGTACTACCAGCCTACATTTCACCACTTCCAACCTGACATTTTTCATTTCTCACCATAGAAGTTCCAACCATTACCCACAATGGTTGTTCTACCTAGAACGACCGTGCTACCACCCAAAACCTATCTTTTTCGACACTATTTTTCCAACTATACCCCTATACCCCTACTTACCCTAATGCTTCCACCACCACCTATATATACATGGGTGACAAACACAACACTAGGTTAGCTGCCTTATCACCCTCCTAGCTACTCTAGAGCATTCATTGCTATTTCCCTTGCATTCAAGACCTCCACCCACCATTTCCATTCCATTTCCACTATACAAACCAAGTTTTCTAGGTTTTCCACCAAAAACCCCTACATTTCCATGCTCTTCATCCACCTTTGAGGAGGGAGGTTGTAACATACTAGATCTCATACCCTACCCTAGAAGTTGACATTTTGGACTTAGCCAAATAAGGTTGAAGGTTAGACCTAAATAGATGTTTAGTATAACCCCAACGAGCTAATGCATGTATACATCACCTTAATGTAACCTAATGTTCTAACATTAATCTTAGGTTTATAATGGATACATAAAATATGCCACATAAATCATTTTGGTGGTAATATGAAGATAAGGAACTTAATTGGATGAATAATTTAGATAACGGGCAATTAATGGGCCATATAACATATCTCATAAAAAGGTCTCAAAAGTGGAAACAAACGTCAAATTCAAAATCTACATATCAAAATTAGCGTACGTGTCAAATTTCATCTAATTTGGACAATCTTGAAATATTAGGATAAGTTTAGGAGAGAGAAAACGAGTAAAAGGCATAAGTAATCAATAATGTGATTATATAACTTCAAAAAATGGAAATAATGGAAAATTCGTATACAACACATCAAAGATAACTTGTGGATGAAGTTTGGTCCAATTTGGATGTTGTTTGTGCAAGTTATGCAATTTCAGGTACATTCTGGACTTTTTTGCAATTTACCCAATTGGGAGGTTTTCTTTGCAAATTTTCACATTCATTATAATCTTTATATATTCCCTTACCATTCTCAAGTTTTTGAACCATAGGGCTCCTAGTTCCACCTTGGTTTGAAGGTGTTTCTTTCCAAGGGCATTTTAGGGATTACTCTCTTTATAAATGAGCTTATCTTTAGAAGCTATCGACCAATGGGGTTATTTCTTTGATTGGGGGTCAGTTGGGATGGCCTATAAGTGTCCATAAACCTACATTTTATATTCAAGAATCATTTATGAGCTGTCCTCTTGCATGGCCACGAAATCCCTTGGCTAAGGACAAATGGAAAGCTCCATGGACACCTCATGCTTGACTTCTTCCTTATCCATAAAGGTTTGCATGTCCATATGCACCCTTAGCATTGGACACATGGAAAGTAACTTTACACATTGTGCTTGACTTCTTCCATATCCATAAAGTCTTGCATGACCATGGACACCCTTATACATGACACATGGAAAGTCTTATAGACACCTCATACTTGACCTCTTTCTTTATATAGCCATATCTACCCCTTCCCAACTCCAAATTTGAAAACTCTTGATCTTATATATTCCCTATGGCTTAGAGCATCATTCCTACTCTATTTATCCATGAAGGTATTGTCCCAAGGTAAAACAAGATGCCTACCTTGGTGAAGAAAGCTCCTAGGGTTCCAAATTTCTCTATTTAGGATTTCTTAAGCTCCTCCTTGGTGATTTTGACAAAAACTAATAAGTATCCTCCTTTCCTTCCCTATTTTCAAGTTTTTAGTCATCCTTCACCTTCCTTCAGGTTGGAACAATGGCCTTCCATGGTGAAACCCCACCTAGAATCCATAAAAACCTCATCTCCATGTTCTTATGTTAGGGTTTTTCACCTCTAAAGTGGAGAAGGTGCTTCTTGCTTGAGATAGGAGCTTTGTTGGAGAAACCAGATTCTCTAATCTTGGGAACCTTACTTATTGGACCTGACCACCTTCCCTAGAGGTTCTTTGGAGGCCTAGGCTTAGATCTAGGACTGACTTGGACTATTTAAACTCTGAAGTGGAGGTATGATGTATCCCCCTATTCTTCTATGTTGAGCAATTCACCTATGCTTATTCATTCTCTTTGTCCTATGGACATTAGCATATACACAATGTCTTCTCTTTTGAAAATCATGTTTCTTTTGAACTACCTTATTTTATATTGATCATGTGATCATGGATATTCTTTTCAACTCTTATCTCATGCTTTGTTCATGATGGAACTCTAAAAGATGACATGTTATGTCTTTTGCCCACTTATGAGGTGGATGTATATGTTGGTCACTTATGTGGTGACTAGTTTATATATTCTGACTATACCTTCTAATTGTCTCTACATTTAACATTCTATGTGATTCAGTATCACTAGAGTAGTGTAATTGCATTAGTTTCTATGGCTGATGTGTTATATCCAACTGAGTAGATGTGATATTTTCTACTCTTTTGGGATGGAAAGGAACCTCATACCCAGGGCAAGATGTGTAATTCTTGGCCCATGTTTTATATATTTGGGAGATTGGAAGTATTCCTTTCTCTATCAGGTTTCAAATTTATGAGACTTGGTCACCTTTGTGTTTATATTGTTCTAGGGATATGCTTATCTCACATGCATGTAGGTTGATGATGATTGTAAGGGTGTGTGCCCTACTTCCTTTACATGTGCTAGTATGGCACAACTTTATTTTTTTAATTACAGAAATTATCTCTTTTGTTATTGCAAATCATTTCTCTTGATTCCCACTTGGGTTGTCCTTATCTTTTTCATGGGAAGCCTTTACACTTTGATGTCTTTTATTCCATATATTTCTCAATTTCCTATTTAGTATGCACATACCAGCCTTTGTTGATTTCATCTATTTTCTCTTCTTGTTGGGGTATGCTTCCAACCCTAGGTGAAGGACTTGGATGATAAGGCATGAAGTATTGGACTAGCTTAAGGAGTTAAAGCTTGGAGACAAAGTTGTTATGGTTTCAATTTCCCTCTACTTAGATCCTTATGTTGTATCATACATGTAAACCCTTATGGGATATTATGATGTACTTTTGTAATATTTTAAGAAAATTGAATATAGTCAACATTTTTATTCTGCTGCTATACTTTGGTTGTTTTGAATACCATTAATTGAAGTTTGAAAATGTTACACCTATTCCAGCATACCTTTGAGTGTTTTTGGAATGGATGTTATTTATTCAAATTAATATTAGTAAGGGGGTGGTCCCATCTCCTTATAGCATGGTATCAGAGCCCATAGTAGTCAGAATATGACTATTTCAATTTTGTCTCCCTAGTTAGAATCCTTGCCTTACCTTTAAGTGACATGTTTTCCCTATATCAATAGATGGTGAAGGGTTGATTTAGGATCATATAATTTCACATTAGAATAATGATGAATATATCCTTAAAATACTTACAAGTAAAAGATGCATAAGTAGCCATAGTAACTTACGGTTGTTTAGCTTGGCCTTTAGGTAGCTACTAGGACTTGAAGTTCAAAGCAAAGATGTCTAGAAAGGGATCATGGTTTGGGGCATGGCAAGATTTTCCTCTACACCACTAGCTTGGTTTACGAGGACTCCCGAATCCATATGATACCTCCCTGGCCTAAGTTGATATGAATTCTTCGAAATAGCATGCTTTTAGGCAATAGTAGCCTTAGACATCTATATTATTTATCTTTAGGGATCCTAATATGTTTAACTAGTCTCCCAGGTGTAAAACTTGTTTGAGGATGGACAAGAGAAAGTTAACCCATTGTTCATAGTTAGTCTTTACAAGTTATGTTTTTTTTTGCATGATGCTTATGTAGTTGGATGTAAGGAAGTGTAGTTGAACCTTTTGTACCTAAAGAATAGTTTTTACTTAATAATATGAATCCTTTCAGGGGTGTTTAATAATTTGTTTTCTTATATGTGGATGTTTTGATTTCGGGGATGAAATCCCTTTAAGGGGTGGTGTGCTATAACATACTAGATCTCGGACCCTACCCTAGAAGTTGACATTTTGGACTTAGCCAAACAAGGTTGAAGGTTAGACCTAAATAGATGTTTAGTATAACCCCAATGAGCTAATGCATGTATATACCACCTAACTATAACCTAATGTTCTAACATTAATCTTAGGTTTATAATGGATACATAAAATATGCCACATAACTCATTTTGGTGGTAATATGAAGATAAGGAACTTAATTGGATGAATAATTTAGAAAATGGGTCGTTAATGGGCCATATGACATATCTCATAAAAAGAAGCCTAAAAATTGGAAACAGATGTCAAATTCAAAATCTACATATCAAAATTAGCCTACATGTCAAATTTCATATAATTTGGACAACCTTGAAATATTAGGATAAGTTTGGGCGAGAGAATGAGTAAAAGGCATAAGTAATGAATAATGTGACTATATAATTGGAAAATATGGAAATAATGGCAAATTCATATTCAACACGTCAAAGATAACTTATGGATGAAGTTTGGTCCAATTTGGATGTTTTTTGTGCAAGTTATGCAATTTTAGGTACATTCTGGACTTTTCTGCAATTTACCCAATTGGGAGGTTTTCTTTTATCGCATTCATTATAATATTTATATATTCCCTTACCATTCTCGAGTTTTTGAACCATATGGCGCCTATTTCCACCTTGGTTTGAAGGTGTTTCTTTCTAAGGGCATTTTAGGGATTACTCTCTTTATAAATGAGCTTTTCTTTAGAAGCTATCAACCAATGGGGTTATTTCTTTGATTGGAGGTCGGTTGGGATGGCCTATAAGTGTCCATAAACCGAAATTTGATATTCAAGAATCCTTTATGAGTTGTCCTCTTACATGGCCATGAAATCCCTAGGCTAAGGACACATGGAAAGTTCCATGGACACCTCATGCTTGACTTCTTCCTTATCCATAAAGGTTTGCATGTCCATAGGCACCCTTAGCATTGGACACATGCAAAGTAACTTGACACCTCGTTTTTGACTTCTTCCTTATCCATAAAGGCTTTCATGACCATGTACACCCTTATACATGACACAAGGAAAGTCTCATAGACACCTCATACTTGACCTCTTTCTTTATATAGCCGTATCTACCCCTTTCCAACTCCAAATTCGAAAACTCTTGCTCTTCTTTCTTTAATCTATCTTATAGCATCATTCCTACTCTATTTTTTCATGAAGGTTCTGTCCCAAGGTAAAACAAGGTGCCTACCTTGGTGAACAAAGCTCCTAAGGTTCCAAATTTCTCTATTTAGGATTTCTTAAGCTCCTCCTTGGTGATTTTGACCAAAACTAGTAAGTATCCTCCTTTCCTTCCCTATTTTTATGTTGTTAGTCTTCCTTCCACCTTCCTATAGGTATGAACCATGGCCTTCCATGGTGAAACCTCACCTAAAACCCATAAACACCTCATCTCCATGTTCTTTTGTTAGGGTTTTTCACCTCTGAAGTGGAGAAGTTGCTTCTTGCTCGAGATAGGAGCTTTGTTGGAGAAACCAACCTCTCTAAGCTTGGTAACCTTACTTATTGACCTCTCCACCTTCCCTAGAGGTTCTTTGGAGGCCTAGTCTTGGATCTAGGACTGACTCTGACTATTTAGACTCTGAAGTTGAGGTATGATGTATCCCCTATTCTTCAATGTTGAGCAATTCACCTATGCTTATTCTAACTCTTTGTCGTATGGACATTATCCTATACACAATGCCTTTTCTTTTGAAAATCATGGTTCATATGAACTACCTTATTTGATATTTATCATGTGATCAAGGATATTATTTTGAACTCCTATCTTATGCTTTGTTCATGATGGAACTCTAAAAGATGACATGTGATGTCTTTTGCCCACTTCTGAGGTGGATGTATATGTTGGTCACTTATGTGGTGACTAGTTTATATATTATGACTATACTTTCTACTTGCCTCTACATTCAACATGCTATGTGATTTAGTATCACTAGAGTAGTGTAATTGCATTGGTTTTTATGGCAGATGTGTTATTTCCTGTCGAGCATATGTGATATTTCCTACTCTTTTGGGATGGAAAGGAACCTCATACCTAGGGCAAGATGTGTGATTCTTGGCCCATGTATTATATATTTGGGAGATTAGAAGTATTCCTTTCTCTATCAGGTTTCAAGTTTATGAGACTTGGTCACCTTTGTGTTTATATTGTTCTAGGGCCATGATTATCTCACATGCATGAAGGTTGATGATGATTGTAAGGGTGTGTTCCCTACTTTCTTTACATGTGCTAGTATGGAACAACTTTAATGTTTTAATTATGGCAAGTATCTCTTTTGTTATTGCAAATCAGTTCTCGTGATGCCCACTTGGGTTGTCCTTATCTTTTTCATGGGAAGCCTTTACACTTTGATGTCCTTTATTCCATATATTGCTCAATTTCCTATTTAGTATGCACATACCAGCCTTTGTTGATGTCATCTATTTTCTCTTCTTGCTGGGGTATGCTTCCAACCCTAGGTGAAGGACTTGGATGATAAGGCATGAAGTAGTGGACTAGATTAAGGAGTTAAAGCTTGGAGACAAAGTTTTTATGGTTTATATTTCCATCTACTTAGATCCTTATGTTGTATCATACATGTAAACTCTTATGGGATATAATGATGTACTTTTGTAATCTTTCTGAAAATTGAATATAGTCAACATTTTTATTCCGCTACTATACTTTGGTTGTTTTGAATACCATTTATTGAAGTTTGAAAATGATACACCTATTCCAGCATACCTTTGAGTGTGTTTGGAATGGATGTTAATTCTTCAAATTGATTTTAGTAAGGGGGTGATCCCGCCTCCTTACAGAGGTCATCCTACAATAGCAAGGAAGTGAAGGAGAAGAAGCTTCAATGAGCTATATGGATTCCTACCCCTTTCTTCTCCTTTCTTTTCTCTTTTATATGATCATGTCTAGCTAAGCCCCTAGTGGTAGGTTGTTTGGGGTTAAAATATTACTTTGATACCATGTTGGGGGGGATAACTTGTAATGAACATATTTCCCATCTATGATGATTGTCTCTTGCTTCTATCTCATTTTCCAATCAGTTTTCTTGTGGTTTGTGCTTTTAAACATGGATTTCTTCATTATGATGCTTGATGACACTTAGCTTCTAGGGAAAAATGGAATGTATGTGGCTATCTTAGGAATTGCTCCTAAGTCCAAATAGTGGATCCCTATCTATCACACTTTGCTCCCACATACACTTCCCGTCTCCTACAAGTAGGTGTAAGATCTAAGTAGCTAGTGTAAGTGTGATTACCTAGAGTTTTCTAAAGGCTAGATGGAAAGTAACATGAGGTGAAACACCCTCATCTCTACTCCCATTCCTACCATTGGCTCTCAATTTCCCTAATACCACCTACCCTAGAAACCTATACTTGCCAAGTCATATTAGAATTACACCTAGCCCTAGTTCTCCAACTAGTAGCATAGGGTATATTCCAATAGCACTTGACTTGTTGTTTGGTTTGGAAATTTAGATTGAAAATATGAGAATTACATGCTATGTTAACTTTCCATCAACTAATATCAAGTTTCATTCCCAAACAACCCACCTATCCATCTTATTGCTTAAAATTCACCTTTGTCTTCTTAGCTTGTTAATGCTAGTTTTGTTAATTGCCTTTGTTGATTCTTAGCTAATAGATTAGTTCTTGATAGTTGGTTATTGCTTAAGTATTTAGGGCTCTTTTGATGTTTTTTGTGTTAGTCTCATTAGCTAGTAATAACTTAGGCTCTTGCTTGCCTTAATGCTTAGCTTGCCTCTTAGTTGATAATTTGTCTCACTAGTGTAGTGCAGTTCTCCTTGCTCTTGTTTAGTTGCTTATTTAGCCTAGTGTCTTAGCCTTAACTTGCTTAGGGTAATCTAGGGGTTTTGCTAATTTAGTTTCTTTCTTGTTGTTAATTTCATGCAATCATAGCATAATCAACCAAAACCAACCTTTAAACCCTAAAACCCTACACTCCACTTTAGGAACATAACTAACATTAACCTAGCTCTAGTGCCCCCTCTCCCTGAGGATCGACCCTTCTCTTACCACTTGCCTATACTACAGCATGACCCTGTGTGCTTGTGGGTGAAGTGAGAATAGTCTAAGCTAGTTCATTGGACTAGGTCACATTATATATTTTGAGAGATCAGTGTGTTTTCCCTTAGGGTTGTATCTAATCACCTTCCAATTGACTAGTGTGTGACTTGAGAAGATCGCACCAAGCTTTCTGGCATTGTTGTTAGGGAGTAGAAGCACTCGTCCTAGCTATTTAGTGCAACTTAGCTTTTTCTACTGCCCTCACCATTTCTATTCTTTATTCTTTGTTGAATTTTGCATACTATCTTTCTAACTTGGCTCTTGTTTCTTGTTTGTGTATTGTGTAGGTGACAGCTATGCATGAGCAGTACGCGTTCGACTTGTACCAACATGGTGCCACACAACCCCGAGATAGGTAGAAGAAGATGCCAAAGCTGTCGCAAACAACACCAATCAACTGAAATGGAAGGCCCTAGTCCTAATGGTGAAGCTCAACCACAACCCAACCGCCCTCTCCATGAGTACTTCGCTCTGGGGAACTACAACTCCCCAATTTCCACCCTTGTTGACCAAATGTCAGGTCAACAATACTCCATTCCACTAGCCCTCCTTGAACTCCTTACTACTGACTATGGGATGGAGAACGAAAATCCCTACCATCACATAGATGCTTTTCTTGAAACCTGCTCCACTTTTGGCACACCCACCGCCAGTGATGACTCAATTTGAAGAACCCTCATTCCCTTCTCCTTGAAAGAAAAAGCTAAGGAGTGGTACATCTCCAAGCCTGAGTTAGTGCATGGAATGCAGTGAAGAATGAGTTCCTTAAGAAGTTTTACCCGATCGCCAAGTTGAATCAAATGCAGAGACACGTTACTTCCTTCTCAAAAAAAGAGAATGAACCATTTCATGAAGCTTGGGAATGATTTCAAAAGATCCTTCGTGATTTCCCTCCTCATGAGGTGCCTTTATGGCAGCTTGATTAGGCATTCTACACTGGGCTAGTTGAGTTGAGTCAAAACAATGTCAATTCCTCACGTGGAGGTGCATTCATGGCATAGCCACGAGAGGAGTCTTGTCCCCTATTCGAGCATCTTGCTGAGAATTCTCACCATCGAGTTTCAACTAACAATGAGCACTATGACCAGAACTACATTCCTCCACCCCCTCCTACAACTCTAGTCAGAACATAAGCCAACCCCCAAATGATGAAGATGATGGCGGATATGATGAACATGATGAAGAACCAAGTTGGAGGTTCTGCTAGCCAATCTATAATGACAACTGATGTCATTGATGAGGAAGTGAATGCTCTACATGCTTTTGGCAACCACAACAGCCAAGGCCTGATGTCGAACTCTTATACTCCAGAGTGGAGAAATCACGCGAACTTCATAGGGAAACAACAAGGTGAGGAGGGGCAAGGGAAGCCAAGGTAACATCAAGTCCCTAAATACAGCTCCAAGTTTGAACAAGAGGTCCTTGGAAGACTAAGGAGCCTAGATGAGGTAAAGAAAGATGTCTCCTCTCATGGGCAAATTATTATCCACCTTGAGAAAAGTCCTGATCAAATTTCTCTTTCACTTGCTTTCTGTGAAGAAGGAATACTTCTATCTCAACCTATGCCTAACCCAAACAATGACGGTCATTTTATGAGCAACCCCAAGGTGCCGATGCCTCTCCACAGTACCAAGGACCACCAAACCCTTATGCTCCTCCACCTCAACAACCTCCATTCAACTACCAATACACCCCACTACCACCTCACTCATACCAACAACCCCCTACACAATATCACCTCCATCAACCATAGCCACCACAACCACAACCTCAGCCACAATTCATCCTTCAAAACCCAAATCCACCACACTCAAGGTCACCACCACCTCAACATCCACAACCATGTCTATGAGCTTTCTCTTCCACTACCCATGAGCATGTGAAGGCAGTGACACTCTTGAGGAGTGGTAGGACCTTGTAGCAGCCATGGGGTACTTTTGTTGATAGTGCAACCAGTGAAGACAAAGTTGATAACGTGATCAGGGATGTTCACACTGAGATTGAGGTTGAGGATACTGTGACAAGAACTTGTGTTGATATTGTGATACAAAGAGATGATATTGTGATTCTTGTGATATTGATTGATGATTATGTTGATTTGAGTAGGTTCAGATCACGACTCCCTCCATTCCCAGAAGCTCTTAAGGAACCATCCACTGAAATAAGGAAGAAGAAGCACACCGAGGACATCATGGAAACTTTTAAGTAGGTGAAGATCAATATTCCTTTGCTTGTTGCAATCAAGCAAATCCCATCTTATGCTAAGTTCTTGAAAGACTTGTGCACAATCAAGAGGAAGATGATAGGAAGTAAAGCAAGGAAAGTCAAGCTCACTGAGCAAGCGAGCTCAATTCTACAACACACTGTGCTAAGGAAGAGAAAAGATCATGGTTCTCCCATCATCTCTTAATACATTGGAGCACACTGCATAGACCATGCTCTTCTTGACTTGAGTTCTAGTGTAAATCTGATGTCGTGTGATGTGTTTGTTGAACAGCAAATGGGACAACGGGTTTCAGCTAACTACACTTTGCAATTGGTCGACCACTCTGTGAAGATGCTTAGAGGGTATGTTGATGATGTGTTGGTCAGACTTGATGATGAGACGTACACATTCTTCCCTATTGATTTCATAGTATTGGACATGGAAAAATACTTGAGAAAAGTGCCTATTATCTTGGGAAGACCCTTCTTGGCTACATACGATGTAGTGATCCATGTGAGGACCAGAATCATGTACGTGATTTTCATGCACATGAAGATCCTGCTAAACATTTTCAAGTCTTCTGCTATGGTCGAGGTGATAGGTACTACAGAGGAGGATTGCTATCTTGTTGAGTGTCTTGATGAGATTGTAGAAGAATGTTTACCTGCATGGGTTCAAACTTCCACACAAGGTACATGTCTACAGACTATTGTGGAATTTCTCAATGATAATGAGGAGGAGGATGAGGAAGAAGAGTTGGACTAAGTGGTTGCAAGTGAGGACATCCCTTCCATTTCTGAAACATTGAATAATTCCCTTGAAGAGCCTCTAGTTCTTGAGTTTAAGTCTCTTCCTAAAGGGCTAAAATATGCTTTCTTAGGCTCCAATGACACCCTCCCGGTGATCATTTTCTCTATCCTTTATCCAGAGCAAGAAGATTCCTTAATGGTGGTTTTGAAGAAAAACATTCAAGACATTAGATCATCTATTGTTGATTTGAGGGGCATTGACCCCTCCATTTGTGTCCACAGAATCTACCTTGAGGATGATGCTAGACCAAGCCATCAAATGAAAAGAAGGTTGAATCCAAAATTGAAAGAAGTTGTAGAAAAAGAGGTTGTGAAGCTACTAGACATTGGAATCATATATACCATTTTTGATAGCCCATGGGTTAGTCCCGTCCAGTCTGTGTCCAAGAAGGGTGGGATCACAATAGCCAAGAATGAAGATGGAGAGTTGATGCCAGTGAGAGAGCAATCCAAGTGGAGGATGTGTGTTGACTACAGAAAGTTGAATGATAAGACCAACAAAGATCATTACCCTCTTCCATTCCTTGATCAGATCTTGGAGAGATTAGCAGGATAAAGTTTCTATTGTTTTCTTGATGGCTACTCCGGTTACTCGCAGATCAAGAGAAGATGACGTTCACTTGCCCAAGTGGTAATTTTTCTTACTGAATAATGCCATTTGGGTTGTGTAATGCCCCTTATACATTTCAAAGATGTGTAACATCCATCTTTCTGACATGCTTGATTCATCGCCTAAAGTCTTCATGGATGATTTTTTTGTGTTTGGTAAGACGTTTGATGAATGTTTGCTCCATCTAGAAGTTGTGCTTGAAAGGTGTGTCAAAGTTTATTTAGTGCTATCTTGGGAGAACAGTCACTTCATGGTTCTTGAAGGCATTGTTTTGGGTCACCGAGTTTCTAAGGCCGGAATTGAGGTTGATAAGGCCAAAGTGGACCTAATTTCCACTCTCACCATTCCTTCCACCATAACACATGTATGATCTTTCTAAGGGCATGCATGTTTATACTGTCGATTCATTAAAGAATTCGGTAAGATTTTGAGGCCGCTTTGCCACTTGCATGAAAAGGATGTGGAATTCCATTTTGATGACAAGTGTGTTGAAGCCTTCAACCACTTGAAGCATAAGCTCATCTCTGCTCCTATAATGCAGCCCTGGGATTTCTCCTTGCCATTTAAAATCATGATTGATGCATTGTATATGGTAGTGGGGGTTGTGTTGGGCCAAAGGATTGGCCGGGTTTCGCATGCCATCTACTACATAAGAAAAACCCTGGATGAAGCCCAAAGGAACTACACCACAACAAAAAAAGAATTGCTTGTCGTGATTTTTCTTTTGACAAATTATGTTCTTATCTCTTACAAAACAAGGTGGTGGTATACATGGACCAAGCATCCTTGAAATATCTTATTTCAAAAAAATATTCTAAGCCAAGGTTGATCTGATGGATTCTATTTCTCTAAGAGTTTTATTTAGAGATTGTTTACAAGAACGGAGTCAAAAATTCTACAGCTGACCATCTCTCCTACATTGAAGCACTGTATGATGATAGGAATCAAATCAAGGAAACAATTCCACATGAGCAACTTTTCTTGATTTCATCCACCCAAAGACCATGGTACAAGCACATAGATAAATACTTAGCTAGTGGTAGGATACTGAGTACTTGGACAAGGGAGGAGGGAAAGAGGTTGTTTGCTATGGTGAACACTTATGCTTGGGATGACCCACATCTATTCAAATATTATCTCGACCAAATCATCAGAAGGTGTGTCCTAGAAACTAAGCAACAAGAGATTCTAGCCATGTGCCACTCCGATGTATGTGGAGGTCATTTCGATGGGAAACACACATCCGCTAAGATTCTTCAAAGTGGATTTTATTAGCCAACCTTGTTCAAAGATGCTCATGAGTATTGCAAATGTTGTTTGAAGTGCCAAAAGGTGGGCACTATCTCCAAGAGGGACATGATGCCTCTATCACCCATTCTTGTGTTTTCGGTGTTTGATATTTGGGGAATTGACTTCATGGGTCTGTTTCCTCCCTCGTTTGGATATGTGTACAACTTGGTGGCTATTGATTATGTATGAAAGTGGATCGAAGTGATTGCCACTAGAACCAATGATCATTAAGTGGTTTTTGATTTTGTGAAGTCAAATATCTTCAGCTAATTCGGTGTACCACGGGCCATGATTGGTGATGGTGGAAGACATTTCATCCATCAGACCTTTGAGAAATTGTTAAAAAGGCATGGAGTGAATCATCGAGTGGCTACTCCTTATCACCCTCAAACGAGTGGTCAAGTTGAGTTAGCTAATCGCAAGATAAAGCTCATTCTTGAGAAGATGGTGATGTGGCACCACAAGGATTGGTCTTTACATCTCAATGAGGCTTTTTGGGCATATAGGACTACATTTAAAGCCCTGATTGGTACCATACCATTTAAGCTTGTTTATGGAAAAAGTTGCCATCTACCTGTGGAAATGCAACACAAGATTTTATGGGATTTTAAAGCCATGGATATGGATGGAGACACCGTCGGATTGAAAATAAAGTTGTAGCTACACGAGCTTAAGGAGATGAGACATGAGGCCTATGAATTGTCCAAAAGCTACAAGGAAAGGACAACGTTTCTACATGACAAGTTGATCAAGAAAAAGGATTTTGATCCTAGACTATAGGTATGGATGTAAAACTCTAGGATGAAGTTCTTTCCTAGAAAGCTTCAGTCTAGATGGGAAGGACCTTATCTAACCAAGAATGCATATCCATCTAGAGCTGTTGTGATAAGTGAAAAGGATGGGGCAAGAGAGTTTACCATCAATGGGCAAAGATTGAAAGCAGTTGTTGAAGTAGTTCCGGATAAATCCAATCAAAGTTTTGACATTATGATGTTGATTGAAGAACACCCACTTGATGAAGAGATGTGTTTGAATTCACATGAAAGGGATATCTACTACAAAGATGCTTTGAGAGTTTTGAGAGGATGATCGAGTTCAAAAATCAATAAGCCCATCTA
Source organism: Alisma plantago-aquatica (assembly GCA_963693085.1). NCBI lineage: Eukaryota > Viridiplantae > Streptophyta > Magnoliopsida > Alismatales > Alismataceae > Alisma > Alisma plantago-aquatica. The sequence continues at coordinate 1,379,922,025 of OY856412.1, forward strand.
AAGGCATAAAATTTAGCACTAGTGGGAGGCAACCCACCTAGGTTTGGGAACTTTTGCACCCAACCTTCACTTTTTGATACTTTTGCTTTATTTTCATATGATTTGAAGAATACACACACACACTTGTGTGTAACAATTTTGTTGTGTTTTGATGATGAGACAGATGAAACAGGTGAAAGTTTGAGGAATGGGGTACATTTTAGTGAAAAGTGGTGACGAAACATTAATTGGATCAAATTTGATGATTGGAGTATGAATGATTGAGTGTTTTGAGAATTTTTGAAATTTTGTCAACTTGGAGGTACCAGGACAACCGTGTTGGCATTGTCATTTTCAATAGGGAAACCCCAAGTTTTGGGCCCGGTCAGCACGACCATTCTGACAAACACGCCCGTGTCGGCATCCCTCCAGAACGGTCGTGCTGGCGTGAATAGTCATGCTGGCCAGGGCCCAGTACTTAAGTTACCCAATTTTTCATGACCTAGCACGACCTCTTCTTCATTTGTTCGACCTAGAATTACCGTTCTGTGGCGTTAGGCAATTAGGGCGACCCCCATTCACCCCCAAATCACCTCCTCTTACTTCCAAACTCTGGATTTGAGTTCCCTTTGGCTCCCAATCACCTTCCCCTACCTCAAGCTCAAATTTCCACCCTCCATTAACCTCTATTTCTCCATCTCTGAGGAGATTTTGCCCCTACACTTCAAAAGTGAAAAAATATGTTGTGCTTCTTTTTTTCTCAACCAATCCTAGCAAAGATGAAGGGAAAAGGCAAAGCAATCAAGAAAGGGATGGAAAAGACTATGAATATCCTCACCAGAGGAAAAAGCCGCACCAAACAGGCCTCCAACATCACACTGTCATCACACGGCCCCACGTCTCCATCTAATTCCATCTCTGGTTCATCCCTTTGGAGATCAGCATCGATGAGTGCTTCTAGACTCCACTCCTCCTCTAGCCACCATATGTTAGATCCAAGCTACAACAATCCCAAAGAGGAGGAGGAGGAAGAGGAAGAGTTAGAAAACATCGTTGACTCCATGGATGTTGATGCACAAGTCCAAGAAAGTAGGGCTAAGAAAGTTGTTATTGCATCATCTTCACGACTATCTCCATGACTGGTTATGAAAAGCCACTCTACTTCATCTGCACAGCCTCACGTAGCTCAACAACCCGCTAGACATCGATTTTTGGTTGAAGAAGATGATGAGGATGCACCCATTCAGGTGGTGCCCTTGAACTTGGACACAAGTTTGGGATCACACACTTATGAGGAGGAGGAGGTACATGAGACCAAAAGTGAGGAGATGGAGGATGAGCCGGTGGACTTCTTGTCCAAGCTAGAGGAGGATAGAATGAAGTGGGTTGGAAAGCAGCCTGAGGGAGCTACATATGGGAGGGGTACTTCAAGAAGAGTTTCCACAAAACCTCTCTATCCCAAGTGCTTGACAAGGAGAGTCATTCCTACTAGGTGTGTGTGTATTGCAACCATGTAGGCTTTAGTAATTGAATTCATATTTAGAGTTCAATTGGAACGTTGTGGTCTATACAATATCTTGAATGAGGTTTAAGAACCTTACCTTGAGTTGACCCATGAATTCCTCAGTTCACTGGAAAAAGTGAAACATAGAGGTGAGGATGCAATAAGATTTAGGCTGCTCGATTCCAAGGATCAGAACGATCATGCTAGTGAAAATGACCTCCCCTCTACCTCACCCACCACGGCTGTGCTACCCAGCACGGTCGTTCTACCTATCCAGTCGTGCTACTAGCCTGCATTTCACCACTTCCAACCTGACATTTTTCATTTCTCACCATTGGTCGTTCCCTTCTACCATGGTTGTTCCAACCATTGCCCACCATGGCCGATATACTCAGAACGGTTGTGCTACCACCCAAAACCTAGATTTTTCTACATTATTTTTCCAACTATAAACCTGCTTACCCTAGTACTTCCACCACCACCTATATATACATCGGTGGCAGCCACAACACTAGGTTAGCTACATTAGCACCCTCCTAGCTACTCTAGAGCATTCATTACTATTTCCCTTACATTTAAGACCTCCACCCACCATTTCCACTCCATTTCCAACATACAAACCTAGTTTTCTAGGTTTTCCATCATAAACCCCTACATTTCCATGCTCTTCATCCACCTTGGAGGAGGGAGGTCATCCTACAGTAGCTAGGAGATGAAGGAGAAGAAGTTTCAACGAGCTCCATGGATTCCTACCTATTTCTTCTCCTTTCTTTGCTCTTTTGTATGATCATATCTAGCTAAGCCCCTAGTGGTGGGCTGTTTGGGGTTAAAATGTTACTTTGATACTATGTTGAGGGGAAATAACGTGTAATGAACATATTTCCACTCCATGATGATTTTCTCTTGCTTCTATCTCATTTCCCATTATCTTGCTTGTGGTTTGTGCTTTAAACATGGATTGCTTGATTTATGATGCTTGATGACACTTAGATTCTAGAAGAAAATGGAATGTATGTGGCTATCTTAGGAATTGCTCCTAAGTCCAAATAGTGGATCCCATTCTATCACACTTTGCTCCTACATACACTTCCCGTCTCCTACAAGTAGGTGTAAGATCTAAGTAGCTAGTGTAAGTGTGATTACCTAGAGTTTTGTAAAGGCTAGATGGCAAGTAACATGAGGTGAACACCCTCATCTCTACTCCCATTCCTACCATTGGCTCTCAATTTCCCTAATACCACTTACCCTAGAAACCTAGACTTGCCAAGTCCTATTAGAATTACACCTAGCCCTAGTTCTCCAACTAGTAGCATAGGGTATATTCCAATAGCACTTGCCTTGTTGTTTGGTTTTGGCAATCTAGATTGAAAATATGAGAATTGCATGCTATGTTAACTTTCCCCCAACTATGTTTCATTCCCAAACAGCCCACATATCCATCTTATTTCTTAAAATCCACCTTTGTCTTCTTAGCTTGTTAATGCTAGTTTAGTTAATTGCTTTTGTTGATTCTTAGCTAATAGCTTAGTTCTTGATAGTTGGTTATTTCTTAGGTAGTTAGGGATCTTTTGAGCTTATTTGTGTTAGTCTCATTATCTAGTGATAACTTAGGCTCTTGCTTGCTTTATTACTTATATTGCCTATTAGTTGATAATTTGCCTTGCTAGCGTAGTGTAGTTTTCCTTGCTCTTTCTTAGTTGCTTATTTAGCCTAGTGTCTTAGCCTTAACTTGCTTAGGGTAATCTAGGGTTTTTTCTAATCTAGTTTCTTTCTTGTTTTTAATTGCTTTCAATCATAGCATAATCAACCAAAACCAACCTTTAAACCCTAAAAACCTACACTCCGCTTTAGGAACATAGATAACATTGACCTAGCTATAGTGCCCTCTCTGTCCCCAAGGATCGATCCTTCTCTTACCACTTGCCTATACTGCAGCACGACCCCGTGTGCTTGTAGGTGAAGTGTGAATAGTCTACGCCAGTGCGTTAAACTCTATAATTTTTTTTTCTTCTAATGGATTAATTTGTGGCTTGTTCTTGAAAATGCTTAGGTAGTAGAAGAAATAGATGATATGAAGCTATTTTGGGATTTTGCTCCTGGGTCCAACTAGTGAATTCCTAGGTTGCTACCCATCTTCCTACATATCTATCCCTTCTCTTATCCCTAGGTGTGAGATCTAAGTAGCTAGTTTGGATATACCTAGTGTTGTTGGTTTGGATATACTTAAAGGCTAGATGGGAAGTGTCAAGAGGTGTTAAACCCTCATCTACACCCTCAAATACTACCCTTGTCCCCCAACTCCCTAAGTGCTATCATCCTATAAACCTACACTTGTTAGATCTTAGTTAAATTCCACCTAAACGTTAATCAAATGAGCCTCACAAGGTTGGATAGGTTGTGATAGGGATTTCAACATCCCAAATTTTCTATGATAATTTAAACCTTAGAATGCAGTTTTTCTTAAATAAAAATAGATGAGGGCCTTAATGAAAAAGATCATGAAATGAAATTTCATGGAGAAGAATAAAATACTTTTCACCGTTCACATGTGCATTATAAATTTCAATTATTTCAAGTTGATGTACATTGGGTTCCCTTTCCCTTTTCTCTCTATTATTCTTGGGAATGTTTTAAAAGAAATATAAGAGAAAGAGAAAAGACCTTAATTTCAAAGATGACATAGATAGTGAGTAAGAAATAAGTTCTTATCTCATTTTTTACTCAAAGAAAGTAATTAAGGGAACGACGTATCACATTACATGTAAGGAGTGGGATCCCATAGGGAATCCACTCCCTAATAAAATAAAAAGGCATCATCCCATGAAAGCCAAACACCAATATATGTTTTTCACAAAAGGGATGATAACCAATTCATTCAACTAGGTATGTATCATAACACCAAAAGTAGCAGCAAATTTTAAAGATGTATCTAACCATTACAAAGCTTGTTATCATCACTATCCTTCACCTCTTAGGGTGAGATAAAGAAAAAACTAAATAAACATAGGACTAGATGAGGATCACCTAACAACTTAAAGAAAGTCTCCCACGAGGTTTCAGTTAAACTTGTTGAGGTCCTGGTCCAACCCGGTTGTCTCCTCCTTGATCTAAATCTGGGGTTGGAAGCGTACCCCTGCAAAAAGGAGAAAAGTAAAAGACATCAACAAAAGTTGGTATGTGCATACTAAAATAGGGTATTGAGCAATTTATTGAGTAAAGGACATAAAATAAACAAAGCTTCCCATAGTAAAAGATAAAGGACTACCCAAGTGGGTATCAAGAGAAATGAATTGCAATTATATGATAACAAAATAGATACTTGCCATTAATAAAACATATAGATTGTGCAACACAAGCACATGTTAAGAATTGGGGCACATAACCCTTCAATAATAACATCAACATGCATGTATGTGAGACAAACATAACACTACACCAATATAAATAACAAAGGTGGGAAAGCCTCACAAACTTGAAACCTGATAGAGAATGACGTACTACCAGACTCCCAATATATATAATGGTGGGCCAAGCCTCAAAACTTGAAACTCGGGTATGGGGCACACAACCTCCATCCCAAAAACACACTAAGGGCACATAACCCAAAAACTAATGCGATTTCACTACTCTAGGGCTACTGAGTCACATAACATGCTTAATGTAGAGGCAAGTAAAAAGTATAGTTAGATTAAATAAGATTCCATCACATAAATTGAAAATATAAAATCCACCACATAAGTGGCAAAAAGTAGAACATATTACCAAGTAGAATTCCGTCATGAAAAAAGTATCAGATAGAGTCAAAGGAATATCCATAAAAAATAGGATCACCACAAGATTGAAAGAAAATAAAATATTTCACTTGAAATATATTTTAAAATAAAGAGATATTTTGTTGGATATTTATCCATAGGACCAAGAGAAAGATAAAAGTAGGCCAATTGCTCAATGTGAATCATAGGAGATGCAAACATACCTTAACTTGAGTACTATTTCAGAGATCAAGTCCTAATCCCCCAAGTCTAGAGTCAATTCAACCTATATATAGGATTAGGTCCATCAATTAGGGTTTATGTTCTATTGTATTTATATTTTGTGAAAACCCTAGAATTCCAAAAAACATCGATAAAACCTAGGTCCTCTCTTATTAAATACCTAGTATTTATTTTAGGGGTTCTAAGTGATATTAACATCTTTATTAATTATGATATAATGTTTAGTCTTTAATGATAGTAAACTCTTAAACTCAAACCTTCGACTAAAACCTAAATTGACACATGCCATTATCTCAAAGAGAGATTCCAAGATTACAGACCATGGATTTGATCCAAGATCAAATTTATATCCATAACATTTTTATTCAATCATTATTAAGTGAATATAGATTATTAAACCCTAAAAATCATATTTTAAAACTTTGAAATCAGGAAATGAAAAATGGAGCAAAGGATAGATAAATTTCAAGGATTCCAAAACATATTTTTTGTAATTTTTAGAATTACCAATAATATGATATGAATTTTTCAAGAATCACATCATTTACTGATTTATTAATGAAACTAAATTTCAAAAGACTATTTATAAATAGATACAATGATTTATGACATGACATCATCATCCATGGAGTATATGATAAATTTCACAGTTTTAATTAAAAACATGAGATGAAATTACATAACTACCCTTGGCGAGAAAAAGAAAAGAAAATTTGAGTGAGGGAAGGGCCAAGAAATCACAGGGGGCCACCCCCCTTCCCTTCACGCATGCCATGGATGCGTGAAGCAGGTCAAGCTGTTAGGCATAGAATTGGGGGAAAACATGATACTGCATAATTCCAAGAAGTGAATACCGAAAACTAAATAGGAGTCTTCGTCGAAGCTTACCACAACTTGAATTTTCTTCAACACAAAGAGAAGAATAAGCCTAGGTCATTGGTATTGTGACAAATACTTACGCTCATGAGGGTGATTGATAAAGCATGAGGAGAAATTGGGGCAAGAGAACAACTTGGTCATGCCCAGTGGAGGTTTGGGTAAGGATATTTATAGGCTAGATCCCGTTCTAGAAGCTCTGAGGACAGAAGCTTTGATTCAATTGAGACAAGAATTGGGAAAATCTCTAATAATGGAAACTAAGTTTCGAACAAGCCATCAATAGGTGTGATTTTCAATGAGGAATGCAATGGTGGATAAATCTTGGGGAAAGATGAATTGTGGGAGGAGAAATCACAAAAACAAATTAAGCTGCACTTTGCGGCCAGTTTCTAAAACCAACATGAGGAAGATGATGACCTATGATCTATTAGATCATGAATCCAACAGTCCAGGTTATGCATGCAAGATCAAAATAAGTGTGACATGCTAAATACTTTCCTAATTGAATTCGAATAAAGTGGTGATATAATTATGTAACTTTTTCTCCCTCTTCTTTTGGGGGTGCAAACAAACTCCAAAATTAATGAAATTTTACACCTAGCCTATTTTGGACATATAAAATCTGAATATGGCCTTAGTTTTAACTTTTGAGGACTCTAAGTATTCTATTTAATTCTTTTAAAGTAATTCATATTTTCTCTTTCTTAATGCATTAGAGACTTCTAAAATTACCCAATTAATATGAAACTTCATCCTCAAGTAAATTTAACCAAGTAGAACACAAATTGGCCATTAATTTTTCCCTTGAGATTATTTATCTCATTATTTAATATTTTGGGCTTTATTTTAACTTTCTCTCTCCTAAACTCATTAGAGCATTAAAGATTGTCCAAATTAATTGAAAATTCACACATAAGCTTATTTTAATGTGTAGAGTACTAATCCAATATTAGTTTTCTCTTTTGGAGTCATTAAATATTTTATTTCTTATTTTGGAGGAAAATCACCTCTTATTTTCTAAATAAAATAGATATGGTTATTATTATCCTAAATTTGTGAAACTTGACCTTGAAGTCAAAACATATCCAAAGAAAACGAATTTGAAGTTATTCTCATCCAATTAGTCTTCCTTTTATGGGTTTTACATAATTAACATTTGTGGCCCATTATTATTTTAGTTAACATATTATTTCATCGTCATTCTTATCATTCTTCCAATTGGGTCCCATATCTTCACATTACAACCCAAAAGGATTATATATTATTATTGTGCACGAAATTATTTATGTTTATTATTTCATCAATTCCATATTTATTTGATTTATGTATCAATATTATCAATTATGGACACCTAGTCCTTATATGCACATTATTAATCTTAACCTCATACCTTAATCAACATTATCACATGTGACATATTTCATTGGTCTAAAGATTATTATGAGAGAACTAGGTTATAATTATTCTCATGCATATATTTTAGGGTGATTTATTCACGCATTATCATATTAGGGTTATAATTAACTACCATTACCTATATCCTCACCCTTATTTATCTAAACCCAAAAACTAAGATCTTTAAGCTCTTAACCTTGGAATAGGATAAGGTTCTAGATATCAGTAAGTTACATTACACCTTTTAATGCATTAAAAGTCAAGTTAAATGGATTATATAGGAATCATGGTCAAAACATGTGAAAACAAAAATTTAAGGAATAGAAAGAATTAGACCATTTATTAGACATGTGGTCAAAATTTGGGTTCATTTTGACCATGTTTGACCCTCCAAATTAATTAAACAAGTTACTATATAGTTTGACTAAGATTTGAATTCAAATTGATTTGATTCATGAAGTGGACCTAAAGTCCCAGATTTAATTAGTGTCACGTGTTACTTTTCAATTACATGTGTGCCATCTGATACATCTGGTTTAATCAATCAACAATCTAACAGAGGAGGAGTTATCCCCTACCTCTGTGTTTTTTGCTATTGTGAGCATAGTAACACTCGTCTACCTTCTCAACACTGTTCTCCCTCACCTCTCAGCCATTTCACAAGACTCTTTTGCGGCTAACTTTGTCTCTTTCCCCAAACCCAACAAGCCCTCTTGTAAATGCTCTCGTGGTATATGGATTAAATGCCCCTTTAGGGCTTCCTTCTCCTCTCCACGGCCAAGTTGTAGATGCCACCACAAATCATCTCCATCCCATTTAAAGGACCAGGAATGACCGGTAGCCCTACAAGATTCCTCCTCCTCAATTAATTTAGCATATTGTGGCCCTAAATATTGTGGCCTTCTCCACCGTCTTCTCTGGTGGCCACTGACTTGCTTCAGCCTTCTCTGCCACTATTGTTGAAATTGTCCACCCAGTAAGCATCGCAAACACTCCTTGTTTGATTTCCAACCATTGGTTTACTCTGCCTTTGCTTCAGTCATTGTACCCTATAGGATGGTTTTGGACCTCACCAGCATTTCATCACCAGGCCACCCCAAAGATCCTTCAACCACATAAATTCCTCCATTTAACTCACCAAGCCTTCGTGATTGATTCATCACTCTTCATTGGTGTGTTTCTACCCGGTTTCTATAATCTTGCATCTCCAAACCCTTGTCAACCTATTTTTGTGGTTCTCATGCTCTGGTGCTCCATCAAACCTAAGCAATATCTCTTTGAACTCGTCTTGAGGAGTCAGAGCAGGTGGAGGGCTTGTTTCTCTGGGTTCAGTTGAGAACTGGGCATGGGATCAAGACAGGGAACTCCATTAGAGGAGCTCGAAGCCATGACGCAAGCAGGAACAATGGCAAGGGTAAAAGGACCTGGATACCAATATTGTTTTAATTGATTGATCAATATCGTATGGGTATTTTGGTCCATTTTCACATTTGCTTTGATTTATTAGCATCGATATATGTTTTATGTGGATTGACCATTTTACCCCCTCTATTTTAATCGCATGTAACACACACCTAAGGTTTTGTGCTATTTTGACGTTTTATTTATATTGGATTAATCACTTATTTAAATGATGTCACACATAATGTTTCCTACTCCCTGATTGGTCATTGTGATAATATTCATAGAAATTACATACGACCTCAGAAAAATATGCAAAAAATATTTGTTGGAAAGCTCTTTTAATTCTCTATCAATTTAACATGTTTTCAAATTATGTTTTACACCTCTTCGATAATTACCAGAATGATATTAGGGTTTAAGGACTATGAACTCACATACGTTCTATGATCTTTATCAAATTACAGGTGACTAGAGGACCCAATCAAGTTAGAGAAATTGACCTTAAGGTGACTTATTCTAGGTAAGTGGGCCATGCATGTTTGGCACAAGTAATTTTGGTTTAATGCATGTTATATATGATTATGCATTTTAGTATGTTTCATGATTATGAATGCTTTTTCAAGAAGACATAATGTATACTTATCATTGTTTGATTTGTTGATTACTTATAGTCCATGGTAAAACCCTAATTATGATTATTGATTATGAAATAAGATTAATGAATCATGCTCAAGAAGGGGACCACTGAGTATGTGCCTTCTCCACCTTCTTCTCCGGCAACCACTGAGTTGCTTCAACCTTCTTTGCCACCAATGTTGCAATTGTCCACCCAGTAAGCATTACAAACACTCCTTCTTCAGTTTCCAACCATTGGTTTACTCTGCCTTTGCCTCAGTCATCATACCCTATAGGTCGACTTTGGACCTCACTGACGTTTCATCACCAGGCCACCCCAAAGCTCCTTCAACCTCAGAAACTCCTCCATTTAACTCACCTCACCACTCTTCATTAGTGTGTTTCTACCTGGTTGTTATGATCTTGCATCTATGGCCCCCCTGGACCTATTGTTGTGGTTCTCGTGCTTTGGTTCTCCATCAAACCTAAGCAATAGCTCTTCAAACTTGTCTTGATGAGTTAGAGCAGATGGAGACGTCGTTTCTCTGGGTTCGGCCGAGAACTGTGCATAGGATTGGGACAAGAAACTCTAGTAGAGGATCTCAAAGCCATGGTACAAGTGGGAGTAATGGAAAGGGTAAAAGGACTCCAGTATCCATGTTGTTTTAATTGACTGATCGATATCGTATGGGTTTTTTGGTCCATTTGCACGCTTACTTTGATTTGTCAGCATCGATATATGTTTCATGTGGAATGACCATTTTACGCCCACTATTTTAATCACATGTAACACACACCTATGGTTTTTTGGTATTTTGACGTTTTATTTACATTGGACTAATCATTGATTTAATGATGTAACACATATTGTTGCCTTCACTCTAATTGGTCAGTATGATAATATTCATAGAAATTACATACAACCTCAGAAAAATATGCAAACATATTCATTGGAAAGTTCTTTTGATTCTCTATTGATCTAACATGTTTCCAAATAATGTTTTAAGCATACAATCTCTTCAATAATTCAAAGAATGAGATTAGGGTTTAAGGACTCTGAACTCACATACATGCTATGATCTTAATCAAATTATAAGTGATTATAGGACCCAATCAAGTTAGAGAAGTTGACCTTAAGGTGACCTATTCTAGGGAAGTGGGCTATGCATGTTTGGCACAAGTAACTTTGGTTTAATACATGTTATTTATGATTACGTAATTCAGTATGTTTCATGAATTATGAATGCTTTGTCGAGAAGGCATCATGTATACATATCATTGTTTGATTGATTGATTACTTATAGTCTATGGTAAAACCCTAATTGTGATTATTGAATATGAAATAATATTAATGAATCATTCTCAAGAAGGGGAAACCTTATTATGGTTTATGAGGCAGAAATTCCATTATGATTCAAGGGGAGAAATCCCATCATGTTAAAGTTAAAGGATCATGTTAACGTTAATGTTAAAGTCAATGTTATGTTATATGATATTGAATTAGTCTTCATATGCTCATAAATCATGGACCTCAAGGGGTCTCCAAGGGATTTCCTAGCATCAAGGGATTTTCTAGAAATCATGTGCTCCTAAGTGGGCGTCATAGAGGGATGCATATACTTACTGTTCAATTCTTCATGTCATTAATGAATCATGAATGCTTAAGAAAATCCATGTTTGAGCTTAAGTCAAGTTATTTCATGTCAATTTTACTCATGTCAAGTTATATAATATTTAATGTCATATAAAGTGCCAAATACCACTTAATGATGTGATGTTTGTTTGGCATGGTTGGGGATGAGATGTCTGCGGGACTTGGAGCAAGTGAAGGATCAAAAGGAAAATCAAGACTAGAAAACCTTCAGGTGTTTCCTGGTGGGGTGCCATTTAACAAGACAATCCAAAGATTTAGATAACCTCTACCTTATGCTTAGTCATGTTACCAATTATATTAGATGGCATAGATGATTTTGATGTATTTTTCTTTTACCAAGAATTATGTGTGAATCAGTTTCACATCAATGCAAAGTGTTTCATTTACTTTAATTGCATGATTATCATATTGTGACACCCACATTGAGCAAAATGCTTCCACTCCTATAATATGAAAAGTGGGATGTTACATGATTAGTTCCCCTACACACACCCTATTATATCCATAGCCAATTAGTAGTTTTGGGCAATTCTATATCATTTAGCATGCTTGTTTGATTTGATAATATGAAGGGATGGTTTATGATTTCATGCTATGAACCCCAACCTAGTTGATAATCACTTACGCCAAACTACTTGCACTTCCAAGAATTTCCTAAAACCCCTAATTTGCTTGTTTTCTTAGCTAGTGATTATCTACTTAGCTTGTTTACCTATCTTCTTCTTCAGTTTCCTTGTTCATGTTAGTTTAACTTGCTAAGATAGTTATTGTTCTATTGTAGTTAATTGTTCTTGCTCTAGTTAGTCAATTTTTATTGTCGTGCTCTAGTTTCTCTTTCTTGCTTGGTTTCTAGTCTAATGCTACTTCTTGCCTACGTTAGTTAATTGCTCCATAGTGTGTTAATTAAGATTGCTTTGTTAGTGTAGTGCTTAGGGATAACCTTTATTTCTTTCTATAGTGTAGCTGATCCTTTCATTGTTCATGTGAGCCTATAGCCCATGTATCAGATAGAAATTGATAAGAATAGATACTACACTTTCCCTTATCCAGAAGGCCAAGGAAGGTATGCTCCTTTCATTGAAAATTAGCATTGTAGACTTGACTTGCAGAGTTAACTTATGTTTTTTTCATACCTTTCTTATTTTCTTGACCATATTAGTTTAACTCAAAATCCAAGTTCAATCCATTCAACCATAGTCTCTGCATTAACAACCTAGCATAAGCAAAATAAGCTCTAACACCCCATGTCCCTTGTGGTCGACTCCAAACTTGTTGCTTTCTATGCTACAATATGAACTCATGCTCTTGAGGTAAAGTGTTTGGGTGTATTTGGATGTGCTAATTAGGGTAATAAATTCGTTAGGAAAATTGTGTGCCTAAGGTGCATCCAACCATACCAGTTGGTTGGATGTACCCAAGATCCATCACCTCCCAATAAGGTCATTGTTTTTCTTTATACTTTATCCACCAGACAAAAAATTTTGAACATAACTGACCAGGCCGATGCTTATTCTGAGTCATAAGGAAAGCAAGATAATCAATTGGGTGTCTAGTTAGCCATATTGGTTGTATATTCATATATTTCCCATTTCTGAGATGATATACTCAAGGACTAAGCCAACTGGTTGGGTGTTGACTTGTGCTTCTAATGTTGTACCAACTAACCTTCTCAAATAATGAGTCAATCGATTGTCTTTTGAACCCAGATGTCTAAAAAGTGTGATCCAATTAGTTCAAGACATGAGTTGATTTCTCATATTCACTTGTGGCCTTCGAGGAGGGGTTTCATTCAGTCGACTGGGGGTTATACCTAACTAACTAGAAGCCCAATCATTTATTAATGATTCTTGAGATGGTAAGTCTATCAACTGAAAAAATGAGTCGATCATCTCACTTACTGGGTAAAATGTTGATGAAGCCTTCTCTCCAACTGACCTGATGGATAATCCAGCCACCCAGTTGGTGTGCTAGTCAACTACGTGTTGTTTATAAGTGGGGGATCATCACTCCAATCACTTGAAATTGTAGAGTGATGATCTTGCCTTCAAGTGTGTCTAGGAGAATGATTCAAAACGTGCATCTTGTCCTTTGTGCATTTCCTATAAGAAGAGAAATTCATTCCCACTAAACATAATATAATAAGCAAAATAGTGAAAACCTATTTCAGAACTATATTAAGGGCAAATTTTCATGAATGGAATTCTAAACTAAGTAAAATATGAAATTATAACTAGGATGGATATGTAGTCTTAAATGTTTATTCTAAAATCCTTTACATTAAATGAAAAATATCAAAACATGAATCAATTAAGATTAGAATAGAAAGACAAAGCATGATAACATGTCATTAGAACCACAAGAAGAATTCAACATTGACACATGTTTCATATCAACTACAAACTTATTCACTTACATTCTATGCTCAAACAATAATGAAAGCACGCAGAGGGTATACTAGACCACACAATGGTAACTCAAAATAGTTTGAGATAACAAATACAATCATATTAAACTTCAAATTATAAAATTGAAAGCAAGGAGCACACAAGCACATATTTACAAGCAAAAGTAAACACTTAAAGAAATGCAAAACAAACAAACAAACCTAACTATTTATGTGCTTGAGCTTCCTTTCTTTTCTTTATGTGAAGTAAGAAGAAAAGAAAGACTTACATATCTTTCATCCATGGGAGGGACCACCTTAAACATGCCCCTTAATTTACCTCAATGTTGTAAGGGAGATAATAGGCTTTCTTTATGTGTCCCCTTAAAAGCTACCATATCACAAACATGTGCATTGTGTAGGCCAGTGAAAAACTCACTTCTCATTACCATGTAAATTTAGTTGACACTCTATGCATTAATATTTATAGTGAGGTTGTAGATATTGACATTTAGGGTTGAAAAACATCTACTTCATAAATGCTACCACTTCTTCTCTTTCATTACCTCTATTAGATTGGTTGAGTGCCACAGTCTCAGTGAGATCTATCCATTTGGTTGTGTTCTTCCTCAAGAAGTATACTACCCATTATTTCATTGACTTGTTCGCTCACATCTTCACCCAATGGTGTAAAATATAGACTTGGTTTCATTGGCAAAAAATATGGCAGGAACACTTCCTCAACAACTCCTTGTCCAATGTTACAGGCTCCCTGTTGAATTAATGTAAGACTATTATTTGGTTGAGGAGGATAATATGTTTGATGGGAAAAACTTCTTTTAGAAGATAGCGAGAAGTGCATTCCATGTCATTCATTATCAAGACCTTCGATCCATTCCTTCATCCTACCTTAGAGTGAGAATAGAAATAGGAGAGGGTGCAACCCATCATTGACCATGCCATTGATCTTTATAGTATCACTAGGCTCGAAGAAGTTGGTCATGTTTAGGTTTGCATATTTAGTGGAAAGACCTAACAATCGGTTTTACATCACATTCTTAATTAAACATGGTTCCAAAAAAAAAGTGATCCACTACAACGATTGACCCAATTATTGTTGGATTTGAAGCTTGTTGGGGTTGAGGCGTAGTGCAATTGTTGGAATTTTAAAAGAAAGGTCTCAACTCTCTTATCACCCACAAGTGTACGGGGTCAATCATAGTCAAGTTTCTAACACAAGGATCTAGGTTAGCTAGGCACAAAGTTGTTAACTTTCATTAATCTAAGTCAAATTACAAAGGTTGAGTTTGATCACATATAGCTAAAAGACAAGTAACAAATAAAAGAGCTTCGGTTAAAGGTTCAATTTAGAATTTGGGAAATCCTAGATATGATATTTCACCACCACACCATCACATCATGCATAACTATAGCATTAAAACATGTCATCAAATTGCAAGGATATTGTCATCATCATGCACCTCCCGATGACATGAGATGGTTCTCTTCATCGCATAACACTTCTGTTTATATGCTAGATTTGAACACAATCAAGAACCCTCAACACACTCTATATGTTCCCATGGTCAAGAGCATATTCTCATGAATCCTACTCCCTACTTCCTCATACATCCTCCCAAATAGCACAAAGAAGCATAAGACATGTATAAGAGGTGGCCAGCCAAGCATACAAGCAACAAATCAATGTAGGCATTCATGGAGAAGAAAATTAACTAACATTCAATATAAATTTTGAGTTGTAATCAGTAATGGCATGGGATCTACTCTCCCACACCCAAGAAAAAGGTTCTACTCATCCATAATGGAGATTCACAAACACATTGCAGAATTTTTAGAGTTTTGCATAGCTAAAGGGAAGAAAAAGCTAAAGGGACCAAAAGTGTAGTAAAGGAGAAGTAGAACTTTGGCTAGAGGACAAGATTCCACCCTTGGAGCTACTTCAAGTTAGACAATCTTCCCTACCAAGAAGCTTGAGTGAGAAGAAAAGCTTTGTTGCATCTTTTGGAGAAGAAATGGTGAAGAAATGAAGTAGAATGGAGGTTCTTTCTCAAGAAACCTCTTCTTCCACCCCAAAATTGCCTTCCTTTGCTTTGGAACTTCTCTTAGACGAAAAGTGCTTCCAAATGACAAGTGATAACTACCCAAAAGGTTGGACTCGTGTTTTAAAATGAGTGGTGGTTGTTGTTGATTTCTGCAGAAACTGATGACGGCACGACGTGTCTTTGAGGAGACGCATTGTGTCTCGTCATGTAACTTGTTGAATAATTGTTGTTGCATGAGAAGTACATGGTGTGTCCCGTTCGAAACATGTCGTGTAGATGCTACTGGAGTCGATCTAGGTATATGGCACACAGTGTGTTCAAATAAATACACACATGTGTGCACTAGCAGCAAGTTAGAGTCGACCTCTAGATCGTGAGAACATGTCATGTCTTAATAAAGACATGTCATGTCATCTTCTCTGCAATTAGGGAACTGAGGCTGCTGGAATCTTACAAACTTGTGTGTTTATTAGCACATGGTGTGTTCTTTGTTACGCAAGCCTTTCTAGAAAGTTACACGTCGTGTCTTATAAAAGACACACCGTGTGTGATGTTGTTTCTTCAAAAATGATTTCTGAATCAACTACAAATCAAGGGGAGGTCCCATTGAGGTCGGATTTGGGTTGGGCTATCTCCAATTTGGCAATTTCAACGTGTGTATGTGATCAACATCATGCAACAAGTAAAATAACTAAAAGATGGCAAGTTAAGTATGATTAGAGGCTAAATGGAGGGCAAAGTGAACTGAATTTGTGTGCAGATGTGTGCAAAAAGTAGAAATGAAATGTGCACATCAAATACCCCTAAGCTTGAAATATTTTTATTGTCCTCAAACAAAAAGAGCATAGAACACAAATGAAGGAATTGCAAAGCTCATGTATAGATCAAATGAAATGGAAGATATAAAAGAGGCCAAACCAACTATAATCATCATATCCATATTCATAGCCTTGATTTCAATTCAGACATCCAAGAAACAAAATTAAGTTCAGCAAGGAAGGTAACATGTTAACTAAAGTAGTCAACTAGGCAACACTAGACAGAACTTGGATGACTAGGCCAAAGAATCAGTGAATATGCAATGAAAATTTCTGCTATTACTAATTCAAATGATGGAATCTTAGTTAATGTTAGCAACTTTAGTGTTCTCTTCTTATTTTCCCAAAAGATATGATATTGGATTGGGGATTCTGACACTCAGCTACTAAGGTAGGCTTGCCGGTTGAGGCGTTTTACACTCTTTTTAGGACATATCACCTTCCTGTCGTGGCCAGATTAGACTTACACTAGGTTAGTATGGCATGTGGGCAGTTTCAGCCATCTTTTATGGGATAATTAAGGTGAAGTGAACCAGAATGTAAGTTAAATTGGTCAAGGGTTTCACTTATTTTTCCCAAAATAGAAGAGAGTTAATCAAATTGTAACATCGCCTAGATTCCATTCATTTGTTTTGAAAATTTTTCACTAAAATAGTGGCTGTAAAATCACTAAGAGTTTGGAAAAATCATCCCATGTTCTAAATAGTGCCGTAAAGTTGACATATTCACAAAATTTGTTACCAATTACATGTATTAGGAAATCTGGGATGAAAAAGATGAAATTTCAGGCAACAAACTTAAATATGACATTAAACATGTGTTGTTGACCATAAAGTTTCTTTTGATTCATGCATTCTCTTTTACAATTTCTTCAATTGAAAATTCTAATGAGGGAGGACAAGATAGTTCAATCTTGTGAAGCAAGACAGTTCGTTACACAATATGAGCCTCACATCATACCAAACCTTCCAAGAGAAGAATAGAAACTAAAAATAGAAACAGAACTAGAAAATGAAAAACAACTAAACAAGTACATTACCGACCAGTTTCACCGCCCCACCAAGGCTTGAAATTTACAGTGTCCTCACTGCATCAATAAAACCTAAGGAAGAAGCAACAGGGTACCTATCATGGAAGGTATCAGTAGGAAGGGCCAACGCCCCCGTGACCAGTAGTGAAATACTGGTTGACCAAATCATCAACATTGAGAATGTCGATCCACATGCATTGTGGAGTAGGATCGAGCTATAGTTTTGGAGGTGCAGGGTGGTGCAACTGAGGCATAGGATAATGGGCTTGAGAGATATTCCACATATCCATGTGTTGGACCATGTTGTGCATAACAGAAAACTATTGACCCATCAAGTCAAGACGGCCATCTAGATGGTCAAATCATTACTGAACATAGCTGTAAATATGCCTAACATTAGGCATCACCCAAGTGTACTCTGTCTGAGTGCTGGTGGAGGGCGGAAATGCTCTGTGTGGCTGAGCAGCTAGAGTACCTTGATCTTCAGGTGCATTGGCATCATCATCTTAGCCACTAAGGTCAACCATCCAATTGTCCTTGTTTATCAAAGTGATGTTCTCCCAGTCAGATAGGTCTATGTACTGATCATTATCAAAGTATTGTCTGAACTTGGCATCATTGTTGGGGACCCTACTAATCAACCCTATAGAAATCACACATTGGATGTCTATCAGGTTCCTACCTTGTGTAGCGTCTAGACCGGTCAGGTCCACGTCAAGCTTGGTGGCCAGGAGGGTAATTAATCCCCCACACATGATGTCCCCAGATTCTCTCTTCTTGATTTTCTTGATATCTAAGAATCGGGTAAGGATGAAATAACCTAGATTGATTTGGAAATCATAAACTATACCCCAAAGAAAGAACAAATATTGCTTCCCACACACGCCTTGTGTTTCTTTCTTGGTGAAGATGCATGTGCTGAGGAGGCGGTGGACGTATCAGAAAATGGGGTTATGGATGGTAGAAGCCCTAGACTTTGCGGCATCATGTCTATCTTCATTTGTGATCTCATTCTAGAAAACATCACTTTAAAAAGTGGGATGGTAGGCTAGAGAACCCCCGTAGTTGCATTCTAAAAGCTCACAGAAATCCTGGAAGGTGATCTTGTAGCTTTGGCCCAGAAGACAGAAGCTAATAAAGGTATAGGGTTCGAGCATGTGCTTTGTGTCCTCCTCAACCTTAAGAGTAGTAAGAAATTTGTGAAAAGGCGAGGGTAAGTTTTCATTACCGTGAAGTAGATGCACTCGAGGCCAATGTCTTTGAGGTTCTCCTTGACCTCATTCTTGAACCCCTAGAGCTTTAACGGTTCCTTTGCAGGTGAAACGGGTAGGAAGGACCCTACGAGAGATGAGAAATTGATATGTCGGGTCTTCTTCTACTGTCACCCTAAAATGGGTCATGGAGACGTAGGTGGGGGATCAAAATATTAGATAAATCATTTAATGACTTTAAAAGTGGCAACTAATCTCAAATTCATAATATTCTTTCCAAAATTATCCTAGGTGTGTGTAGATTAGGAGAAGCCCAAAATATTAAATAAAGTGACAAATAACTTAAGGAGATAAAATTAATGGCAAATTTGTAGACTAAATGTTTAAGTTTGCTTGAGGGTGAAGTTTCACATTAATTGGATAGTGTAGATGTCATTAATGCACAATGAAAGAGAAAATGTGATTTACTTTAAAAGAAGTAATGAAATAGCAAAAGTCTCCAAAAGGTAAAACTAATGCCAAAATCAAATTTTATAAATCCTAATTAGTTTAGGTGTCAAATTTCATTTAATTTGGATCTTGTTTGCATCTTTAACTGAAGAGAGGGAAAAAGAGAAATTAATTACATGTCACTTTAGTCAAAATTGAAATCAAAATATACATAAATGTCACACAGTGAATTTTGTTTTTGCAAATACGTGCATGAATATCAGTCGTTGGATGAGAATCGGATGGTTGTTGTCTATCACCTCGTCTCGCGTATATGTGGCTTTGCTCAAGGGACGGGTTGTTGGATCTTTATCTCATGGTCTAAAAGTTGTCATCAAGCTCCATTTTGAATAGGAAACAATGACTTGGATGCGTGATTTTTCAAATCCAAATATCTTAATCATTTTGCACAATTCTTTTGCCCTCGGTATCCAAATAGGATTTTGCATCTGTTGACCCATTACTCTTGTTGTTTCAATGAGAAATTAGGAGATGCCAAATTCTTGGGCAATAAAGCTCTTGACTGACTTGCCCTTTTGTGCTAACTCGAACCTCCACCTATAAATACATCTACCCTAACCACCCTCGAATTCTTTATAAACTTTGTCAAAAACTAATTGATCCTTTGGTTGTGTTTGCTACTACAGAAGATCGTGGGTTGGTCAAGCATTGATGGCATTGGTTCCTCCTCCCTCAGGTCATCTCAGTTCAATCGCTCGTAGTGGTGAGTTCTTTGGACTTTGGTCTTCACATATGTATCTTCATTTTGTCAAATCATGGCCACATGTAGATTTTACCAATTCCACCCAAGCCAAAGCATGTTGCTTTGAGTAGCAATGGTGGGTAGGTGAGGGGGATGATTCTCCCCTATCTAATCTTTATTCTACCCTTACGTTTTCCTCTTTCTTTTCTTTTCCTTGCTAAGGGTATTATGGTAATTTAGCACTCATTTTCTTTGCTTTGGTGTGAGTTCAATGGACCGCTGACTAGGTCAAATGGATTCCTTTAATTGGACCATGTCAACGGGGCCGACTCCCCCTCTCTCCTTCTCATGTCATTGTTCTCTGCTTATTTGGTAATTCTAAATTTTTTTATTGGTCAAAGTTTGTAAAAATCATAATTAATTCCATGTTTGTCCAAAAATCATAAATAAATATGTTTTGGAATCAAAAAATGAGATGTATTTAATAATAATATTATCAAAGTATGATTTCCTTATTTTTCAAAGGGTGATTTTTTTAGGAATGAAAGAAATGCATGAAACTCTTAAAAAGTGTAACTTGATCATATAAACTCCAAATTTGACAAATATATATGTTTTCTTGATCATGAAAATATAATCAATCTAACTATAGAGGTTTCATGTCCAAAATATGAGATTTTCCAAAAAGGTCTAAAATTAGGGTTTTCTTTATACTAATGTTAATCAAAAACCTTAATGCATGTGAATAACTTGAATTTGGGAAAAGTTGATTTTCAAAACTTCTAAGTTGGTGAAAGTTGATTTAGGACTCTAAAATTGAGGTATGTGCATTCTTACACCTTAAGTTGGGTATATTGTTATCCAAACCCTAAATACCTTAACGAGGCATGAATTGAACCCTAAACTTCCTAGTGTTGCTTCTTTTGTTATAATTTTCCCAAAATCAGATTGGTACATTATTGGTTAGGTATTAAACCTCATTTCCATGTTACCATTATTTGATTAATTATCTTGCCATCTTATTTCTTGAGCATGATGATTTATTAGACTATTTAGCTAATGTATTGGTACTTTTGTACAACCGACCATGATGGACATGTGTTATTTTGCCATAGGTAATGTGTTACTCTCCCCCATATATAAATTGTTTTACGTGAATGGGAATGTGTTACTCTCATCTCACCCATTGGTTGAGGCCCGATAGGTACCTCATCCCTACTTAGTTAATGTAGCCAATTATAATCGTGCATGCAATCTTTTATTATTTAGTTGTTATGGCAAGAATATTATGTGTATTTGCCTCATACTCTTGACCCTCTTCATCTTTGATGAATCTTTATCCTTTATTTTCCATTTTATTCTTATTTTTTTGTTGTTCCTTATTTGACACATACCTTGTTTTCTCTCTTACTGGGTGATCCTCAACTACCTAGGTTTAGGGCAAGGTGTGGAACAAGACTATGAATATTTGAACCAGGAGTATTCAAAGTTTTGCTACAAGGATGTCTAGGATGATACTGCTAGATCCTTTAGTCTTCCTTCTAGTTTCTTTTCAAAAACTCATGTAGCAACTTGAGAAACAAAGCCATGTAATAGTTAACTTGTTTTCTTTCCATTTCTACTATTGACATTTCTATGTATCTGAATCATGCTTATTTACTTGGGATTATTATGCATACATTCTCGTGATCTAAATTCTTTATGAAAAGATGGATTTTATGTATTTTCCTTTAGACTTTAGTAAGGAGGTGATCTCAGCTCTTTACATTCTAACAATATCACTTAGTCCTTATAATACTACTCACTTTTTGGTTAAAAGTTTGGATTAGGTTACCTTTGCTCACATGATAATCTCTAAATATCCTTCCCAATTTATTGTTATCAAGTTTGTATAAAAGCACCAACATTCATGTGAGAAACACTCATCATTTCATAATTCATAATAAATGCATTAATCTCAGATCATATTAGTAAGACTCATCATATTCAATTGAAGTATTAGTATTATCAATTCAGCATTTCATCATATTTACAACATTATATATAAGTTCTAGGTTCATCGCTCATAACTATCTTAATAATAAACTTCTAGGGTTTTCAAGAAGTCATTCTTATTTCAACATATCATAAGAATCATATCATTCAGTAATCTCATCATGGTGCATAGGAGTTCACTAGGGGTACTTACACACATGGATATCGTAGTTTCCATTTTCACATAATAGATAATTCATTCATTAATCATAAGTATACATTGATTCATTGACTTATTTGATTCAATCCCCAAACACAGACCCTAAATAGGGAACATAGCCACCTCATATCAATCCTTACGTATATTTCATATGAAATTTCAACAAGATTCAACAATACACTTGTGTAATTCATTCCAATACAATTCAAATATGATTATATACATATTGATTCAATTCCCAAGCATATCTGGCATTGGACTGATTTTTAAGCAATACTCACATGAAAAGGCATATCCCTCTATATATATAATTTTACATGGAACTTCGATCAATAATCAAAAATTAAGCAAGCTCAATTCAATAAGAAACAATTGAAATCGGTGAAATTTGATTCCCAAATATCTTTCCAAATAGATACCCAATCACATTCAAATACAAGCAAAGTTTCTGATTATTTCAACTAAATAGATTAGGTTTTAAACATGAATATAAAGATTAAGAGAGAGATAAATACTCACCTAAGGTGACAAGAACCTTAAAAATATAGTTCATATACAGAATTTCTATGAATCCAATCAAAGTCTAGCAATACAATCCACTTCTTCCTCCTCTCAACTCAAAAACCCTGGAAATGAAGAATAAGAGAGAAAGAGTGATATATAGGAGAGATTTGATATCATTTCTAATCAAATCAGATGAGGGACAAATTATTGACATATATAAGAAGATTCACCATGAAAGAATATGCAAATAAGCTAAACTTACTTGATTTCATCATTTCTGATATGGTGAAATCTTAGGTCAACATCTCCACCACTTTCTCCTCTCAAAACCCTAGCTCTCCTATATCTCTAGAATTTCATTTCTCTAATAGGAGTGACGAAATATGAGATCAAATTGGGTGCTAGGTTACTCAAATAGTTCATTTAAGGTTCTTGTGTAAATTGCAAACTGACCCAACTTTACACTTTCTTTTATTGATAGAATTTTCTATCATAATTAAATGTCATTGAACATCATTTACGTAAAAGGTAAAACCTCAGCCAAAAATTATTAAAATTTATCTTGTTATGAGGGACAGAATTTTAGAGCTCCTGTTAAAATTTCAGAGCATTTAGATTTACCAATATATACATAGCAATCAAATACTAAACTTCTATGATGTGGTCTGCATTGTGGCTAGTCAAGTTTATTCCAGGGAAACTCAATTGACACCCCTCTCTGTAGATATCACACATCATTCAAAAATTATGAAAATTTAAAAGAATGATTAAAATGGATTTCTAAGATACAGTTAAAATTGCATATCAATTGGATCTACCATTAAATAAATTTCAAATACCAGACTACTATATTTTCCCGAATACATGGTCGGCTGAGTTTTCCCTGAGGAAACTCGGTCAAAAAATAAGTAATAAAATTATTCAAAATTTTGATATTTTTCAAGAATGCTTATATTTGAGTTCTATAAATCGTATCCAAATTTCAACTAAATTGTAGTTGAATATAAAATACTAAATCATTTAGTGTAGCACTATACTTCTTAAATTATGTATTCATATGCTATCAAAACCCTAATTTTTGCCTATTAGGGTATTCAATTCTCAAACCCTAATTATTTGAAATAAAATCAAATTTAGAGTTCCACCTTATGTTTAAAGAATTATAATTAGACTACCATCATTAATCAATCTTAAACAATGATCAATCTAGTTAAGCATGCAATCATCCAAATAAACCCTAATTAGATGGCTAATCTAAAAATAGGTTATTACATATAGCACTATCCAATCTCTCATAGGAAAAAACTGGCTTCCATATCACATTTCTCAAAGCCATGGTAGCACATCATGTAAGAGGGAGCAATTGGATAACATCAAGGTGCTCTAGTTAGGGATATGTGCTTATGTGAACCTCACCATATTTGTTCAAAAGCTTAGGTCAAGTGTGCAATCCATACATGTAATTACTAAACCTAGGTCATGCAATATCTTATTCCAATAACCATTCACTTAACACAAAATTAGGGTTTAATATTAAGATTTACTCAGGTTATTAATTCTTTCCCAAGTAGGGTTTTATGTTCACATAGGTGCTTCCACATTCATATTAACTCCCATGTTAGGAAGTGTTATCATGAAAGTTTCATCAAGAAATAAGGTTTTGTGTTGGATATTATATGAGAAGAGATTAGTCTTAGTCAAGAAGGTAAATCTAGGGTTTAGGTGAAACTGGGTTTGGGTTTTTACAAACCGTCCCATCCTTGTAATATTTTTTTCCTCAAAAATCAAAAGAATCTAAGAAGTATAAGAGGAGTGCTTATCAAAAGGCACTATACAGGATAACATCATATCATTATCCAACTTTCTCCTATTATTCCTCCCTTAACATTTACAAATTTTCTAGACTTTGTATTCAAATGATTGATTGGTATTGGTATTGCTTGATTTTTTGGTTAATAACAATTATTTCACCTTGCATATGTCTTATTGTTTAACCATATAACTCTTTCTCCTCTCTATATATCTATCTATCTATCTATCTCTATCTCTCTCTCTCTCTATCTCTCTCTCTCTCTCTCTCTCTCTCTCTCTCTCTCTATATATATATATATATATATATATATATATATATATATATATATATATATATATATATATGTATATGTATATATATATATATTTGTGTACATACATATATGTATATATATGTACATATATTTGTATATATATATATATATATATATATATATGTGTGTGTGTGTGTGTGTATATATATATATGTATATGTATATATATATATATGTATATATATATGTATATATATATGTATGTATATATATATATGTGTGTGTGTGTATGTATCTGTGAGTATGTGTGTGAGAATGTGTGTGTTTGCAATTTGAAGGACATCTTTCATTTATACCCTATCCAAGGGTAGGGTGTAAGGCATTCACAGTTATACAAACTCAATTCTCATAAGTTGTATTTGTTATTGTCTATATACATTGTCTTATTTCTTATTAGTTACATAATTTTTGCTCAAAATTTTGTTTTCTTAGTCTGTCTTTGTTTCCCATCCCTTGTTCAACAATCTTTATAAGCTTATGCATGTTCCTTCATTAGTCCTTGTGTGTTTCTTTTCATTAGTCTATTTATTTTAGATTAATGATTGACATATGGCACTCCTACTACCTTGGTTTCCTGATGGCTCCTCTTACTTTCTTCTAAAAGCCTCTTTTACTTAAAATTATAACTATATGCTACGTTCTACCGTCTCTCAAAATATTCTTTCAATTGTACATGATAAATTATGAATTCGGCATACTTACCTATTCTTACATATTGTTCTCTCATTAACCAGTTCACCCTACTTATCAAAACTTTCATTTCTTTTAAGATATTTAACCTCTTTTTCTAGTACATCTATTTCATGTTATTATTAGCAAATCATAACCATCACTATATTACTTAGTAAATAGCTTATGAGAGATCAACCATATTACTATGTTTCTCACTTTTATGTGCCATCCATATTTATTACACATTTATATGATCATTTCATAATAGAACCGTCTATCTTTATTTCAATAATATCATATTTTTAGGATATGATGAGATAAATAATACTGTTTAATAAGGGACCAATTTGAACTTGATCAACACATGGGAGCTCTACCCTTTGCCCACTTTTGATTCTTCTAACTCTTAATTAATATTTTTTAACCTGAGTGGTTCATATTGTGTTTACTCTCTTTAGACATTGATTGTTTATTTGATGTTACTTGACTACCTGAATTGTAACATAGGGGTTCTGACAATCAAATCTCCATTATTATTCATTTGTGAAATTTCCCACGAATAGTCACTAAGTGCAATTTAGGGTTATTTAAGAGATTCATTCTCATTGGATTATAATTAATTTGATAATGTTCTCTATTAATTATCCTCACTACATTGTTCCTTCTTTTGATATATAATTACCTCATTCAACTTCTTTATGTCACTTGTTTTACCTCTTTTTGGGTCCTTATGTTACATACGGATTACTTCCTTGGCCTTAGTGTATTATAAATAATTTTCACTCTCTTCTCCCTCTTAGGTTATTGATCTTCCCTGAGTGTGTGGTCCAAAAGTGGAGGCATGATCCCAAAGGTAAATCAGACTTTTAAACCTATAACTGAAAACCTTCAAGCACCCCCACAACTTTACTATAGGGTCAAAGTAGATATAGGGGGTCAAACATAGGGATTTGGGTACATTTAGGATGCTTAAGATCTCACTCTTAAGTCATATCAGCCAATTTGATAGTTGATAAAAGTACAAAACTAGAACGAGTCTAGCAAAATGTCACAAAATAAAATAAACCAAAGCAAACAAAATAGAGTCTGTGGAATCCTACTAATTAGGAGAAGGAGTTCCTAGATAGGTAACCACAAGTTAGGCAGCGTATGCACTCGTCCTCGGGCAAAGGCAACCCTCAAACACCCTAGCAAGCATCTAACATCTTAACATAGTGTGTACCATGGTAGTTGCTCCTGTGGGGTTCATCTCACTCGCTCTAGCGCAGCGTGACTAAAACCTGATCAAGGATCTAAACCTCTCTCAAGGATTATGGTTCAACACCCCCAAATATCTCAGATACCCTCTCAGGTCCAAAATATTCAAAGATGTTAGGAACAATTCCCTTGGATTTCCATTTTAGATTCAACCCAAACTTCCTTCTCTTATCCATTTCTACAACTAATCTCTCAATCTTGGCAGAAATATAAGTTCAATCCTAAAAGAGATCAACCAAACTAGCAATCTCAGGTTCTGATAGAAACACACCACGTGGTTTATCCAACACAGCGTGTCACTTGCAGACACAAACATTCTTTCTCTAAAGTTCCGCAACACGGCGTGTCGACCAACTGGCACGGTGTACACCTTCATTCCAAGAATTCACCAAACTCAGCAACATGGTGTGTCGTAAATACACATGTCATGTCCCGTTGATCCAGAAGTCGATGTAATGAAACAACATGGCGTGTCTTAAATGTGTTGTGTTCAATCAAACCAGACTTGCCCAGATTTTCTTGACTTGCAGCAACATTAATTTTTGACCAACCAACACCTCATGCAACCTTCACACGGGGCAATTTTACCTTTAGTGGCGAGAGTGACATGTTGTGTCTCTTCACCAATACACTTTGTCATCGGTGATTTCAGCACTGTTTTAAGAGAAACTATCCCTCATTTTTAAATACAAGAGGACTCTTTTGGGATGGTTATTTCTATGCTCCAGAGCATGTCTGTATCAGAGTTTAGAGTTGTAACATACCAAAACCTAGAACTTAATCCTATTCCAGGGTAAGATGTTAGAGACCTTAGTCTTTGGGCTTAGCCAAACAAGGATAAAAGATATGCCCATTGGTTGGTAATTGAAACCCAAATATGTAATTGCATAAATAAATCATCCTAACATGTAGACATACAAACAAAAATGACATGATACTTACAATTTAATCATAAGATCAATGAAAGGTACATAGGATATGTCACATGAGGTAATAATGTACATAATATGAAAAGGTGTCCATAATTGAGAATAATGACACATAATTAAACTAAAATATGAAATAAATATAATTATGTGAGATAATGATAGGGTAGATTTGTTCTAGATCTTTCCTTAGCCTTTATAACAAGGAAGAGATAAAAAGATAAATAATAACTCTTTAAGAAAGGTAATGTGATATTGAATTTTTAATTAGAGAAATTGTGGTAATATTGGGTAATATACAAAAATTTATAAAAGGAAGAAAAATTAGTTATAAATAACCTCAAATTCATTTTCTTTGGATATGTTTTGGCTTGGAGTTCAAGCTTCACCAATTTAGGATAATAATCATCACATCTATTTTATTTAAAAAAAGACAATGTATTTTTCCTTTAAAATATGAAATAAAATATTTGATGACTAAAAGTAGAAAATAATCTTAGATTCTTAATCTACACATTACAATATGCCTTTGGGTGAATTTTCACTCAATTTGGAGAATATTTGATTAAAAGGTGAAATCAGGAGAGAGAAAGTGTGTGGAACCTTCAAATTATTAAATAAATATTAAAACAACTTCCACATGTGAAACTAGGGACAAATTCGTATCCAACATACTTAATTTAACTTGTATGTGAAGTTTCATCAAATTTGGAGAATCTTAAAGCCATTAATGCATGAGGAAAGAGAAAATAGTATTTGATTTATGTAACATATAAAAAGTTCTCAAATGGAAAAATTAATTACCTATTCGGATTCCTCATATCAAAATAGGTTGGGTGTCAAATTTCATTAAATTTGGGACTCGTTTGCACCCTTAAAGGAAGAAAGAGAAAAAGAGAAATAAATACATTCACCCTTTATTCCAATTCAATTTAGGATTTCATTTATCTATCATGTTGTTGATTTTATTTAATTTTGGGTGTGTGTGGATCTAGTCCATTCATTTTTTGATCATATGGCCACTGGCCCATCCCCTTCCTCTCACCAAATCGGGAAATAGGTGCCGCCCTATTGATTTTTATTTCTCATATTTCTCGGTCATCTCTCCATGATTCTTTGAGATTTCTTCGCCCACACATTCCTTTTCAGATTCCTCATCCAACAAGCTATAACATGTAATCTCTCTGCCAATTGGCCATCATTGCTCTCAATCTACCCACACCCACGAACCCTAAAAACCAACCCACACCTATAAATATTGGTACCCCCCATCTTCGTTAGCGTCTGTTCTACACTTTTCTTGCAACAATTTGCTCCAAGCTAGTTTGAACAGCCATTGTTGCCTAGGATTTTGTTCCTGGTTTGCAGCGGGTGGCATTGCATCTCGGCTTCTCCAACCATCAAATTGAGATCAGAGGTGCGTTTCTGGTCCCTCGCTCTTCGTCTCCATGGCTTCAGTTCATTGTTTGATCTCGTACGTCAGATTTGCCCAAAATTCCTGAGCTACGACCCTGCTACTTCGCTGTCATGGTGCATGATCAGGGTGGGGAAGATAAGCTGTGGCAATTTCCCAGTTCTACCCTCATCATTTTTGTTTTCTTTTTTTTCTCGAGCAAGGGCAAATATGTCTTTTCATCTATGTTTCCTTGTGTTTGGGGCGGTTCAGTGCGTCGTTGACCAGGTTTGACCTAGTGATTTGTCCACTTGATATTGGGAAAAGTCACAGGTCGGGGCCCGTACTCTCTCTCTCTCGCTCGCTCTCTTGCCTTATCGTGAGTTTCTCACTTGCATGAAATTTTCTTATTGGTCGAGCTTTGAAAATTCATAACTAATTCTCTACTTATCCAAAAATTACAAATAAATAGTCATTGGATTCAAAAAAATAAGTACTATCTAATGGTACTAGTTTTATTGCCTACACCTAATGTTTTATAAAGGGTGTATTTCAATGGATTAATCTAAGTAGATAATAACTTGCAAATTTTATAACTAATGATTCGTAGGTCAGAAAAATATAATAAAATATGTTTTGAACTCATAAAAAGATAATCCAACACATGGCATAGTTTTGATAGCCTAATTCACTAATAAAAAAGCGATTTTTAGGTTTTTGAATAATTAATGAAAACCTAACCCTAATTCTACAAATATGCCTAATATGTGCTTTGGAGACGTAGGCTTGGATCTAGGACTGACTTTGAACTGTTTATATTTTTGAGTAAGGTATGTTTGCATCCCACATTATTTATATATTGAGCAATTTCTAATTATTCTCTCTAAATGTATGTGTGCATCTCCTATTCTTCTATATTGAGCAATAACATATCTTTATCATTCTCATGGTCCTATGGACATTAACCTACAACATATCTTATTCTTTTGGGAAAAAAATATGCTTCATGAGAAGTACCTTTTAATTGCTACTAATTTTGTGATCTTGCTATCTGGTTTGATATTCGCTTATCTCTTTATTATGCTTTGTCCATGATGGAATTCAATTTGTTGATGTATGCCCACCTTGAGGTGGATGATTATGATGGTCACTTTTGTGGTGACTAATTTGTAAAATCTGACTATACTTTTATTTGCCTCTCTGTTAAGCATGTTGTGTGACTCAGTATCCCTAGAGTAATATTATTGCATTGGTTTTTGGGGTTATGTGCCCTTACTTATTTTTGTGATGGAGGTTATGTGCCCCATACCTAGGTTTCAAATTTATGAGGTTTGGCCCACATTTTTATTTATTGGGAGTTTGTTTATGTGCTCTATCATGTTTCAAGTTTATGAGGCTTGGCCACCTTTGTTATTTATGTTGTTCTAGTGCTATTTTTATCTCACATACATGCAGGTTGTTATGGGTTTTGTGCCCAAAAAGATTATGTGTGCTTTAGTGGCACCACTTTTACTATTGATTTTATGGAAAGTATTTCCTTTATCATATGATAGTGATCCCTTCCTCTTATTCCCTTTATGGGTAGTCGTTACATCTTTTATGGGAAGCCTTTATACTTGATTCCCCTCATTCTTAACATATTTGCTCAAGTTCTTTTTAGTATGCACATACCAGCTTTTTGTTGATGTGTTCTTTTCCTTTTCCTTTTATGGGGTACGCTTTCGACCCCAGGTGTTGGACTAGGAGAAGGTGATCAAGGTGGACATGTATCACAACAATTATAGTTGTTACCTCGTGGTAGACTTTCTAGAAGTTGTTAGGTGATCCTCGGCTAGTCCTATGTGTGGTTAGTTTTTCCTTTATATCACCCTGTATGGTAAAAGACTAGTTATGATAAGAAGCTTTGTACTGTTAGATACATCTTTATATTCTGCTATGACATTGGTGTTATGATGCATTCAAGTTGAATAAATTAGTTTCACCCCTTTCGATAAAAAATTTATGTTGGCATATGTTTTGGGATGTTGCCTTTCTATTTTAGTATGGAGTGGTTCCCCTCTGGGATCGCACTCGTCACGAGAGAAGAAGAAGAGGGAAATTTTATAGAAGGAGTGGTTACTCAAGAGAACCACTTCTCTACTCCATTTCTCTTCAGTGACTACAACAAAGGCTTCTGTCCTCCATTCCAACCCCTAGGAAGAGAAGTAGTAATGATAGAACTTCAACTTCCAGCCAAATTTCTTCCCTTATTTCTCATCTTTTATGGATTTCCTTGTTCTTTCTCTTCTCTTCTCATGTTTTTCTTCATGAGTTGCCACTTGTGCATGTGTGACGCCACCATGTGAGAGTAGAACCCTTTTCTTGGGCATGGGAGAGTAACTATCATGTAACTCATTTGTACATGAATTTCATCCCTAATTGTAGTTATTTTAGTATTCCAAGATTGTATTGGTGCTTAAACTACTTGCTTTCTTGATTGGCCATCTTATTTTCTTGTTTTGTGCTTCTAATACTGTTTGGAAAGATGTATCTAGGAGCATGGATATGTGATCTAAGCAACATTTCCTTGACCACAGAAGTGACGGGAAATGTATTGAGGACTCAAGGTATGTAGTTTGATACTAAGCATATAGACGGGAGTATAATGTGGAGTTGGAACTATTTCATATCAACGAGAGGGATATAAGACACAAACCTCCTGTGTATGATCAACTAGTGTGTAAGATTTTAATTGTTCTATTACGTTGTGATGTGGAAATGAAATCATTCCCAAGATTCTTAATTCTGATCTTAATCATCATCTAAAACACTTGTGTTTATTAATTTGATTCTATTTCATTAATATATCTAGTAAAACCGATCAACTTGTGTAAATCGATCCAAATTGTTGAACCTTAATGATTTTGCACCTAACTAGCCTAGTCCCTATGTATGCGACCATAACTACAATCGATCTAGTATACTTGCTGGGGAGAAATGAGTTGAGATGATAAATTTTTCTCGTTCATTAAACAAGACAACAAGTTTTTGACATTGTTGTCAGGGAGCTATTGTACTTTTTAGTTAGAGTAAGATTCTTCATTAGTATTTGAGACTAGATCACACCACAATCAATCACATTTACAATCATTTCCATCACATTATAACAATCCACAATCATTACCATCACATTCACATAGATAAGTTTCTACAGTATGTGAACACTTTCAAGATAAACGGTGATCCTACTGATGGGATATGCTTGCTTTTGTTTTCATTCACCTTGAGGGACAAAGCCAAAGCATGGATTTCTTCACTACCCAAGAGGTCTATCAAAAGTTGGGATGAGTTGTTGAATGCTTTCTTGCTAAGTATTTTCCACCTAACATGACCGTGCAACTAAGGAGCTAGCTCACCAATTTGAAACAACAGAAAGGTGAAATGATGTATGACATGTGGGAGAGGTTTAAAGACCTTCAAATTCTTTTCCTCGCCACTATTTTACCAACTGGATATTGTTGCAAACATTCTACAATAGGTTATTCTATAACACCCATATGACTGTGAACATTGTTGTGAATGGATCCTTGATGAACAAGTCTTACAGGGAGTTATCTGATATTATTGATAACATGCCAATCAACCATTTCCAATGAAGCTCATGTAGGACCAGC
Source organism: Alisma plantago-aquatica (assembly GCA_963693085.1). NCBI lineage: Eukaryota > Viridiplantae > Streptophyta > Magnoliopsida > Alismatales > Alismataceae > Alisma > Alisma plantago-aquatica. The sequence goes on from OY856412.1 coordinate 1,379,954,872, forward strand.
CATCCATCTTCATCAAGTGCTTCTATTAAAAATTTGGGTGTGAAGCACACTATTGATGTAGTTGATCTTATTGTAGTCTAGCTAGATTCCCTTCCACAAAAATTAGAGAATCTAGGTACTCATTCCATTCAACCAGCTGAACAAATTTGTGATGCATGTGAATTTGTAGGGTAATTCTTATTCTTGCTTTGCCTCACAAATGAATGTTGGAGAGATTATATAACAAGAAAATGTCATAGGTAGACTTGGGAACAAGTAGTTCTACAACCCTTACTCCAACACTTCCAACCTGATATGGAGATATCATTCAAATTTCTCCTACGGGAACACTAGAAATTCTAAAAACCCACATCATCAACAAGATCAAAATCAGCAACGACAAATGAGAACCCGACAACCCATGAAGAGTACTCCATTGGGATTCAACAACACCAATCGACGCTACAATCATCAACAACAACTGCAAACGAAGTCAAGCCTAGAGAGCATGCTTGAGACCTTTATCTCAACTCAAATTCAGCATACTAGTGAATTTCACAATCATGGGAAACTTCTCAAAGATGCACTTTCTCATCTCTCTTCCAATGTGGACGGCATTGTTACCCACACAAAGATGTTAGAGAATCAAATTGCATAGTAAACTCTAGCTAATCATGAGGCTACTTCTGGGTCACTACCAATCCAACCGAAGATGAACCCAAGGGACTGCAAATCCATTATTATAAGGAGTGGAGATGTAATTTAAAGACCCCCACCATCAAATGAGAAGATAGTAGATGATATTGTTGGCAAAGAAGATGATATCGATGAGAAGCAAAGAAAGAAGAATGAACATGAAGCACCACCTTCTTACAAACCTACTATTCCTTTTCCTCATGGGTTTACACAAAACAAGGATTATGTCAAATTCAACATATTTATGGACATCCTCAACAAGATTTATGTCAACCTTCCTTAAGTTGAAGTTATTGTTGAGATGCCATCCTATGCAAAATTTCTCAAAGACATTTTAACTAAAAAGAGAAGGCTTGATAAAGTGGATATTGTTATGCTATCAGATAGGATGTGTTCTATTATACAAAATAGGTAATAGAAGAAACTTTATGATCTTGGAGCCTTCACCCTCCTGTGTAAGATAGGCAAAACTATATTTGACACACGTCAAGTTAACCTTGGAGCTAATATCAACATTATTTCTTTCTAACTATGGTAACAAATGGATCTTGGAGATTTGAAGCCAAATAATATGTCTATTCAATTAGTAGATTGTTCCATCAAGTATTCCAAGGGTATAGTATAAGATTTACATGTGAAAGTTGGCAAGTTTTATATCTCTTGTGACTTTATTGTGCTATACATGGATGAACTTCCTTCCAACCCTATTCATTGAGGGATACCTTTTCTTCAAACAAATGATTATATAGTTTATGTGAGAGAAAGAAAACTCACTCTTAGGGTAAGATAGGAGACTATGGGATTTTCTGTGTTTGATGCCTTGAAAGCTCCAAGCAAAAGAGAATACATTTTACTAGTTGATTATGTTGATAAACTACTGGAAGATAATGAAGATTTTTCTAATTTCATTGTCAATTTTTGTGAAGAAGGTGAACTAGACATCGTCATGACAACTGAAGTTTCAGATGTTGCGCTTATTTCTAACTCTCATGCAACCAATGAAGATACTCCATCACTAGAGGATGATTATAGAAAGTCTACAAAGGATAAAAAGGTAAAACTCAAACTCATTCCATCAAGGCTAAGGTATCCTTTCCTTGATCATGATTCTACTTCTCTAGTGATTTTAAATGTTGATTTAACAAATGAATAAGAACTCAAATTGCTTAATGAACTTTGTTTGCACAAAGAATTTATAGATTATTCCATTGATGATTTAAAGGGAATCAATCTTTCCATTTGCATGCACCGAGTTAATGTAGAAGATGATGCCAAACCATGCATAGAACCTCCTAGGCTCCTAAACCAAAATATGCTTGAGGTTGTGAAAAAGGAAATTTTCAAGTTGAGAGATGTCAGTCCATATATCATTTAAGTGACAGTCCTTGTTTGAGTGTTATTCACGTACTATGCAAGAAAGGGGGTGCAACTATCATAAAAGGGGATAATGATGAACTAATCCAAACATGTGTAGTCATGAGGTGGTACATGTGTATAGATTATAGGAGATTAAATAAAGAAACTCATTAAGATCATTTCCCTTGTCTTTCATTCATTTACTACTTGAAATATTAGCCAATCATTCTTATTTTTGTTATCTTGATGGGTATTCTAGATTTTTCCAATTACAAATATACCCATCAGACCAAGAAAAGACCACATTTACTTGCACCTATGAAATCTATGCTTATACACGCATGCCATTCATCCTTTGTAATGCTCCAGTGACTTTCTAGTGTTTTATGATGGCTATTTTCTCTATTTTCATCCAACGAATAATGGATATTTTTGGATGATTTTAGTGTGTATGGTAATTTGTCTGAAAAATGTTTATTGAATTTATCTAAAGTTCTTCTGCATTGCAAAATTGTTAACCTGGTACAACTTGGATAAGTGCCATGTTATGGTACAATCTAAAGATGTAATAGGCCACATGGTATATAACAAGGATATTGAAGTTGATAGGGCTAAAGTGGAGGCAAATAAAAAGATGTCCACTCCAACATCTATGAAAGATGTTCATAGCTTGCTTGGACATATAGGTTTTTGCATATGCTTAATCTAATATTTCTCCAAGATATCCAAACCATTGTGCTCACTACTTACTGAAGATGTTGATTTTCTTAAATAATGATTGTCAATCCACTTTTAGAAATTTGAAGGATGATCTTATTCCTGCCCCCATCATTCAATCCTTGGATTGAAATTAGACCTGTCAAATGGGTGGGTAGGTTGGGTTTGGGTTGGGTCATTGTGGGTTTGTCTCTCGCGGGTGTGGGTTAAAAAGATCCAATGTTAAACTATTAGAGAGGTAGCACACCTAAACCCGACCTAGCAAGTTGTGAGTCATCCGTTGGTGCCCATATAGTATGTGCACAGTGAAAAGATATTTCTAGTTTTTGCTCTAAAATAAAAAGTAAAATGATTCCTTAATATATTTTTGTCAAAATAGAAAAATGAGGGCAACTTCCACTACTTTTTGTGTCATACACAATGTAATATCTATTTTGATGTTTTGAAATAAATTGTAAGAGATAAAATGAAAACAACCATTTTTGCAATCTAAAATAAAAAAAATGATTATATGTTACAAATAGCATAATATATAAACATAAAAACACTATATTTTATCATCTTATGTTCAAATTTATTGATATATAATGTTCTTATGATTTTCTATTGCATAAAGTGAGCAAAAAGATAATATAATTGTTATGATTGAATATAAACATACATTAACTATATGTTCATTAACATAACCAATAATACAGAAGATAAAAACTTTATCGCCATTAGTATAAACAATTAACAAAGGATATCAATCAAGAAAGTGAGGCTTCAACTCTTTATATTATAAACATCACACAACATCAATTTAGTTGCATGATAAATATATAGATGTGGCATGTATTAAAAGTCGTATAGACATTTATATTAATATATAATTTAGTTAAATGGACACATGCATGTGCCCATGGGTCACCTGTGGAACCCACTAAATAAACGGGTGGGTATGGGTTTGGATAATTTCTAATGGGTGGCAAATTTCATCACCCAAACCTAATTTAAATGGGTCAACCCCTGGATTCCCATAGATTTTAACCCAGTTTGACAGGTCTAATTGGAATGCACCTTTTGAGATTATGTGTGATTCTAGTGACTATGTTGTTGGTGTAGTCCTAGGATAGAGGAACGATAACAAACTTCATGTCATACATTATTCTACCAAGACCCTGGATGAAGCACAAATAAAGTATGCCACCACATATTAGGAAATTCTAGCAATTGTATATGCCTTCAACAAATTTAGGTTATATCTTATGGGATCCAAGGTTGTAGTCTACACCAACCATGTTGCACCAGGTATTTTTTGAACAAGAAAGATGCCAAGCCACGCCTAATTTTTGGGATACTTTTTCTTTAGGAGTTTGACTTTGAGACAAGAGACAAGAAAGGTACAGAGAACAATGTTGATGATCACCTCTGATAGCTGAAAAAGGATGTAAGAAACTCTCTCCATATTGATGATAATCAACATGTTGAATGAGTATATGCAATTGGATCTTTTCTAGGTATGTTGGTTAGATTATATTGTAAACTTACTTGCTATTGGATAGCTTCCCCTTGATCTCACTTATCATTAAAAGACAAAGTTCATTCATGATGTCAAACTATGCTATTGGGATGATCTGTTGTTATTCAAGCAAGGAACATATGGGCTGATCTAGAGATGTGTACTTGATGAAAAGATTCCAAATATCATTTTCAGATTGCCATTCTTCTTCCTACGGAGGTCATTTCAGAGGAGAGAAGATAGCTACAAAGATTTTGCAAGAAGGTTTCTATTGGAAAACATTATTTTGAAATGTTCATGCCTATGTTAAAGCTTGTGACAAGTGTCAAAGGATGAAATTTTTAACAAGACAAGATGAAATGTATGTCAACTCCATTCTCGATATTGGGGTATTTGATGTATGGGGTGTGTAATACATGGTCCCCTTTCCTTCCTCTTATGGCTACAAGTATATCTTAGTTGTTTGTGATTATGTATCTAAGTGGGTTGAAGTTATTCCTACTCAAATCTAGGGTGCAAAATTTATAATAAAACTATTTCAGAAGATAATCTTTCCCCATTTTGAAGTCACTCACATTGTGATATCCAATGGAATAAAGACGTCAACGAAAATTAATTCAATAATCTACTCAACAAATATGGAGTCAAGCATAAGATATCTACTCCATATCACTTTCAAACAGTGGGACTTGTTGAAGTATCAAATAGGCAACTGAAACATATTCTTAAGAAAACCATTTCTATCTTAAGAAAGGACTGGGCACTCAAAATGGATCGCACACTATGGCATTTTAGACATCATTCAAAACATCTATTGGCACGACCCCATTCAAGATGATCTATGGCAAGTCATTCCATCTTCCTCTAGGGTTGAAGCATAAGGCTCTATGGGCAATTAGATTTTTAAATTTAGACTTGAAGGAAGTAGGAGAAAATAGATTGCTACAACTTTAAGATCTCAAAGATCTTTATCTAAATGCATATGAAAATGCAAAAATATACAAAGAAAGAACAAAGACATGGAATGATAAGAAGATTATAAGAAATACTTCAAGGAAGGAGAACAACTACTTCTTTTCGAATCTAGGTTGAAGCTTTTTCTAGGAAAGCTATTTTCCAAGTGGTTCGAACCATTCCTTGTGTTGAAGATGTTTCCATATGGGATTGTTGAGCTTCAAGGGAAGCAATCAACATTCAAAGTCAATGGCCAAAGGTGAAAGCTATACTTAGAAGGAGAGAAGATCCAATAGGGAGTCTCGTGATCCCTCATTGACATTTGCTGAAGAAGACTCAATTCCGACTCTAAATAGAGGCCCTTTGTCAGAGTTGACCCCAAAATTAGGATATATTTACTTTAAGCTTTTTTCTCAAAGAACATTTCCTTTTCAAAATAAATTTATCACAGATGAATGTAATAAATTTAACCCCTCATTGAATATATGTCATTATCATTGCAAGTGTAGAACAAAACAAGAAAAAAGTTATGTAACAATTAGGCTCCACAATGTTGTGTTTAACTGATAACATGGAGTGTCAAGTTCATACAGTCGATCTTTAGCAACTTAGTTCAGAATGCACGGTATGTGTAAAATACTACATGATGTGTACATCATAGGTTATACTATGCCAAAACTTTTATGAAGCCTCAACATAACATGTGTTAAATCAACATAGTGTGTCGATTTTAAGGAAATTGTCAAGTGGTGGCCTAGAAGTAAACACGGCATGTCTTCAATTTACACACATCGTGTCTTGAATTTACACATAGTTTGTACATATCAGGCATACTTTCTAGAAATTCTTTTGAATACTAAATATAGTGTGCTTTGATCAAAAAGTCGTGTCTCGAGCGAGCTTCATTTATGCATCTTCACCTGAAATGAAACATGCCATGTGGAAATTACAACAAGACGTGTTTATGATTTGGCTGACTTTACATAGTGCTACTGATAAGGGAAACACAGAGTGACGTTTGTGGACACGGTGTGTTACTTTTGAGCAAGGAAAATAGAAAAATGAGGCATTCATACACGATGAAGATACAGCGTGTATATTGTCAAACATGGTGTGTTTAATGGGCTAAAATAAGGTTTCTCATCTTGATTTCAATTCATTCACAATCTTTTCCCTAGCTCACACCATGTCTCTATAGCCCACACCATTTTTTAGCTCTTAGTCACCATGCTCCAAGCCAACACCCCCATTCGTCCCCATTTACTCTATCATGCTTTGAGTCTATAGTTATGCTCTGGTCTTCTTGAGTCTACAGCTTTGCCATTCGAACCACTCAATTTCACCTAGGCCTCCCCCAAACGAGGAGTGTTCATAATTGAGCTCCTCTTCAGGACCTACATATATCTCGTCCACTCAATTCAATGTTACTTTTAAAGAAGATGTTATATACCAAAAGTTGATCACACATTGGATTCTTCCTACATGTTTTTGTTGCAATGAGATAATGAATGCATTAGGTTTCAAAGATGAGGTATGAGGATTTCTTAAGGAGCTTAGAATCCTACATATATGTTGCAATGTAATCTTAACTTATCTAAGATTCAATTATGAATTTCTACTACTTTGAGAATGGTAGAAGACCAAAGAAAGCCACATGAACCCTTTGGTATCATACACTCTTGATTTCTTGGTCATGGTTATAAACTCACTTTTAAGAAATTGTCATATCAATGTACCTATGGAGGTATTATTATGTTGCCTGATACTTTTGATAGTGATGCATTTTGGAGATAGATTACTGAAGGTGGTATTCATGAAGACAAGTCTTCCAGTGAATCACATATCCACAACTCCATATTCCACTACATTCACAGGTTCCTTAGTACTTGTATTTTTGCAAGTAAATAAATAGAAGGTGTATGTGGGAGACCAGATTTATTTTTCCTATGAACCATGCTAGAAAAATACAAGGTCAGTGACAGCTATTTCCTCTAATGTTTTCTCAAGGCCATAAGGAAACAATCAGGTGACATAATGATTAGAGAACTAATAACCCACATTGCCCAAAACGTGAATGTAGACTTGATAGGGTTGGAAGTTATCACTGGGAAGAATAAGGTTGACCTCAAGTACCTCATTTCTTCAGGCTTAATATTTAGGGACTCCTCTAATGACAGCAAGTTCAGACAATACTTCCATGGTCATGAACAACTTATTGAACTACTTGAACTAGAGGGAAATACTTTGACATATTTTGACAATTGGAAATTCATTTTTAAATATGAATCTGATTTTGGATATAGACATGAGACTTCCACTACAACGAAGGTGTTCTTCACCCCTCCTCATCCTTCCACTGGCACATAGAGTGACTACATTTGGGTTGTGCTAGATGTGTGACATCTATATGGGTACATCCAATTGTGTTTTGACCATCAGGATACCCAGTTGAACTAGCTCAGTCATTAGTATATTTGTTACAACCCCACCTCCCGATAACCCCCAATTAAGGGAGACCGAGAGGTCGAAGCCGCACCCATGACTTCCGGATCAAAGGTTCGGCAATTAACCAAGAATAATTATCAAATTTTAACATACTATACTGAAAGCTATAAGAAAATAAATTTTGCATACCTTTTGAAAACTTGGATCTCTAAACTTCTATCCACACCAATACTAATCTATCTAATCCTCCTTTGCACTTTAATTCTCATTTAGTATCACATGTGCCACTTTATTGTTTGTTCTTTTCATTGTACCTAAAACGCTGACAAACAAAACGTCGGTCAGCCGTAGCTGGTATGTGGGGGAAACAATAAACATGCAACTATGATAACAATGTAATCATTCAATTACTTATTTAACAACCAATATTAAGTTTTAGATATAACTCCGCGATCCAAGAGTACCCTATCCTTTGTGTTGTCCCCATTAAACCCCTCATGATCCCCCTATAAGTGAACCAGTTTCTAGGGTTGAGTCACATGGCACTACTCGTAAGTAGACCACTCCTTAACTCGGGATATGCTAAAGAGTCTCATGGCACTACACGTAGGTAGCCCAGTTTCTAACTCATGGTAACCTAGACCTTACTCTAGGATTGCCCCTTTTTTAGCCTTTTCAAAGTAACAGAGGTGGACCCGGATCTAGCCAGTTATATATGCACATTTATGGTGATAATCATAGTCACTTTATAGTGGCATGAAATAAATAAACATCCAACAATTTAGTTGCATTCAATGCGATTAAACATCGGGGAATCCATCGGGAAACTATAGCGGTTATTCATAATTGTAACCACATACCTGTCTTGGAGATCTCAAGCAATAATTTATCCAAATCCAACTAGATGTCCAATCAAGCAAGCCAATCAATCAATCAAGCAAACATTGATCCTGAAAACATGTATAATGTCTAAATGTCACAAGCATATCCCAAACAACTCCTTATTGACTTGGGACACCTTTCTAAGGTTTCTAAGTCTCATTAGGATGCATTAGGGTTTCTTAGATCAATTTCTCAAACTTTATCCTTTTTAGGTCAACAAACCCTAAAACAACTTTTCCACTCATAAAAACCCTAATTACTCAATTTATCCACATTAAGGATCTTTTATGCTCAAATTGGCTTGGGATCATCACATCTCCATTTTATTCGTGGATTTACACAATTAAACCAATTAAAAGACATATTCATCAAAATTAGGGTTTTCAAGCTCATTAATGCATAATCATGCACGAAACCCTAAATTAAACCAAATATATAAAAAGATCATCTTTTTAGATCTGATTTTCTCTTTTTTTTAACAACAGGTTAATATCAGCTTGAATTATCCATTGAATAACATTAAAACCATCTATCATCAAATCTAAGGGTTTTTCATTAATTAAATCATTAAAGATGATAGCTTTATGTACTTTTCACATTTCAAGCATATTTATGCACATAAACTCCAAATTAGACTAATCATATGCAAAGTTCTTCATTTTTTAACATAATGTATCTTTTTGCATTTAATAGGTTATTATCAACTCTAATGATCCATTAAACCCTATTAATCACTTTAATCTTATCAAAGTAGGGTTTCTTTAATCATCATTATGTTAAAGTTGATAAATTACACTACTTTTCAAATTGCAAGAAGAATTGGCTTATAAACATATTTTTATTGAATTCCCCTCGTTCTGAGGATCAAGTTTCATATATAACTTGTTTTGATCCGAGCTACGAATAAATAGATATGATTTTAGTAAAATTACCTATTTTGGGCCAATCCAGAAGTGCCACGTCACCCTTGCCATGTGACGCTAGCTGATTGCAAACATAACGCAATGATGCTTTTACCCTCAGTTAAGTTGGAGATTCTTTAGCCCGCGGAGGGGCAAAATGGTCCGACGTCTCTTTTTCCTTTCTTCTTCCTCGGGCCAGCGACTTGTTGTCGCCCTAGCCGCCGAGCTGCTGCTTTGTGCGGCCAGCCACAGCCTCCATAGGCCCAGGAAGCCATTGTCGACCCTCTCCCTTGGTCCGCCACCCCTCTACGCACTTGGGCGCCACCCGATCGCGGCCGGCGTGGCCAAACCATCTCTCAACAGGGCAGTTCCTCGTGGTCGTTGATGCAGCCTAAAAGTTGTTGTTGCATGCGTTCTAGGTCCCAGCTTCGATGGAGAAGCTACTCTTTGGTACCGCAGCACTCCAGGCTCCCATCTAGATGGCTCCTCAGCTTTCCATTACTCCAGGGAAGCACCCGCTTCATGGCTAGGGTTTGTTCGAAGGAGATGAAGAAGAGAAAGAGTATTTTGTGAGATTTCCTTAGGACTCAATCCATAGCCTCTCCCCGCTTAAATAGGGGTGGCTATCCACGTCCAAGGATGGCCATCTATGCGTCCAAAGTTCTATTCCCATTAGGATTCTCATTCCTTCATGGAGAAGTAGTTCTTCTCTCTCCTATTAACCTCCTTGATATTCCTTATCTCATGGATACTTAGAAATACAAGAATTTTTTCTTTCACTCTCTTTATACTTGCCTTTTATTCATTAGAATGAATTTCTATTTTCTCATAATATAAATTACTTCCTTTTTCATAATCCACCAAAATCATTAATAAAATATCATATTATCCTTTATTCTGCAAATTTTGGCATTTTCTCTTTCCTCTTCCTTCATTGGGGCTCCTTGTACCCCAAGAAACTGTATTATTTCGAAATTCATTTTATTGGAATACTCATTATCCTTCTTAATGCACCTATATGCATTATTTTGCATTATCATGTTTATTTCTTAATAAAATATTTCTTTTTTTAGGATTTCTCTTTATTTCTCTTTTATTTTCCTCATTGGCATTCCTTTTATCATTAGAAATCTCATGGATACGAAATTTCTCCAAGAAATCTCATTTATGCCTCTTTCCACTCATTTTCCACATTTTACCATTATTTTCAATTTCTTTCTTAATAAAGAAATACTTAATTAGTCTTTTCTTTTCTTATTGCTTTCTTTTTGCAACCTTGGACTCCTTGGTACCCAAGGAACCCAAGAGGCACGAAATCCTCTTTGGATTTGCCTTCTAGATATTTCTACATGTTTTTTTCTTAAAAATTCAATTATCCATTTACTAATTGAATTTCCTTTTTATTGGGCCCAATAGCCAATAAAGCCCACAAAGCAACCAATCAAGGCTATTGTGAAGGGAATCCATTTATTCAAAACAAATCACATCATTATTTGTTCAATTATCCTTAATATGAGAAATTGCATTTCTCACCAATTGAACCCAAAAATTGGGGTTATAACAATATTGATATGCACTCCATGATTCAAAGGATGGATATGTTGCACATCGTACAAGGCCACTACACCATGCATGCATCGCCTCCACCACCACCATAGGATTCATCATTCATTGACATCCCTAATGATGATACTCTGAGGTAGCATTACCTGACTGTTGATGAGGGAACTGGTCCCTCACTCTAATTCATTCCACATCATGTATCAGATTACAACCATTTGAGTTTGATTTCTATAGTGTGGACACTACAAATTTCAAGCTTAGGGGGAAGCAACTGGATGGTCGTTTAGTTTTATTTCCTTTGCAATTCTTTTTCTTAGTATTTTAGATAGTGGAAAATCTAGTGTTTTTTAGGCTTGTTCTCTTTAGTATTTTACTTCCCTTTATAGTAAACTATTTGCCACATATTATTTCAAGAAATACCAATCAAAGAAAACGTATACAAGCATTGCATCTATTAAATGGAATTTGTTTCCAACCACATACACTTTATTTTGGGTTGTTGATTCTAGCATGCATGTTCATATTTCACATTCTTAATTGTCTAATACATGTAATGGCCAAATCATCCTCTAGATTAATCAACAATTCAACATTGTTTATCATCCTAGATGCCATTGTTAAATTGCAAATTTGTTTTCAACCACACTCTCTAATAAAAAAAATTTCTTATAAGTGTGAAATCTAGTTGATATTGCAATCAAGTTAACTCTCTTATGTTTTGGGGAAAAGACTTTAGTTTAAGTCCTTGTGGTTCTCAAGAAGAACCTGATTCACATTTTATTATTTTGGTTTGTTCTTCAAAAATTAACATATATTGCCCAAGAAAGATGGCTAAATACCCATGTTTCATGCTAGCCTATTATAAGTCCAATCTAACTATGATTATTAGGTGATGCATCATAAAGATGGTAAATTACCCCAAATGGCATTCATGGGTGCATAAGTCTATTTTATTTGATAAGTGCCAGAACACATACTCATTGTCTTATTCTTGTTCTAAAAAGCAAGGAGATCATTGTTGGATTGCATACGTTAACTCGGATTTTATCTTTTGTATCATTAATAATTGACAGAGAGGTTTCATATTCATCAGTTATTTTTCTTGATCATCTAAGTTCTACTTAATGTTTTATGTTGATTCTTCCATTTATATTGTTGCCACCTTTTCTGAACTAAACTTCCATCTTGGGTGTTTGAATTAAACTCATGGATAATTGCATAAACCCATTGATTAGGGTTGGATTGTCTTGATACACTTATTCCATTTCATTTGATTGAGAATATGGTTGACATTTTCATTAATAGTGTTTCCATGTTCTTTTTTCTTAAGGACAATAAATGGTTTAAGCTTAGGGGGATTTGATGTGCTTGACTTGACATGCCTTTTCAATCCATTTTCTACCTCAAGTTGCCTCTAATAATGCTAGATTTCCCATTTTGTTGTTATCTTTACTCATTCCATGTTTGTAATTGTAGGTAAAATATGTTGATGACAAAATGGGGTTAATTCAATCATAGTTTGACCTTATTTGGATGCTCTAAGAGATTGCAAAACCTTGAAGACTTTTTTTAATTTTCTGACATAAACACGTCGCGTGGTTTATCAAAAATGACGTGTCAGTTGTAGGTAAAAGGATTCTCTCTCTAATGTGTAGGGCAACTAACACGGTGTGTCCCTTCATTCCAAGAATTCACCAAAATCCTTGTCTTTCAACAATATGGTGTGTCTTAAATACACATGTCTATCCCCTCGATCCAAAATTTGTTGTAATGCAACAACACAGCATGTCTTAAATGCACGCATCATATTCACTCAATCCAAACATACCCAAATTTTCTCAACTTGCAGTAGCATGGCATGTTGGCCAACCGAAACTTTGTGCAACCTTTGTGCATGATAGTTTTATATTCATATACTGAGAGAAATACATTGTATCTCTTCAGCAACAAATCATTTTACACTCAATTCAAGTACAAGCCTAAGAGAAACCATCCCTCATTTTTAAATATGAGGAGACCCTCTTTGGGACGGTTATCATCATCATTTATAGCAAGTTTTGACCAGATTTTAGAGCAAAAGAGAATGATGGATATTTTGGAGAAGACAGAGTTGTTACTCAAGAGAGAAACTCTTCTCTACTCCATTTCTTTTCATCAACTATAACACAGGCTTTCATCCTTCACTCCAACCCCTCAGAAGAGAATGTTGTTGGAGTAGGAGCAATAGAAAGGATGAAACTTCAACTTCTAGTCGAGGTTCTTCCCATGTTTCTCTTGTTTCATGGTTTTTTTGTTCTTTCTCTTCTCTACTCATATTTTGCTTCATGATTCATCACTTGTACCTACGTTTTAGCACTATGTGAAAGTAGAACCTTGTTCTTGGGCATGGAAGAGTAACTCCCATGTAATAACTCATGTGAACACGAATTTCATCCCTGATACTAGTTGTTTTTATGTTCAAAGATTGCATTGATGTTTAACTTACATGCTTACTTGACTGGCCATCTTGTTTGATTTATGCTTCTAATACTATCTGGGAAGATTTATCTAGGAGTATGGAGATATGATCTTAGCAACATTTCTGTGATTGTAGAAGTGGTTGGGAATGTGCTGAGGACTCAAGATGTGTAGTTTGAAACTAAGCATATACATGGGATTGTTATGTGGAGTTAGAAATTTACATATCACCAGGAGGTGTATGAGAAGCAGATTTCTTTTTTATGCTCAACTTGTATTAGATTTTTGTTTTTCTAATAAGTTGTGGTATGGAGGTAAAATTTCATTCAAATTTCATTGTTATGATCTTAATCATCATCCAAAAGACTTGTATTTGTTACTTTCGTTATATTTCATTAATTAATCTAATCAAAGCAATCAACTTTTGTAAACCAATCTAGATTTTTTTAACTTTAATGTATTTGTGCCTAACTAGCCTAGCTCCATGTGGAAACAACCTTAACTACAATCGATGATGTATGCTTGCATGAAAGAAACGAGTTGAGGCAATAAATTATTAAAGCTCATTCATTAAAGTGGCCAAAAAATAATTTTTATGGTGTCGTCATTGTTTTTCGATATAGGATGACCTTGTAAAGAAGAGTCCATCGGTTTGTTAATCTTTTCATTCAGATTTTTTGGGTTTTGGTTGCATAGAGAAGTTTCTCTTGGTCATTCAATTCTGGTTGTGAAGCTAAACAACCACCTTCTCCACCCTATTTTCCTAGTTACTGATGAGGAAAACAGATTCGCATCAGGTATGGGGTTTAATTAGTAAGTATATTGATTTTAACAACTTGATCATTGTGTAGGTATGAAATGGTCACCCAATTAAAATTATTCCATTGTATTGGTTTGTGTGTCTTTTGTGAAATGTAGAAAAATGGGTTGATTTTGACTGTCCTGGAAGCACTCCTGATTCTCATAGTCATACATACTAGTTGTGAAGTTTAACAACCACCATTTTTCATAATGCCAATTTTTCTCTCAATTGTGCTAAACTAAGATATGAATTCATATTTCAATAGAGGATATCATTCCTTATTGATTCTAGTGGCAGTGGCATTACTTTCTCAATCCACTACTATCTATTTTGTCTACATACTTTCTAGACTTTACTACTTGTTTGTGGAATCCATTTAAGTTTGTTAGTGTGGGTATAATATTCAGACATATTTGGGTTTTTGGACTTTAGGAATAGGCCAACTCAATGTACTTTGCTAAAATTTAATGTTAGTATTGTCAAAGTTTGATTCAGATGTGAGAAATTGGCTAATAAACCATAATACACAGTAAACTGTCAATTGTAGTTGATTTCGATGTCAATAGTGTCATCAGTATCTATTCTATGTCATTAGTCATTCTTGTTCTTTATGTACTGACCAATTGGACTTGTTTCTCATGGGTACTCTCCATGTATATTCCTCAAAAGAGACAATGTTATTATTGTATTATAGTAGAACCAACTTTGTTAGGAAATTCAAAACTAAAAAGTTTTGTTAGTAAGATATGTGTAATTTTATCAAACAATGTGAACATGATGTTTTATAACTCAGAAACTTGATAAATAATAATAAAAAATCATTGAACTATTATGGTTTTGTTTCCATGTGTTGTTGTATGCTAATGTTTGTTATTGTGATAAAACATTAGGTGATATGTGAAACAAATTATGAAAAAATTGGGTACGATACTAAAAGGCAGTTATCTATGTTGAAAAAGGACACATTTTCCAAATTAAAACATGCCTCAAAACGAAATAATATGTAGAATATTAGTTATTTGTATTGACAAACAAGAATGAATTTGTACAAATCAGTAAGTTCTTTACTATAAATAAGCTTTCACAAACTTGATGTACTAAACCTAGTGTGAATGGTGCATCATACAGTGCAACATGGCTACACAGTTCACTTAGACTACCAAGATGGATCCCATAATGATCAGTCTCTTACGTGTCCAGTATGATTTAGGGAGGCACAATGATGCCCAGTTCACTTGTGAAGGTTTGAGATTGATGCTTGTTGGATTCCAAGAAAAACTAGGCTTGATGCCCATATTTATGAATTCAACTAAAAGTGGACAAACCTTATAAAGGATTGTGCTAAGATCATAACGTTAGAAAGCCTAAATGGGTTTGGGTGGGACAACACTCAACACAAGCATGTTGTTCTATACATGAATGAATGAAGGGATATGTTGAAGGATTCTTTTGCTAAAAACTACTTGTAATTGACATGATTAAAACTTAGTTATACAACCTTAAAATGGATACGTAAACATGTAGGATTTTCTTCTCTATTTTGATTGGTTTATAGAAAGACAAGGACCTCACCAAATTGTTGAACAAGCCATGTACTCATTGTGATTATATGGAATTTATGGTCGATGGTAACACTATAAGGGGTGGGTTTGCATTTACCTTGAATATTATAGATGTGTTAGGGTTTGGTTGTGACTCTGACGATAATAAGGTGTTTGGGAATTCGTCTGATGGAACTCCACCTTCTCTACCACCCCGTCAACCTCAGTCCCACAACAACCATAGATGGAGACACTACTTTTAGCACTGGTGTTTTAGAGGATGTAGAATTTTCAATGTTATGGGACATGGAATTGCTACTACACCTACCAGCAATTTCAAGTCAACCTATCCACCGAGGTGCAAGAAACATAGTAGCCTTAGCGATATAGTTTTGTTGCATTTAGCATGTGTGTATTATAGGGTCGATGCAATAGGGTTTGAAATATCATGACAACTTGTTAAGAAGGAGAGGTATCCAAAGGTATTAAGTCATTTCTGTGAGACATTGCATGAATCGCCACCGATGGTGAAGACATTAGTGGCCCCTTCTATGTAAAAAGGTGCAAACAAGATCATTTTCTTCTACCTACAAGATGACAATGAACTATTGTTGAGTTGATTATGTGGCATAGTGGGTAGGTACTACAACGGGTTTATGTCTCCTAAGATCGGGTTGTTCTGCATGGGTCATGGTATCAAATCACTCCAAATAGTCCTACCACACTTCCCTCCTCCCATGGCATTATTTGAATCTTTCCTTAGCCATTTCAATTTTTCTTACATACCACCACCAATGTGGTAGCCTTTCACTACGGCGGAAAGATCTAGACATAGAATAAGCACCTCTACATAACCTAAGCATGCCACCTCCATGTGACATGTTCCTAGGTTGTAGTGAACATGTCTCTAGTTTCCATGACTCCCATGGCCTCCCATGAGTCCAATGGCATGCCATTATTCCCATGCTTGCTATAATATACCTTGATTCCCATGACACCCAATGAAATCCCATAATTCTCATGATTCCAATGACATACCATGATTCCTATGACATCCCATGTTTCCCATGATTCCAAAATTTCCAATTATCTATGTTGAAAAACTTCATTTAGTTGTGGAATTTTTAACTCTACTGAACATTTGGTATGGTATACTTAATATGTATGTAATAATGCATTTAGATTCCTTACTTTTTTTTTATTCTCAATATGCATAGAAAGACCAAGATTGTGATGCTTGTAACTAGTTGTAAGCATATGGCACATAAAAATGACAAACACACTGACGGGTTTTTTAGTCACATGTGGGACTAATTCAAAGATACTTCTCAAGTTGTTTTTAAAGCAATTACATAGGCAGTTATATATAGGAGTGAAGAGGATGATGAAATGCCTTCGCCACGATTGACATGGATTGGTGTTTGTATTGTCCGTAGAAAGATAATATAACTCTTGACCATACATCTAGGCAGAGCATATGACATATTTAGAATGCAGATCACTTGAAGCGTGAAGCATCCCAGCCTGCGCGAGGATCAGTCATGTGTTGCCTGTAAGGTGTTGCCTGCCCAGTTCCAGTTGGTCATCTCCCCAGCGGCTTCGGTGTATCTACATTGCTAGCGCACATCTTCTTTTAGAGTCATGTTTAATTCATCTTCATCCAAGACTGGATTCTTCGCTCGCGTGTACCTATTTGATACCAAATCTGGACATGTAAACATGTTGGTGTACTTATTTACATGATTCCAAATTTTAGATGCTGGAAGGAGAAACTGGAAAGTTTACCTCCAGTTTAAGAGTAAGGCTAGATGACACAAAAATAGCTTATAATTCTAAGATTAAATCTTTACAAATTATAGCTTTGCATGATCGTTGATCGGATATGCATTTACCCCACAATGACAACAAAAACGGCCAAACATTTTAAAAAAACCTAGTGATAAATGAAGCCATTTTGAACTTTTTTGCTACTGTATCTAGGGCTGCCAATTATGTTAAACCCGAACCCATCCAACTCAAAAAGAAAAAAAAAAAATCACTTCTGTTTTAAATTTTGTCAAATCCTTGTATTACACATTTTAGGTGTACCATCACGTAAAAATATCTAATTCTAAGTCGCTTACCAGTTGGCATGTTTAACGTCAACCGATTGTCATCCAACGCACAATCATTTTTTACACCCCTAACTATATCCCAAAGTTGGAAACACAATTACGGTTTGACATTTCTTGTCCACTTCTAACTCAAACCATTCAAAAGTATGCTTAGTTTTATCATCTAATTCTTAGCACGAAGTTAACCATACTCATTTTTGTGACGACTGCCACATAACCAGTAAAATACACCACAGGGACACTCATACAATCGCATCACTTGCAGGTCTTTTGACCGCTGTCACCCTTGCAAATCTTGTAAGCCAAGCCTTTTGATTCGCTAAACTAAGCCTTGTTTCTCTTTCATATGACATGATACTACGACCAATTATTTATGAGTTAAGATTTGGGCAAGCTCGCGCCCTTCACGCGCATCCAAATCAGTCTCAAATCAGCCCCCAAACCGCCACCACGTGGCACATGGTGATTGGGTGGTTTTTTTTAAATTATGCAATTGGCAAATAAATTTGTTTCGCTTATAACTTTTGAACTGAAATGAATTTTTTAATAAAATAAAAAGCATTAGTTTCGTTATGAAAAATACAATCTAACAAGTCTAATATTGACATATTTTTGAGAAAAAATACAAAAATGATATATATAGGTTAATTGACAACCAACTATGGCTCCCATAAATAATTATTGACACCCAAAAATGGTTAGTTGACGTCTAAAATGATTCATTGACACCCAGAAGTATAAAGATGATGCCCAAATAAGGTATTGACAACCAAAATAATTATTTAACTATTTTTGACGCTATTTAGCCATTTTTGGATGTTATGACGCCCATAAATGATTATTGACACCAGTAAATGGTTAATTGACGTCCAAAATGATGCATTGACACCCAAAAGTATAAAGTTGGCGCCCAAATAAGGTAATTGACGCCCAAAATGGTTCATTGACACTCAAAAGTTTAAAATGAAGCCCAAATAAGGCATTTTTAGATGCTATGGCGCCCATAAATGGTTATTGACACCTAAAATGGTTAAATGACGCCCAAAATGGTTCATTGACACCCAAAAGTATAAAGATGATGCCCGAATAAGGTAATTGACGCCCAAAATGGTTCATTGACACCCAAAAGTTTAAAATGACATCCAAATAAGGTATCGACAACCAAAATAACATAATGACACCCAAATATGTCTGTTTGACACCTAAAAACCACTTAATGACGCTCAAAATGGTTCATTGACACCTAGAATTATAATGACACCCATAAATGACTATTGACACCCAAAAATAGTTAATTGATGCCCAAAGAGTTCATTGACACCCAAAAGTATAAAAATACTCCCAAATAGGTCTGTTTGACACATAATAATAATTTAATGGCATCCAAATATGGTTGTGCGTATCAAATAGGGTATAAGGACACTTCATGCCTAATAATAACTTATTGGCACCCATAAATTGCTATTGACACCCAAAGATAGTTAATTGATGCCTAAAATGGTTCATTGGCATCCAGAATAACCTATTCATATCATTTTTATTTTTATTTTAGAAATATATCAATATTAGTCTTGTTGGAATGCATTTTTCATAATGAATCCAATCGTTTTTGTTTCGTCAAAAATTCATCTCGGTTCAAAAGTTATACGTAAAATAAATTTATTTCTCCATTATACAGCCTCCACCAACCACCTCACCCAATAAATACCCCTCCATGTCACTCTAAAATTACCCTAAAATGTCACCGCCACCTCACCGCCTGCCCACCTGCCAATACCACCTTTAAAAAGGCAAAACTTCTCATTTTTTTCTAAAACCACCGTTGGGAGTGAGCGTAACTTGGGCATGACGTGTATTGTGTGTGACGGAATCATTTTCGATTATTAATTGCATGTATAGTACGATGCAACCTTATCTTAGTCCAAGAGCTAACCTGAATAAGACACATAACATGTGAATATACTGAGTTATTTGGAAACCCGGCCCCATAACATAGGTCACCTGTCCATTGACATTTGCAACAAGACGATGGCATTGTACATGTACATTGGATATCCTTCTAGTTTGTAATTGAAATTGTTCGTTTTCATATGGCAATGTAGCATTTGAACAAAAAAAATGACTCTGGGGTTCATATCTAAACCATTTAATTTTCTTGTTTATATTTCTAATTCCGGAGTAGATTTCACCAACCATGAATATAGCATGAACAAGCAAAAGATTCAGATGTTCCCGTTCAGTTCATTTAATATTGATGTTCTCTTGCAAGCCAAAGAAGTCTTATATTAAAGTTACTTTCGTGGATGATATAAATCAGATCATGATTTGTGATTACCACGGGTTTTGACTATCAATGTGAAATCAAACTGGTTAGTAGTGGTTACTTGGTGCTCCAAATAGTACATCTTTGTTTTAAACACATCTCATAACCTTTCACGATATAATGTCTCTAGGAAGTGCTCCAAAAAGTTAACAAACACCTTCTTACACATTTAAATCGTGCATGTAGTCAACTTGTATGTGGTAATACCCTTGACATTGTTATGTGACTTGAAGACTCCTAATCCTAATCCTAATCCTAATCCTAATCATACATGGTGTGGCAGTCCTATTTTGGGTCTTGTCTTGGTTTGAGTCCAACCCATGTTCCTACTTGGATTTAGATTAGTATTCCTATTTGGAGTTGTAGATGGCTCTATCTTCATACAACTTGGACTCATATTGTGTACTAGACTCCTATTAGGATTGTTTATTCCTAGTTGAAGCTTTATGGCATGGAGCCTATCATAGGACCTTAGGGGCATGAGATTTTCTTGTACTGAGAAGTGCCAACGTACAGTGTTGTACTGAAGAGAGTTCTCTCTTCTTTGAGAGTATCTCTCCTTTGTAATCTTTTCTCTAAAATAGTGGAAATTTCGCCCCCTCCCGTGGACGTAGGTCATCTCGACCGAACCACGTAAATCCTGTGTTTTGGTTGTGTGATTGCTTCTCGTTTCTTGTTCTTCCGCTGCGAAATCGTCGTATTCTCACGTTCAACTCTTAACAAAGTGGTATCAGAGCCGCGTGTTCAAGATCCGAACGATGACGAGTCTGTACAAGATCGAGAAGTTTGATCGCAAAATCAATTTCGGACTATGGCAGATCACGATGCGTGGTTTGCTCGTTCAACAGGGAGTCTCTGACGCTCTGGAAGGGATCGAAAAGATGCCAGCCACTATGACGCCGCAAGAAAAGAAAGTGATGGACCAGAAGGCTCTCACCGCCATCCAGTTATCCTTGGACTTCAAGGTTTTGGCCGAAGTTGCCAAAGAAACTACTGCTTCCGGTATTTGGAAGAAACTCTAAGATCTCTACATGACGAAGTCTCTCCAAACGAAATTATATCACAAGCAGCGTCTCTACTTACTACGCATGGTGGAAGGCACATCTGTCCGTGATCACATTGACGAGTTTACATCTATTATTATGGATCTGGAAAATATAGACATTAAAGTTGAAGATGAAGATAAAGCCCTTATTCTTCTGTGCTCTTTACCCCCTTCATACAAGCAATTTTGGGAAACTATTCTGTACGGAAAGTCTTCAATCGCGGTGGAGGATGTTATATCTTCATTGTTATCAAAGACCATGGTTGATAAAGACCTAATTGCTTCTTCTAGCGGGAGTCAGTCAGAGGCTCTTATGGTGAGGGGTCGTACAAAAGAAAAGGGAAACAACAAGAAGGAAACACACAGATCTAAGTCTAAATCAAAGAAGGTCTGTAAATACTGTAAGAAGACTGGACACATTGTCGATGAATGCTACAAGTAACAGAACAAGAAGAAGAGGGAGAACGAAAAACAAGAACAACCTGCAGATGCTAATGTAGCACGTGAAGATCCAGAATATGTTCTTATGGCTTTATCTTCCTCATCTGTCAATTTTCAAACTTCTTGGATTCTGGACTCAGGTTGTTCACACCATATGTGCCCACACAGAGATTGGTTTTCTTCTTATGAGCACTTTGATGGAGGTGCTGTAAACATAGCGAACGATTCTACCTGCAAGACAATTGGCATTGGGTCAATCCGCATAAAGATGTTCGATGGTGTTATCCGAACTGTTTCCAATGTTCGTAATGTTCAAGGTCTGAAGAAAAATCTCATCTCTATTGGCTTACTTGAAGCCAACGGTTTTCCATACAAGGCTGAAGATGGAATCATGTATATTACCAAAGGAGATGATGTTCTGATAAAGGGAGTATGTATTCCTGGAAACCTTTATAAATTAATTGGTGAAACTGTGACCGACGAAGCTACTGTTGTTTCTTCCTCACCCACTCTAAAACTGGATGCCACTAAATTGTGGCATATGCGACTGGGACACATGAGCCAGAAAGGCCTGGAATTATTATGCAGGAGAGGACTTCTAGGTGATATCAGTACTGAAAAGTTAGATTTCTGTGAGCACTGTGTTATGGGAAAGCAGAAAAATGTCAGTTTTTCTACTGCAAATCATACTACAAAATGTATTGTTGATTATATTCATTCAGACATCTGGGGTCCTTCTCAAGTACCGTCCAAGGGAGGTGATAGATACATGCTTACTTTCATATATGATTTCTCAAGGAAAGTCTGGGTGTATTTTCTGAAGCATAAATCTGAGGCTTTTGATCAGTTTAAGAAGTGGAAGATGCTTATTGAAAAACAAACAGGAAGGAGCATCAAGACACTGAGGACAGATAATGGCATGGAGTTTTGTTCTTCTGAATTCAATGAGTTCTGCCAGTCTGAAGGTATTGCAAGACATCGCACCGTTAGACATACACCCCAGCAGAACGGTGTTGCAGAACGCATGAACAGAACTCTTCTAGAGCGTGCACGTTGCATGTTGATTAGTGCAGGACTTAGCAAAGATTTTTGGGCTGAAGCCATCTCTACTGCAGCCTATCTTGTCAACCGTTCACCATCTACTCCACTTGGTTTCAAAACTCCTGAAGAAGTATGGTCTGGTCATCCTGCAAAATATTCAAATCTGCGTATTTTTGGTTGTCCTGCATATGTCTATTCAAATGAAGGAAAGCTCGAGCCTAGAGCGAAGAAGTGTATTTTTCTGGGTTATGCTGATGGTGTGAAGGGATATAGATTCTGGTGCACTGAGCCAAACTCATCAAAATTCTTGATTGAAAGAAATGTTACTTTTGACGAGTCTGCCATGTTTTCTGCAAAACAAGATGGTGTCCATTCTCCAGCTACAGGTTCTCATAGTTCCACAGAACAGGTGGAGTTTGAAGTTAGTGCACACAGCCCGACACCTCCTGTTGTTACACAGGAAAATCCAAATGATGTTGAAGATGACACTCATGAAGAACAGACATATAGCATTGCTACTGGGAGACCAAGAAGACAGATCAGACCACCTGCAAGGCATTCAGATTATGTTGTTGCATATGTCCTTACTATAGCTGAAGAAACAAATGATTCTGGGGAACCGCCTACCTACAAAGAAGTCATGGCTGATCCCAATTCAGCCATGTAGATTACTGCTATGAATGAAGAGATGGAGTCTCTTCAAAAGAACAAGACATGGGTACTTGTTGATATTTCTGCTGAAAAGAAGGATCATGTGTGCTTACTGAAGAAGATTGTAAGCAAATAAAATCCTGCAGACATGATGACAAAGCCGTTGCCAGTTTCCAAGTTCAGACATTGTCTGGACTTGGTTAGTCTTCACAGCACGCAGTGACGCCCTTAGGGGCTGGAGGGGGAGAGAGATCTACTATTATTCTTTTTCAGAGAGACAGAGACTTCAAGTCAAGGTGGAGATTGTTATGTGACTTGAAGACTCCTAATCCTAATCCTAATCCTAATCCTACATGGTGTGGCAGTCCTATTTTGGGTCTTGTCTTAGTTTGAGTCCAACTCATGTTCCTACTTGGATTTAGATTAGTATTCCTATTTGGAGTTGTAGATGGCTCTATCTTCATACAACTTGGACTCCTATTAGGATTGTTGATTCCTAGTTGAAGCCTTATGGCATGGAGCCTATAAATAGGACCTTAGGGGCATGAGATTTTCTTGTACTGAGAAATGCCAACGTACAGTGTTGTACTGAAGAGAATTCTCTCTTCTTTGAGAGTATCTCTCCTTTGTAATCTTTTCTCTAAAATAGTGGAAATTTCGCCCCCTCTCGTGGACGTAGGTCATCTCGACCGAACCACGTAAATCCTGTGTTTTGGTTGTGTGATTGCTTCTCGTTTCTTGTTCTTCCGCTGCGAAATCGTCATATTCTCACGTTCAACTCTTAACAGACATGCTAAACCAATACAGGTAATGGGAAAAAAGAGTCTCTAGATATGATAGCAATGCAGGTGCAGATAAAAGAGACAGGCACATAGTGAACAGGTGCAAGAGACAATGTACATCGGATGCGCTAGAGATGATGATGAAAGAGCCTGCTTCGAGAAACACTATCCAAAACGAGGAAGGACAGGACCTTTAATAGAAATACATCTACTAGTGAAAACGGCAACACAACCATTCTGCTGAATACTTGTTAGCAAAGTAACTGTTTCGTGGTTGGCGACATATGTATAACTGCCCAACAAGCGAGCACTTAGAGAAAAGCTTCCACAGTATGTTTTCGCATAGCTAAGAAAGCTGGGTATAAGTTAACAAAATCATCTTAAAGGCGTTCAGGGCAGCAAAAACAAGCTATGATAGCATCTGATACGCAAGATGAATAGTGACTAGGCCGGTTATCAGCATTTAACCCTGCAACAAAATTAACCACTGAGTGAACAAAGTTACCCTGAGATCAGACCTTGAATTTAATTAGTGTCTTACCTTGCAGTGGCCAACATATACCAAGACTTAAGGAGTGGAATTCTACAACATGCTTCTGTAACATATTAGTCCTCCCTCCACTTGTTAGTGTATCTAAGATATGCTGTCGCTTCACTGTCTCTGGGTTGAGCCTGAACACGTGTGGATCTTCTAAGAACAGCCTCCTCGCGCAGAATTCTATGGGCCATGTCTTTGGTTCGCTTTTGCAAAGCAACACTAAACAAAACACAGCGAGACAAGAATCAGAAGAAAAACAGGCATGTTGCTTTATATGATTTGCAATGAGAAGATTCTCAATGAATCAGCCTCTATAACGGAAAATGTAGTTTCAAATTTCGTGGTACCTACAAAATTACTTATAATTGGAAGAAGACCAGAAACATCACAAGAGCGTTCATGTCAAGCCAAGTAAATAAATTGACGAAAGGCGAGTCACAGGCAGCATTAGTAACCTTCCATTGCCGGTGGTTCACTTTAAAATGACAATGGACACACAAGGGGATAAGCCTACCAATTTTTTACCACCTTCACGAATAGGTTTGCCAATATCATTTCAGATAAAACATAAAATATAAGCTATCAAAATGTTCTCCGTGCATACTTGGTATGCTTAACTTAATATGAATAGTAAATATCAGCATTCTAAAATAAAACTCCTAAATATGGCATGCTAACAAATTCTTTTCGATGATATTAAGTTTTTCTTCAAGTCTCGTTGCAATGCAAGGCCAAATATGTGTTAAGATTTTATCTCTTATCCTAATTGGATAAAAAATAATATCTTACAATATTAGGATAATACAAATTAATGTTAAACTTGGAGTCCAAGACATTATTTCCTTATCTTTTTGTATTGTCGTTTCATAATCCCTATAGAATAGTTGTATCCTCTCGTCCATTCTATCTATATAGATAGGGATAGACACGGTTGGAATATGGTGTGCCAATGTGTGGGGGTTCTAATATGTGCTAACTTCGGGTATGTCAACATAGGATAACATTGTGTGTCAAAATGGGAAGCCACAAAGGATAGCATAGTACAGAACCGACCTTTAGTGTCGGTTATTTAAGGCTTTTGGCGTCGGTTTTAAAGCGACACCTAAGTGGGCGCCGCTAAAAGTTGAAATTTTCAGCGTCGGTTTTAACACCGACATCATAACCCTTCCCGCCACTAAAAATGTGCCAGCAAGGGCATTATAGGTGTCGGTTATTTAATAAAACTGATACTATATCCAGGTCAATGACGTCGGCATTTCACAAAAATCGACGTCATAACCCTTCCCGCCACCAATAAAACGTGCCAGTAAGGGCACCATCGGCGTCGATTTTTATATATAACTGACACTACATAGCCACATAGACGTCGATTTTTTACTAATAATCGATGTTGTATGTCTTTGTTGTCGGTTTTATACTAATAACCGACGTCATAACCCTTCCCGCCACCAATAAAATGTGCCAGCAAGGGCACCATCGACGTCGGTTTTTATATATAACCAACACTACCTAGCCACATAGGCGTGGGTTTTTTGCTAATAACAGACGATGTATGTCTTTGTTGTCAGTTTTATACTAATAACCGACGCCTATGTTCTCATTTTTTTTCTTATCAGCTTGTAGGCATGTTGTATGGCTGGTCAGCAGGATGCAAAATCTCCAATTTAGTTCTGAACTGTAGGTTTACAACATCCATTGATATCAGCCAACAACATGCCACAAACCTGCAAAATTAACAAGATGGACAATATTATATATGGATCATGTGATTCACACACATGTATAAGCACATTTAATCATACGATTCGTCACACACATGTATAAGCACATTTAATCGCATGATTCATCACACACATGTAGAAACCTGTAGTTTCATCATCATCATAATATAATTATGAACATGCAGCGGTGTTGTTGTCCAAAATAGTAACTAAACAAGGGGGTTGTTGTATCCCTAAACATGCACATAAGTAAAATAACTGAGAAGAGAGAGACACTAGACTAGATACACAACTTAAACAACAGCAACATGGTCCGGAATCAGCAATCATCATCATCATCATTATCGCTATTCTTTGTGGAGTACTCAAATCGGACCTGATGATCGGGCGTCTCGTTGTTGATGTTGGTTATCCAAACCTTGATGGTATTATGGCCAACTGGACGAAGAAAAATCTTGTCACTACGGCCCAATAGCATCTTCTGAACCCACTCGCATCAACTATATGTGGATATAAGAATCATGTCAACATCGTACTTAACCTCGATAACATAAGTTGAAATTCCAAAATTTAGGATCACTTCACTAGCCATGTAGCGTCTTCCGTTTAGATAACGCCAATGTTTAGGTATAGTGAGTTGTGCTAATGAATGATCGTCTAGAATGATGTCCAACTGTTCTTCAATAGGGAATAGTAACATTGGGGTAGATGCCCAAGCCAATATGCCTACAACAATATAAAATGTTGAGAAAAAGTAATATAAATATAAGTACTAACAGCACACAACAACGATGGATTATTTCATATTCATGTCAGAGAAATAATTGATGATGATGAGGATTATGATGATGATAACTAAGTTATTCATTGCACTAAGTTATTCATTATATCTGTTAAACTATCTATCCCACCCCTACCCTCCTCTCCTGGCCCTCCCTCCTCCCATCTATCCCACCCCTACCCTCCTCACACCACCCTCCCTCCTCACCCTCCCCCTCCCCTGGCCCTCCACCCTACCCCACCCCTACCCTCCTCCCACCATACCACTTACCCTAGGGACCTAGACTTGACAAGTCCTATTAGAATTACATCATACCTAAGTGGTGCTTGAGGCGTGAGAGGTGGTTGGTAGTCAGTGGTGGTCATGAGTGGAGGTGAGAGTTGTGCCTGCATGTTGCTTTGGTTTGCATGCACCAACTTTGCATCATTATTATCATCATCATCATCATCATCAAAAAGAAATAAAGAAAGCACTATCAATTAATTAAAGTCATTCATTCATAATTAACCCAGATTAATCAATATTAATCAACTACACAATCTTAGAGAAACCAAGTACAAATCTAATTAATTAAGTTCATTAATGCATCATTAACCCTAATTATTTAATTGTAATCAACTATACGATGGAATCATTAATCCTAAGTTCAAATCTAATATGGATTAATTAACCACTCACCGCACTGGTGGATCGAGCAGGCTGTGGTGGTGGCGGCCGGAGGTGGAGGTGGTCGGGCTGGAGGTGAAGGTGGTCGGCGTTGGAGGTGAAGTAGAGGAGGTGCAGGCAGTGGCCAGTGGCGGTGACTGGAGCATCATCATTATCATCATCATCATCAATGATAAATAAAGAAAACACTATCAATTAATTAAATACATTCATGCATAATTAACATTGATTAATCAATATTAATCAAATACACAATCTTAGAGAAATTAAGTACAAATCTAATTAATTAAGTTTATTAATGCATCATTAACCCTAATTATTCAATATTAATAAACTATATGGTGGCATCATTAATCTTATGTTCAAATCTAGTACGGATTAATTAATCACTCACCGCACTAGTGGATCGAGCAGGTTGTGGTGGCGGCAGCCAGAGGTGGAGGTGGTCGGGCTGGAGGTGAAGGTGGCCGACGCTGGAGGTGAAGCAGAGGAGATGCAGGCGGTGGCCAGTGGTGGAGACTGGAGCATCATCATCATCATCATCATCATCATTATCATCATCATCATCATCTTTAAAAAGAAATAAAGAAAGCACTATCAATTAATTAAATTCATTCATGCATAATTAACCCTAATTATCAATATTAATCAACTACACAATCTTAGAGAAACTAAGTAAAAATGTAATTAATTAAGTTCACTAATGCATCATTAACCCTAATTATTCAATAGTAATCAACTATATGGTGGCATCATTAATCCTAAGTTAAAATCTAGTACGGATTAACTAACCACTCACCACACTGTTGGATCGAGCAGGCTGTGGTGGCGGCGGCCAGAGGTAGAGGTGGCCGAGCTGGAGGTGAAGGTGGCCAGTGCTAGAGGAAAAGTAGAGGAGGTGCAGGTGGTGGCCAGTGGCCAGTGGCAGTGACTAGAGCATCATCATCATCATCGTCATTAAATAATGTGATGAATTAAAAATAATTAGATGAACAAATCAGTAGATAAGTAAATGCAAATCTGTAGATAAGTAAATATAAATCATCACATAAATAAATACAAATCAGTAGATAAGAAAATACAAATCAGTAGATAAGTAAATACAAATCAATAGATACATAAATACAAATCAGTGGATATATAACCTACCTAGTAGTAGGGGAACCAGAGGCTAGCTCTGGCGACCTCAGGCTCGAGCTCCGACGGTGCAGTAGCTCCTCAGGCGACCTTCACAGCTGCGATGTCCTTCACAGTGGTGAAGGACTGCGGTTGGAGGAAGAGGCTTGGATGGCGGCTGGAGGAAGAGGACCGGCGGCGGGGAAGGCAGATCGGTGACGATGGCCAACAGGCGGTGGAGGACGGCCAACAGGCGGCGGAGGGCAGGGATGGCTGGCGGAGGAGCAGCAGGCAATGGAGGAGCAGTAGGCGGCGGAGTACGGCCAGCAGGCGGCGGAGGGTAGGGACGGACAGCGGAGGAGCAGTAGGTGGCGGAGGAGCAGCAGGCGGCATAAGATCAGTAGGCGGCAGGCGGCAGAATTGCTACAATCGCCAGAGACCAAGTGAAATCACAATGTGAAATAGAGAATGGGAAAGAGTCTATTTCGCGGGTTCTATTAAGTTAACCATCATCGTCGGTTGTTCAAAAAACCGACACCTAAGATCCAACAGTGTCGGTCACAATAAAAAAATCGACACCTATGTTCAATCATAGCCGTCGGTTTCAACTAGAAATATTGACGTCTATCTACATATGCTGACAAAAAAAAGTCATTGAATTACGACCATAGTAGTCGGTTGCTATCGAACACCGACGCCAATTGGGCAATTGGGGGGGGGGATTTTTGCGGGGAAAGCACGTGAACTCACATTGGTGTCGGTTATTGTATGAAACCGACGACAAAAATGGATCCAAATTCTGTCTCGCAAAAAATATTTAGTCGTCAGTTTCTTGATCAACAACCGACGCCGTATGTGAAATTTTAGAGGCAATTTTTTGGCACTAGAAAAATTGGATTTGGCGGGTGATTTTAGGTGTCGGTTTCTTATTGCACAACCGACACTAAATAAAAAGCATGTCTGGCCGGTCTTCACATATAGATGTCAGTTTGTGTATTCAGCCGACGTTATAGAGTTTAGGCGTCAATTTCTTGGATACAACCGACGCCTATAAATGTGACATTATAAGCCATTTCTGTACTAGTGTATCCAAAGATAGGAGAGAACAAGAGTGGGTTACAGGATTCAATTGTGGGCGTGACATTGTGAGGGAGCGATGATCCTTGAAACCTTCTAGAAGTTGCTTAATAAAATTCTACAGTCTCCTTCACCAATCATGTTCTTTGCTTGGTTATTTATTTAGTGGTTATTGGCTTTGTAGACATGGGTGATCACAGCTTTTGTTGTGCATGCAGCTGCATCTCGTGTCGGCATTTCTTTGGGCTTGAAGCTTCCGCAAATCTATTCAAGTGGTATCAGAGTAGGGTTCATGCGAGACAATCAAAAAGTATTGGAGGTACAGAAAAATATGACAACGTCGACAACTACCATTGGAGACCATTCGGTAGAAAATCTTGATGGCATCATAGAATCAGGAGGGTGTGAACCTTTTAGTTGTGAAATATCAACGCAAAGTGGACTCATGTTATCTACTTGTAAGGAGCAGGGGACCACGAAGGGTATCTAGTTCAATCAACTGGTTGGATTTTTCTAACCAAAAGAGGAGTGGTTGACTAGAGGTTTACCAATACAGAAGGCATAGATGAAGCAATGGCATGGGTGGCGGGCGTTATGAACCCGAATATTGCTACATGTATTCAACTCTCATGGGCAGACTGGTACGAGATTGCAAACTCAGCTGCAAATTTCAACAGGCGCATAGACGAAGCTGTCAACTGTTGGAAGGAGGAAGTCATGGTTGGACCGACCACACCGTGCCTTTGAGTGGGCGTGGATAAAAGAAGACACAACCCTATGGCATGGGGGCCAAAGGTGCAAAGGATGTGGTTCTGTCAACCGCAGGTGGAGGCGTTACAGTTTTTCAAACTGTACATCTTGAGGAGCTCTCACATGAAGGGTCCGAACAGCCATGTCAGGACATACACTCCATGCAGGAGTGCATGGTGATACGCTTCTAGAAACATAAGTAGCTTCTGAAGACGGAAGTATAGAAGAAGAATGGGAACAGACTTCTAGGAGGAGCAACTTCGGCGAATACGATGCAAGGTGGAGATTGTTAGGATTTTGTCTCTTATCCTAATTGGATAAGAAATAATATCTAACAATATTAGGATAGTGCAAATTAATGTTAGGCTTGGAGTCCAAGAGATTATTTCCTTATCCTTTTATATTGTCGTTTCCTAATCCCTATAGAATAGATGTATCCTCTCATCCTTTCTAACTGGGAGTCGATGTCTATATAAATAGGGAGAGACATCGTTGTAATATGGTGCGTAAATGTGTAGGGGTTCCAATATGTGCTAACTTTGGGTGTGTCAACGTAGGACAACATCGTGTGCCGAAATAGGAAGCCACAAAGAATAGACAGAGAGGAGAGAGAACGAGAGTGGATTATGGGATTCTATTATGGGCACGAGATTGTGAGGGAATGACAATCTTTGAAATCTTCTTGAAGTTGCTTAGAATTTTGCGGTCTTCTTCGCTAATCATGTTCTTTGTTTTGTTATTTATTTGGTGATAATTGACTTTTTCGACGTGGGCGGTCGAAACTTTTATTTTGCATGCTTGGGATGTATCTCATGTGAGATTTTTCTTGGGCTTGAAGCTTCCACAAATCTCTTCAATATGAACCCATCTAATGACTACGCCAAGAGAAATCTAAATTTTTGCTTGTAGTAGGAAAGATTAGAGTTAAACTCGTTGCAGTAACACTTACTAAACCCAGCTTCCAACTTCTGAGTTCTTTATGATACCCAATGGACTTGTGTTGGGCGTCAGTCCCAGATATTAGATAATGCTCTTGAGGAGCCCTCTATTGAAAGAATAAAAAAGAAACATACTAAATATATCATGGAAACTTTCAAACATGTGAAGATAAACATTCCTTTGCTTGATGCGGTCAAGAAAATCCCTTCCTATGCCAACTTTCTGAAAGATTTTTGCACGTTTAAGAGGAAAATAATGGGGAGAATGCCAAAGAAAGTCAAGCTCACCAAGCAAGTGAGCTCAATTCTACAGCACACCATGCCGAGAAAGAGGAAAGATCCCCGTGTTCCCATCATTTCATGTTACATTGGAGCATACTGCATAGACCAAGCCCTTCCAGACTTGGTTTCTAGCATGAACTTGATGCCATATGATTTGTTTGTCGAGCTCCAAATGGGACAATTAGGTCCAACTCATTGCAGTTTGCAATTAGCCGACCGATCGGTGAAAATTCCTAGAGGGCATGTTGATGATGTGCTAGTTAGACTTGATGATGAGAATTTTGCATTCTTCCCTGCTGACTTCATTGTGCTAGATATGGAAAAAGATGCCAGAAGAGTACCTATTATATTGGGGAGGCCCTCATTGGATACATCTGACACAGTGATCCACGTGAGAACTGACACCATGTATGTGACATTCATGCACATGAAGATCTAGTTGAACATCTTCAAGTCTTCAGCTACAGCTGAGGTTATAGGGGCCACAGAAGAGGATTGTTATCTTGTTCAATGCCTTGAAGAGATTGTAGAGGAGTGCCTACCTGCGTGGATCTAGAGTGTCACTCAAGATAGAGGTTTATAACCCATTGTTGAGTTTTGCGATGATGATGATGAAGAGGATGAAGTAAACGAGCTAGCCCTAGTGGTTGTGAGTGAGGACCTCCCATCCAATTCTGAGACATTGAAGAACTCTCATGAAGAACCTCCAAGTCTTGAACTCAAGTCACTCCCCGAAGGGCTGAAGTATGCATTTATAGGCTCCAATGACACCCTCCCAGTGATCATTTCTTCTATTCTCGCTTTGGATAAAGAAGATGCTTTGATGAAAGTCCTAAAGAAGAACATTTGGGCCATTGGATGGTCCATTGCTGATTTGAGGGGTATTAACCCCTCCATTTCTGTGCATAGGATTTATCTGGAATATGATGTAAGGCCAACCCGCCAAATCCAAAGGCGGTTGAACCCAAAATTGAAGGAAGTTGTGACCCAAGAGGTCATCAAATTGTTAGATGTTGGAATTATTTATCCAATTTTTGATAGCACATGGGTGAGTCCCATCCAAGTTGTACCAAAGAAGGGTGGGATCATAGTGGCAGAGAATGTTGATGGTGAGATGATGCATGTTAGAGAACAGTCCAAATGGAGAATGTGTGTAGACTATAGAAAGCTCAATAAGAAGACTAAGAAGGACTATTATCCTCTTCCGTTCCTTGATCAGATTTTAGAGAGGTTGGCAGGGTAGAGTTTCTATTGCTTTCTTGATGGACTCTGGGTATTTCCAGATTGTTGTTCATCCTATAGACTAAGAAAAGATGACATTCACATGCCCTAGTGGTACTTTTTCTTACCAGAGAATGCCATTTGGGCTATGTAATGCCCCTTCCACTTTTCAGAGATGTGTGACCTCCATCTTCGCTGACATGCTTGATTTATCACTTGAAGTATTCATGGATGATTTTTTTATTTTTGATAAATCCTTTGATGAATGTTTGCTCCACTTGTTCATCATTCTTGAGAGATGCGTCATGGTTCGCCTCATGTTATCTTGGTAAAAGAGCCACTTCATGGTGCTCGAAGGCATAGTTCTGGGTCATCAGGTTTCAAAAGACGGTATTGAGGTTGATAGGGCCAAGGTGGGCCTCATTTCTACTTTCACTATTCCCTTTACCGTAAGACATGTCCATTCTTTCTTGGGACATGCATGCTTATATCGTCATTTTATCAAGGATTTTAGTAACATCTCAAGACCTCTTTGTCATTTGCTGGAAAAAGATGTTGAATTCCACTTTGATGACAAGTATGTTGAAGCCTTCAACCACTTAAGTAAAAGCTCATTTCTGCTCCTATAATGCAGCCCCAGGATTTCTCCTTGCTGTTTAGATCATGACTAATGCATCGGACATGGCAGTGGGGGTTATGGTGGGCCAAAGAGTTGGCTGGATTCCACATGCCATCTATTATGCTAGCAAGACTCTAGATGAAGCACAAAGGAACTACACAACTATAGAAAAAGAGTTGCTTGTGGTGATCTTTTCTCTTGACAAGTTTCATTCATATCTTTTATAAAACAAGGTGGTGATATACACAGACCATGTTGCATTGAAGTATCTCATGGTGAAGAAAGACTCAAAGCCAAGGTTGATCTGGTGGATTTTGTTGCTTCAAGAATTTGATATTGAGATCGTGGACAAGAAGGGAGTGGAAAATTCTGCCATCGACCATCTCTTCCGAATTGAAGCACCCTTTGATGATACAAGTCAAATTATAGAAATAATGTTGCACGAGTAGCTCTTCCTACTCTCATCCACTCAAAGGCCATGGTATAAATATATAGTTAACTTGTTAGCTAGTGGAAGGATACCAAGCACATCGACAAGGGAGGAAAGCAAAAGGTTATTTGATGTGGTCAAAAATTATGTTTGGTATGATCCTTACCTTTTCAAATATTGCCCCGACCAACTCATTAGGATATGTGTCTCAAAGATGGAGCAGCAATAAATTCTATCTATGTTCCATTTAGGGGTATATGGAGGTCATTTTGGTGGGAAACGCACGGATGCCAAGGTTCTCCAAAGTGGATTTTATTGGCTCTCCTTGTTTAAAGACTCTCATGAATTTTGCAAGTGTTGTTTGAAGTGCCAAAAGGTGGGCACTATCTCTAAGAGGGACATGATGCCTCTATCACCCATTCTTGTAGTGGAGGTATTTGATGTTTGGGGGATTGACTTCATGGGTCCTTTTCCTCCCTCCTTCGGATATGTCTACATTTTGGTTGTCGTGCATTACATGTCGAAGTGGATTGAGTCTATTGCAACTAGAACCAATGATCACAAAGTGGTGTGTGATTTTGTGAAATCAAATATCTTCACTCAGTTTGGTGTGTCAGGAGCCATGATTAGTGATGGTGGAAGTCACTTCCTCCATCACACTTTTGAAGGTTTGTTAAGGAGACACAGAGTGAATCATGGTGTGGCTACTCCTTACCACCCTCGAACAAGTGGTCAAGTTGAGTTACCAATCGGGAGATAAAGCTCATTCTAGAAAAGACGGTGAGACTAGACCACAAGGATTGGTCATTACGTCTCAATGAGGCTTTATGGGCTTATAGGACTGCATATAAAGCCCCGATTTGCACCACGCCATTTAAACTTGTTTATGGAAAAAGTTTCCATCTACCGATTGAGATGCAGCATAAGGTAGTGTGGGCTTTGAAAGCCATTGATATGGATAGAGACACAGCCAGATTGAAAAGAAAGTTGCAGCTACATGAACTTGAAGAAATGAGGCATGAAGCCTATGAGTTGTCCAAAAGCTACAAGGAGAAAACCAAGTTTCTTCATGACAAGTTGATCAAGAAGAAAGATTTTGAGCTCAGGCAATGGGTGTGGTTATACAACTCTAGGATGAAGTTCTTTCCTGGGAAGCTTCAGTCTAGATGGGAAGGACCTTACCTAGTCAAGCATGTGTACCTATCCGGAGCTATTGTGATCTGTGAAAAAGAAGGAGCAAGAGAGTTCATTGTAAATGGACAAAGATTGAAGCCAACCGTTCACGTTGGATTGGATAGAGCAAATCAAAGTTTTGATATTATGATGTTAGTTGAGGAACACCAGCTTGATGAGGAGATGTACTTGAATGCACATGAGAGAGATATTTACTTCAAAGATGCTTTAAAGGTTCCGCGAGGATGATCAAGTTCAAGAATCAATAAGCTCGGTTGAAGGCATAAAATTTAGCGCTAGTGGTAGGCAACTCGCCTAGGTTTCGGAATTTTTTCACCCAACCTTCACTTTTGATACTTTTGCTTTATTTTCCACAAAATATACACACACTTGTGTTTGATAGTTTTTGTTTGAGTTTTGATGAGATGCAGACAGCATGTTTAAGAGAGAGATATAGAGGGCACAACATGATTGTTGAATTTGAAATGTGGCAAAGAATCAAAAAAATGCAACGATATCAATTTTTTCTAAATTGAGTTGACAAAGCACTGAATGAAGAACCACCACGGTTGTGGTGCCTCAAAATGGCCGTTGTGGTTTAATTGCAAAATCTCAAGAAAGTTACAGTAACATGCCCAATTTTATGAAGGATTAGCCACGACTGTGGTTCTCAAAATGGTTGTGGCACATGTTAGACAACACAGTCGTGGCCACCTTCACAGTCGTGGCAACATGAAGTCAAGATGGCCGTGGTGAATTAAGTGCAAAAATTTGAAGGAGTTACAGGGATGGAGGTGATTTTGTACATGAATGGCCATGGCTGTGGTGACCCATAACGGCTGAGGTAAGAGGAGCATTCCACGACTGTGGCACCTACCCCGACCATGGTGAGGGTCAATCTACAACCATCTCCACCCCCCACCATGGCTGTGGCACTCGCCACAACCGTGTTGCCAAATCCCCACCACGACTGTGGGGGGATCGGACCCCACCCATTTTTTCACTTAAACCCCACAAAACACCACAACCCACTTCACTTCCAACTCATTTGCTTGACTCCTAGAACGGGCGTGGCGACGTGCTCCGCCCCCAACACCTCCAATATTGCATCTCCAGCCCAAATCCTCCAACAAATCTACCTCCAACCAATTTCTACACCTCCACCACCTCTACCTCTACCGTTTCCACCCCAAAACCTCCACCAGTCGAGCCTCCATCTCCATTTTTGTTCTCCACCTCACCTACAGCCGCACCACACAAATCCTCACCAAAATCCACCAATTTTTGCCCAAAACCTTCAACCAATCCATCCTCCACCATCCAAGCAAGCATCTTAGCCGTTTCCACATATCAATCGACCACCATTTTGCCCCCTCCACAAAAATCTGAAAATCACAGCCATACCACCACCACCATATCCACAAAATGAAGGGAATTACCAGGGCAGTGAAGAAGGGGGCTCAAAATATCCTTAAGCTGATCACCAGAGGCAAGGTTCATGTGGCATACAAATCACAAAAACATGATTTACTTAAGCAGAAGCGTTCGTTAGCAGCGGATTACTAAAAATCACTAAAAATTAAAACCTTTTACAAAGAGATCCATACATTGGAAAACTCTTTCAAAAAGAACCAAAGTAATTCAATTAAATTCTGGTTCACAAGTACATATCTTGTACCATTCCTTCTCGAGGATCACATATATCAACTACCCTATTAAAACTATACATAAGCAGTATAAGAACCTCGAGGCATCAAGCCAAAATCTCAGATCGATTTATTGAACTAACTACTGACTCCGAGGACCTAAGAGTACAGAGATGACACATAGGACTCTATATACGAGACATGACAGCCAGTGTCTCCACCTCAGAATTCACTGTTGTCCCTGTTGCTGATGCTCTTCCCCTACTGTAGGGTTTATGCCTCTTCCTCCACGTCTACCTAAAAAGTTGGATCCCACGGGGGTGAGACAATTGAAAAATTGTCCCAGCGAGAGATATAACTCTCCGTCAGAAACGTTATTATTGCAGTTTAATAAGATAAAACTGGACAGAGGAATCATAAATATTTAACATCAGTTAAATCCATGTCTAAATAGGTTAGAGCAATATTTTTATTCTAAGCATTTCAGTTATAACTTGATAAAGCAGCATGTTACTTATCCAATAAGGAATATGAAGAACATGTATAACATTTATCCGCTATACTAAGCAAGATAACATCAACCAGTGATTCTCATATTTCAACCTTAAGCAATTACGCTACACGGCTGATTATATTTTACAATCAAACTTAATGCCCTGAAAAGATGAAGTATATCGTTCATGATCCAACCGACCATGATTATGTTAAGCATCGGTACCACACAAGGTCAACAGAAGAGCCAGACTCCAAGACCTCATCCTTCTCGGTCAGTACAAGATTATTTGGCAGAGACATCACATGTCAAACTGCAATTAGATTGCCAGGGTATATTGGCATCTTCGCTAAAGAGTTATAGCCCACAGCATATACTCTCTTCAGGGTTATGGCCTGTAGCCAATGACTGGTATCATATCATGGAGTCATGGCCCGTAGCCATACTCAACTGGGGCGTGGTCTGTAACCAATCCCGTACATAAGATATAGCCCGCAGCCATTCCTATGGGGCATGAGGATATAATTACCCAATTACCCCCACATATTCATAAATATGCGCTCCGAGTTTAACTCGTTTCACCATTCAGCAAATTCTGACACTGATGGATCTATGGTCAGGGCAACTACATTATATGATATCACTTGATTAATTAAGTGTATTACCATATTCTTTTAGCATCAAACAAGTTTCCAAACATCAAATATTTTAACCATTGCTACAAAGAATGTGTAATACTTTCATCAAGTATTGTTCAAATCTTTAATAAAGCATTGGGATCTCAATCCCTCATCTCATCAGGAGCATTCTCATCCTTTCACAAACTCATCATCATGATTTATAAAAAATGGGTATTCAAACCCTCAGTTCATCAAAGAACACTTATTACCACTTATCACATAACTAAACACCTTCAGGACAGCTGACCAAGGTAACATGATACTTGTTACACAAGCATCTCACATGGCTCACAAAGCCCATTTCATCTCTTGTTACCTCTCACTAGGCAACAAAGCATGTTATGGCTCACAAGGCCCATTAACAATAATAAACGAAACATCATAGCTCATACTTGTCTATGCTCATCATCTCATGATAAATGCATGGTTAGTACACTTGATAACAGTTATATCAATTACATTTTAGCACCATGCTATACAAAGTAACACCACTTATACCCTTATTAGGGTTAGGGTTTCCCAATTCATATCAATCAGGGTTACTTATTCCTTTACACAAATTAAGGCTAGGTTTTCAAATTAGGGTTTCATAATACATAGCATCACCATGGATTAGGGTTTCATATCACATTACCATGTATCAGGGTTTCACATTACGTTCTTACCTTAAATTAAGGTTTCTCATAATATTTCCCCTAAAATTAGGGTTTCATGTGGTTTTACCCAAAAAGTAGGGTTTTCATGAAGCATCCCCTTAAATTAGGGTTTTTCATTAAATATACCCTAAATTAGGGTTTCTCATATCATTACCCTAAATTAGGGTTACACATCACATCACCTTGTATCAGGGTTATACCTAACATTGCTGTAAATTAGGGTTAGGTCTCATCACCCTTCTCAATTAAAGTTTCATGATCTCTCTATCAAGGATCATACCCTAATTGTATTCATATTGAGAGTGTTGAGGTTTAATCAATACATGATTATCACTCATGTATAAGTTCATCTCTCTCTCATCCTCTCTAGGAGGTCAATTACATCATACTTGATTAGATTAGGTTAACCCTTTATTCAAATGCATACATTTAGGGTTAGCATAGTGTATTGAGTCATTGCTTCCATAAGCATCAAAAGTTAACCACTCAAAAGGTACTAATCACTTAAGTACCTTGAAGGTACAAACATTGTAATTACCTTTGATAAACATCATCAACAATCATGGGGTTAATTGTACTTACATGGTTTGAGTCAATTAGACCTTCAAAGGGTCTTGAAGTACCTTGACCTTCAAACGGTCTTGAAGTACCTTGACCTTCAAATGGTCTTGAAGTACCTTGACCTTCAAACGGTCTTGAAGTACTTCAACCTTCAAATGGTCTTGAAGACCGTTAGGCCTTAAAAGGTCTTGGTCTCAAGACCTTCAATCGGTCTTAAGACCATTAGACCCTCAAATGGTCTTGACCTCAAAGTCCTTAAATGGTTTGAGACCGTTACAATAAAATATAATTAATACCAAACTGTTTTGAAACTGTTAGACCTCCAAACGGTCAACTCATTCAAACGGTCAACTCCTTCAAATGGTTTTGAATCAACACCTCAAACGGTTTGAAACTATTTAGACCTCCAAACGGTCAACTCTCCCAAACGGTCAACATGACAAAATGGTTTGATGAAACTGTTTGAACCATCAATTAGAATTTTGAAATCAAGAAACCATCATTTAGGGTTTTGAAATCAAGAAACCATCAATTGTTGACATTATTGGAACTATTTCAATTGAAACCATTGAATCACCATTCAACCATGACATGAAATGACCTCAAACGGTCTTGAGGTCGTTTGACCCATCCAATCACTGAAATTGGTTGAATTCAATTAGGGTTTCTTCAATAACATGATATAGGGTTTGTACTCAAGGAACTTTAAAGTGTTAAACCCTTTGGAATTAATTCAATTAAGTACTATTGGATCATCATCAATCTATGACATCATCTGACCTTAAATGGTCTTGAGGTTGTTTGACCTCAAACGGTCTTGAGACTGTTTGGTGTCAAATGGTCTTGAGACCGTTTGCTCACCAAACGATCTTGAGATCGTTTCGTCTCAAGAGTGAAACCGTTTTCCCAAGATATTCATTGAGGTTTGTTCTTATGATGATGTCATCATCATCAAGCTTCTATCCTTCAAAATCTGCTACCATTCTTATGGAAATTTTATCAATTATTCAAAGGAATTTCAAGAAGAACAAAATGATCAACAAGTAATGAAGAATTGAATGTAATAATAACAGTTAAGGGTTTAAGTTATATAACCCACCTTCAAAGTTGAAACCAAGCTTCAAGCTTCACATCTATAATGGTGAATGAAGCTTTCTCAACC
Source organism: Alisma plantago-aquatica (assembly GCA_963693085.1). Taxonomy (NCBI): domain Eukaryota; kingdom Viridiplantae; phylum Streptophyta; class Magnoliopsida; order Alismatales; family Alismataceae; genus Alisma; species Alisma plantago-aquatica. The sequence continues at coordinate 1,379,995,574 of OY856412.1, forward strand.
TCCCAAGGTCCGTCCTCGAGCTTTTGAGTAAAAAGAATTGGTTAGGATTGAAGATTGAATGGAGAAAAGAAGAAATCAAGCATTGATTTTCAATTTCCACCATGACATCAAGGTTGAAGATGATTAAGGAGCTTACCTATAGGTTGGAGCTCGTCCTCCTATTTCTCCTAAGCTCCCTTGTGCTCGGCCAAAGCAAGGAGAGAAAGAAAATCCAAAAAAGAGTCCTTATGTGGGTGGAAAATGAGGTACATATAAGGGTATTTGAAGAGAGAGAAAGTCTTATAATAATCCTTCAACTCCCCAAATTAGTGTCACTTAATCCCCTCACTTCCTTGCATACGAATTTATCAACTCTACCTTCGAATTCCCCTTCATTATCCATGAATTAAAGGAAAAGCAATTAAGCACATTAATTCATATAATACTAATATCCCATATTTAGTGGATATTACTTTTTAGTTAACTAATGTGAGTGAGCTCTCCACTCACTTAGGATATTTTCGGTGCCATAGAAAGGCACAAGGACGTCCACACTTATCCAAATTCAACCTTCACATATTTGGTTGAAAGGCACTCCCATTAATATATTTATTTTTGCATTAAATTGAATTAGGGTTTCAATTATGCTTAAATCTTGATTATTTTAATATCAAGATTCTCTCTTCTCCAAAGTAGCTCAAATGAGATTCCCCTCTAATTTTCTTTTCTCTACATGATGCCAATAAACATGAGGGATTCTCTAGAGGTGGTATTTTGCATATTGAACTCTAAGTTTTGGGTAAATTGCTCATTACACCAAAACTAGGTTTTAATGCTCAAACATTGCTTAACAAGCTCTTTCTCGGTGCTCAGGCTATCACAGGCCATAACTCTACATCATTGTCATTCTTATGATACTTTGACATTTGAGGAATATTTTATCATGTAACATTTGCAAGTTAACCCCTCAACTTGGGTAATTTGCACATTAGTCCAACACAGGTAAAACATTGTTTCAACATTATTCAAAAAGGACTGAAATTGAAACATAAGCTCCTCTTGAGTCTTAATTATTTTTCAAAAGATAAGATCAAGCATCTAATCAACTTTATTAAGCAAAACATCTAGGGTTAAAGCATAACCCATGTCAGGGATGTTACAAATTATCCACCCCTATCAGGGATTTCATCCCCGAAATCATCAAGAGAAAAGAGAAGGGTACTTCCTCCCCATTTCTTCCTATAGTTCCCACGTAGCCTCTTCAATGCCACGGTGATGCCAGAGAACTTTCACAAGACATGTCTTTCTTTTTCAGCTTTTTAATTCTTTTATCAAGGATCATCATAGGTCCTTCAACATATGATATATCATCATTTAATTCTACATCCACAGGTTGCAAAACTAACTCGGTGTCAGGATGACACTTTCTCATCATCGAGATATGGAACACTAGATGCAACTTACGCAGCTCATGTGGCAATTCCAGCTTATAGACTACCTTTCCAACCCTTTCAATGATTGGATAAGGCCCCATAAATCTAGGAGCTAACTTTCCCTTCCTTCCAAATCTAAGAATGCCTTTCCAAGGTGAGACTTTGAGATATACTATGTCTCCAACTTGGAATTCTAAAGGTCTTTGCCGTTTGTCGGCGTATGACTTCTGTCTATCCTGTGCAGCCTTTAATGGTTGTTGGATTACTTTAATCTTCTCAGTTGTCTGTTGCACTAGCTCAGGACCCAGAAGTTGATATTCTCCTATTTCATACCAACATAACGGAGATCTACAATGTCTACCATATAATGCTTCATATGGTGCCATATCAATACTGTGTTGATAGCTATTATTGTAAGCAAATTCTATCAAGCTCAGGTGTAGATCTCAACTTCCTACAAACTGAAGGACACATGCCCTAAGCAAATCCTCCAAGGTTTGTATGGTCCTCTCAGATTTTCCATCTGTCTGTGGGTGAAAGGTTGTACTAAACCTTAACTGCGTACCCAAAGATTTATGTAGTCATTCCCAAAAATGACTCGTGAACTGGGGACCTCTATCAGAAACAATAGTGGTTGGAACCCCGTGCAACCACACTATCTCATCTATATATATCTGTGCAAGCTTCTCAATAGTGTAGGTTGTTTTGACAGGAAGGAAATGTGATGTCTTAGTCATCCTATCAACTATCACCCATATGGAATCATGACCTTTGGTTGTTCTAGGCAAACCAACCACAAAGTCCATGGTCACATGATCTCATTTCCATCGCGGTATAGGCAAAGGTTGCATTGTTCCTACGGGCTTCTAATGTTCAGCTTTAACCTGGTGACACACCAGACACCGCATAACAAACTTAGCTACATCCTTCTTCAAACCAGGCCACCAATACATATCTTTTAAGTTATGATACATTTTGGTGCTTCCTGGATGCATTTCATACATAGAAGAATGAGCTTCCTCGAAGACTAACTTCCTTAAGTCATTGGCATCAGGTACCACCATCCTACCATGGTAATAGACTACCTGATCTTCTGACTCATGAAAGCCATCTCGTTTCTCACTACCATACTCTGACCTGATCTGCTGAACCACAGAATCAACTTGTTGTGCTTCTTTAATCTGTTGTCTCAGAGTAGGTTTTATGTGCATCTTAGCTAACAGCCCAGCTAACAACGATACCTTAAGTTGTATATTGTTTTGCCTCAAGGAGATGAGCATATCTCTTTTAAAGCACACTAAGGCATTCAACTGTGCTTTATCTAGGGTTGGTGATGATGATTTCCTACTTAATGCATCAACCACTACATTAGCCTTCCCTGGATGATAATCAATTGTACAATTGTAGTCCTTGATTAACTCCATCCAGCGGCGTTGTCTCATGTTCAACTCATGTTGTGAGAAGATATATTTTAGATTCTTATGGTCTGTGGAAATCTAAAATGTCTCTCCATAGAGATAATGCCTCCAGATCTTCAAAGCATGGACCACAGCATCTAGTTCTAGATCATGTGTCAGATAATTCTCCTCGTGTTTCTTAAGTTGTTGAGAAGCAAAAGAAATCACTTGATTATCCTGCATCAACACACATCCTAGTCCATTCTTAGATGCATCACAGAAAACTATGTACCCCTTCCCCCTCTCAGGTAACATCAGCGCATGTGCGCTTATTAACCTTTCTTTCAACAACTGGAAAGAATGTTGACACTTGTCATTCCAAACAAAAGAAACCTCCTTCCTAGTCAACTTGGTTAGGGGTAAAGCTATAGATCTGAAGTTCTTAATGAACCTCCTATAATATCCTGCCAGTCCTAAGAAACTGCGTATCTCCATTGGTGTCTTTGGTTGTTCCCATTGCAGGACAGATTCCACCTTCTTAGGATCAACACAAATACCTGAGGCAGATATTATGTGTCTTAGAAAAGAAACTTTTGGTAACCAGAACTCGCATTTTCTAAACTTAGCATACAGCTTATGCTCTCTTAGCAAATTTAAAGCCTGACAGAGGTGCTACTCATGTTGTTGAGCATCTCTACTGTATACCAAGATGTCATCTATGAAGACTACTATGAATTGATTAAGAAAAGGTCGAAAGATTCTATTCATGAGTTCCATGAATGTAGCTAGTGCATTAGTCAGTCCACATGACATAACTATGAACTCATAGTGACCATACCTTGTCCTAAAGGCAGACTTAGGTATGTCACTCTCCTTGATATGCAACTGATGATATCCCGACCTCAAATCTATCTTAGAGAAGATAGTTGCACCACACAACTGATCAAACAAGTCATCGATCCTTGGTAAAGGATACTTGTTCTTTATAGTTACTTTATTCAATTGTCTGTAATCAATGCATAACTGCATCGATCTGTCCTTCTTCTTAACAAAGAGAACCGGAGCACCCCATGGTGAAGTACTCGGTCAGATAAAACCTTTCTCAAGCAACTCCTGCAGTTGTTTCTTGAGCTCTGCCATCTCAGCAGGTGCCATTCTATACGATGTTTGTGCTATTGGTTGCGTTCCCAGGATTAGATTAGTCTCAAAATAAATCTCTCGGGGCAGAGGTACACCTGGAAGTTCCTCAAGAAACACATCTTCAAACTCCCTAACTATCGGAACTTCAGAAGGATTAGGACTCTCCATTGTGGTATCTACCACATGTGCCAGGAATGCACAGCATCCTTGTCTCATCAGTTTCTCAGCTACCATATCTGACACAAGACAGGTTGGAAGAATCTTTTTATCTCCCTGAAAGATCCATGTGTCACTATCATCTGTTAACACAGCTTGCTTGGAATTACAATCCAAGACAACCTTATACTTTTCTGGGGTGTTCATTCCAAGAATTATATCAAAACCCTACATCTCAAGTGGTATAAGATCCACCTGAATGTGATGTTCAGAAAAGGAAAGAGTGTAGGGAGAACACACCTCCCGCAGCACTGCAGATCCAAGCAAAGGAGTTTCTAATAACAAACTCTCTACCCTATGACCAACTATCATATTGCAGTCAAGAATCACTTTTATAGTGATGAAGGAATGTGTAGCACCTGGATCAATTTAAACAGATACGAAGTAGGATGAAGACATATCAGATTGAAATAGTTCCATCTGACCTGTCACAACCCATGGGTTAACTACTGCTTCAGGTTGATTCATTATGTAGAATCTCATCATTGCTTTTTGTTGACCCGGTGCTCGGTTGTTAGGTGTCGACAAACCAGCTTGGGACGCTTGCCCACGTCCTCGAGTGCCACTTGAAAATTACTTCCTCTGAGAGCCTTGCTGACTCTGCCTCTGGGGTTGAGTCACCATTATGTTCCCGACTGGACAATCCCTTGCCAGATGTCCCACTTGTCTACACTGATGACAGATCCTGGTCTCAGGATAGGGTCTATGAGGTCCAGTCACCGATGTTGATGTTGTGCCAGGGGCTCTATTTGGAACAAAACTATGACTCCTACCCCTACTTGACGTCCATTGCGTCTGGGTATTAAATCTTAATGGTGCTTCCGATGCAGAAAACCTTGGCTTCTTAAAGCCCTCTGACCTTTGTCCTTGGAACTAAGTGTACATCTTCTTACCACTGGTATGTCACTTCTCGATCATCGACCTTTCTATCCGTCTCACAGACTCCATGAAGGTAGAAAGCCTCTCCCTATTTTCTAGAGTAGATACATTAGTGGTTAATTCAGTGTTTAACCCCTTCTCAAAGCACTGAGTTCTTTCCTCCTCTGTAGCTTCCATATGGCAGACAGAACTGTAGAAGCTCCATGAACTTAGACTCATACTCACTAATGTTCATCGGTCCTTGTCTTATCCTTTCAAACTGAGATATCTTCTCATCTAAGTAAGTCTTAGGGAAGTATCTAATGACAAATTCTCGTCAGAATTCTTCCCATCCGACTTCGACACCTGGCCTTTTGCCTTCTTTAATAGTCCACCAGTGACCAGCACTCCTTTTTAGTAGGTACACTGCATGTCTCATCTTTTCGGCTTCAGGAATATTGAGGATTCTGAAAGCTTTTTCCAGCTCAGTCAACCATAAGTCGGCATCTGTTGGGTCAGCTATACCAGCATGCTCTATGGCTCCTACTCGGCGAAGCCTCTCAAAAGTTGTACCAGCTCCCTTTCCCTCATTATGGGTTGGTGCCCTAAGTGCAGGTGGTGGCATCCTATCTGTCATGTGCGTCATAACTTCCATGAACTTCCCAAATAGAGCATTGAAAGCAAGATTCTCTATCATGGCTGGGTCAAACTGGGGATGTTTAGGTACAGGTTCCTCCCTAGTCTGGTCCCTTGCACCTCTTCCTGGTGCAGAGACACTGCTCTCAGTAGTGTGTTCTTCGTGTGATCCAAACATCTTCAAGTTCTTCTTCTCCTATATGAGCAGAAGACACTATCAGATAAACTGGAAGACACTAGAACAGACTCAACACCCTTAATCCTATGTCTCTGTAGACTCAGCAAACCTAGAGCTTTGATACCACTATATTGTTGCATACAAATCACAAAAACATGATTTACTTAAGCGGAAGTGTTCGTTGGCAGCAGATTACTAAAAATCACTAAAAACTAAAACCTTTTGCAAAGAGATCCATACATTGGAAAACTCTTTCAAAAAGAACCAAAGTAATTCAATTACATTCTGGTTCACAAGTACATGGCTTGTACCATTCCTTCTTGAGGATCACATATATCAACAGCCCTGTTAAAACTGTACATAAGTAGTATAAGAACCTCGAGGCATCAAGCCAAAATCTCAGATTGATTTATTGAACTAACTACTGACTCCGAGGACCTGAGAGTATAGATACGACACATAGGACTCTATATGCAAGATATGACAGCCAGTGTCTCCACCTGAGAATTCACTGATGTCCCTGTTGTTGTTGCTGCTCTTCCCCTACTGTAGGGTTTCTGCCTCTTCCTCTGCGTCTACCTAAAAAGTTGGATCCCACGGGGGTGAGACAATTGAAAAATTGTCCCAGCGAGAGATATAACTCTCCGCCAGAAACGTTATTATTGAAGTTTAATAAGATAAAACTGAAATGAGGAATCATAAATATTTAACAGTAGTTAAATCCATGTCTAAATAGGTTAGAGCAATATTTTTGTTCTAAGCATTTCAGCTATAACTTGATAAAGCAGCATGTTACTTATCCAATAAGGAATATGAAGAACATGTATAACATTTATCCACTATACTAAGCAAGATAACATCAACCAGTTATTCTCATATTTCAACCTTAAGCAATTACGCTACACGGCTGATTATATTTTACAATCAAACTTAATGCCCTGAAAAGATGAAGTATACCGTTCATATTCCAACCAACCACGATTACGTTAAGCATCGGTACCACACAAGGTCAATGGAAGAGCCAAACTCCAAGACCCCATCCTTCTCTGACAGTACAAGATTATTTAGCAGAGACATCATGTGTCAAACTGCAATTAGCTTGCCAGGGTATATTGGCATCTTCGCTAAAGAGTTATAGCCTGCAGCATATACTCTCTTCAGGGTTATGGCTCGTAGCCAATGCCTGGTATCATATCATGGAGTCATGTCTTATAGCCATACTCAATAGGGGTATGGTTTGTAACCAATCTCGTATATAGGATATAGCCCGCAGCCATTCCTATGGGGCATGAGGATATAATTACCCAATTACCCCCGCATATTCATAAATATGCGCTCCGAGTTTAACTCGGTTCACCATTCAGCAAATTCTGACGTTGATGGATCTGTGGTCAGGGCAACTATATTATATGATATCACTTGATTAATTAAATGTATTACCATATTCTTTTAGCATCAAACAAGTTTCCAAACATCAAATATTTTAACAATTGCTACAAAGAATGTGTAATACTTTCATCAAGTATTGTTCAAATCTTTAATAAAGCATTGGGATCTCAATCCCTCATCTCATCAGGAGCATTCTCATCCTTTCACAAACTCATCATCATGATTTATAGAAAATGGGTATTCAAACCCTTAGTTCATCAAAGAACACTTGTTACCACTTATCACGTAACTAAACACCTTCAGGTCATCTGACCAAGGTAACATGATACTTGTTACACAAGCATCTCACATGGATCACAAAGCCCATTTCATCTCTTGTTACCTCTCACTAGGCAACAAAGCATGTTATGGCTCACAAGGCCCATTAACAATAATAAACGAAACATCATAGCTCATACATGACTATGTTCATCATCTCATGATACCTGCATGGTTAGTACACTTGATAACAGTTATATCAATTACATTTTAGCACCATGCTATACAAAGTAACACCACTTATACCCTTATTAGGGTTAGGGTTTCCCAATTCATATCAATCAGGGTTACTTATTCCTTTACACAAATTAAGGCTAGGTTTTCAAATTAGGGTTTCATAATACATAGCATCACCCTGTATTAGGGTTTCATATCACATTACCCTGTATCAGGGTTTCACATTACATTCTTACCTTAAATTAAGGTTTCTCATAACATTTCCCCTAAAATTAGGGTTTCATGTGGCTTTACCCAAAACGTAGGGTTTTCATGAAGCATTCCCTTAAATTAGGGTTTTTCATTAAATATACCATGAAGTAGGGTTTCTCATATCATTACCCTAAATTAGGGTTACACATCACATTACCCTATATCAGGATTATACCTAACATTGCTCTAAATTAGGGTTAGGGCACATCACCCTTCTCAATTAAAGTTTCAAGATCTCTCTATCAAGGATCATACCCTAATTGTATTCATATTGAGAGTGTTGAGGTTTAATCACTACATGATTATCACTCATGTATAAGTTCCTCGCTCTCATCCTCTCTAGGAGGTCAATTACATCATAATTGATTAGATTAGGTTAACCCTTTATTCAAATGCATACATTTAGGGTTAGCATAGTGTATTGAGTCATTGCTTCCATAAGCATCAAAGGTTAACCACTCAAAAGGTACTAATCACTTAAGTACCTTGAAGGTACAACCATTATAATTACCTTTGATAAACATCATCAACAATCATGGGGTTAATTGTACTTACATGGTTTGAGTCAATTAGACCTTCAAAGGGTCTTGAAGTACCTTGACCTACAAACGGTCTTGAAGTACCTTGACCTTCAAACGGTCTTGAAGTACCTTGACCTTCAAATGGTCTTGAAGTACTTCAACCTTCAAATGGTCTTGAAGACCGTTAGGCCTTAAACAGTCTTAGTCCCAAGACCTTCAATTGGTCTTAAGACCATTAGACCCTCAAACGGTCTTGACCTTAAAGTCCTTAAATGGTTTGAGACTGTTAGAATAAAATATAATTAATCCCAAACGGTTTTGAAACTGTTAGACCTCCAAATGGTCAACTCCTTCAAATGGTTTTGAATCAACACATCAAACGGTTTGAAACCATTTAGACCTCCAAATGGTCAACTCTCCCAAACGGTCAACATGACCAAATGGTTTGATGAAATCGTTTGAACCATCAATTAGAGTTTTGAAATCAGGAAACCATCATTTAGGGTTTTGAAATTCAGAAACCATCAATTGTTGACATTATTGGAACTAATTCAATTGAAACCATTGAATCACCATTCAACCATGACATGACCTGACCTCAAATGGTCTTGAGATCATTTGACCTCAAATGGTCTTGAGACCGTTTGGTGTCAAACGGTCTTGAGACCGTTTGACCCATCCAATCACTAAAATTGGTTGAATTCAATTAGGGTTTCTTCAATAACCCGATTTAGGGTTTGTACTCAAGGAACTTTAAAGTGTTAAACCCTTTCGAATTAATTCAATTAAGTACTATTGGATCATCATCAATCTATGACATCATCTGACCTTAAACGGTCTTGAGGTCGTTTGACCTCAAACGGTCTTGAGATCGTTTGCTCACCAAACGATCTTAAAATCATTTAATCTCAAGAGTGAACCTGTTTGCCAAAAATATTCATTGAGGTGTGTGCTTATGATGATGTCATCATCATCAAGCTTTGATCCTTCAAAATCTACTATCATTCTTATGGAAATTCATCAATTATTCAAAGGAATTTTAAGAAGAACAAAATGATCAACAAGTAATGAAGAATTGAATGTAATAATAACATTTAAGGGTTTAAGTTATATAACCCGCCTTCAAAGTTGAAACCAAGCTTCAAGATTCACGTCTCTGATGGTTAATGAAGCTTTCTCAACCTCCCAAGGTCCGTCCTCAATCTTTTGAGTGAAAAGAATTGGCTAGGATTGAAGATTAAATGGAGAAAAGAAGAAATCAAACATTGATTTTCAATTTCCACCATGAAATCAAGGTTGAAGATGATTAAAGAGCTTGCCTGTAGGATGGAGTTCGTCCTCCTGTTTCTCCTAAGCTCCCTTGTGCTCGTCCAAATCAAGGAGAGAAAGAAAATCCGAAAAAGAGTCCTTATGTGGGTGGAAAACGAGGTACATATAAGGGAACTTCAAGAGAGAGAAAGTCTTATAATAATCCTTCAACTCCCCAAATTGGTGTCACTTAATCCCCTAACTTCCTTTCATACGAAGCTATCAAATCCACCTTCGAATTCCCCTTCATTATCCATGAATTAAAGGAAAAGCAATTAAGCACCTTAATTCATATAATACTAATATCCCATATTTAGTGGATATTACTTTTTAGTTAACTAATGTGAGTGGGCTCTCCACTCACTTAAGATATTTCCGGTGCCATAGAAAAGAACAAGGATGTCCACACTTATCCAAATTCAACCTTCACATATTTGGTTGAAGGGCACTCCCATTAATATATTTATTTTTGCATTAAATTGAATTAGGGTTTCAATTATGCTTAAATCTTGATTATTTTAATATCAAGATTCTCTCTTCTCCAAAGTAGCTCAAATGAGATGCCCCTCTCATTTCATTTTCTCTACATGATTCCAAGAAACATGAGGGAATCTCTAGAGGTGGTATTTTGCATATTGAACTCTAGGTTTTGGGTAAATTACTCATTACACCAAAACTAGGTTTTAATGCTCAAACATTGCTTAACAAGCTCTTTCTTGGTGCTCAGGCTATCACAAGCCATAACTTTGCATCATTCTCATTCTTATGATGCTTCAACATTTGAGGAATATTTTATCATGTAACATTTGCAAGTTAACCCCTCAACTTGGGTACTTTGCACATTAGTCCAACACAGGTAAAACATTGTTTCAACATTATTCAAAAAGGACTGAAATTGAAACATAAGCTCCTCTTGAGTCTTAATTATTTTTCAAAAGATAAGATCAAGCATCTAATAAACTTTATTAAGCAAAACATCTAGGTTTAAAGCATAACCCAGGTCAGGGATGTTACAATTCATACCAAGAGATCCTCTTCCCAAGTCTCCATGCCTTCCCACGCCCCATCACCATCAAACTCAATTTCCCAACAACTCCACCGCTCGGCGTCCGTAAGTACATCCCGCACTCGGTCGTCGAATAGCCACCACATCATAGATGAGACACATAGGGAGGAGGAGGGGGAGGAATCGTCAGAGGAAAACCTTAATGATATGATTGATGAGGTTGACCTAGAGATCATAACCCGTCAAAAGCTAGGCAAGGGGGTTGCAGCCCCATCTTCATCAAGGCTACCTCCATGGACCATGCCAACACATCACTCTATCTCCTCATTGGGGGAGAGACCACATCAATAGCCGCAAGAAAGGTGGTAGTTTATGATATAAGAGGAGGATCATCCACTACGATACCCTGAGCAACGGTACGGCTAAATCTTGACACCAGGTTGGGGTCAAGATCCTACCAGGTTGAGGAAGATGATGATGACATTGTTGAGGAGGAAATGGATTCTGAGCCAGAGGACACTTTGGCATACTTGGAGGAAGACAGACTGAAGGGCTTTGGTAAGGCTCCTGAGGGAATGTCATATGACAAAAGTCAGAGGAAGATGCATATCACACCTATCTATCCCGAGTGCATGTCAAGGAGAGTTATCTCCACAAGATATGGGTGTGAAAAGGTAATTGAAGACCTGGGAATCAAAGTAGAGGTGAAGAGGAACCTGAAGCAAATCGGTTTGTAGAAGGTGCTTTATACAACACAACCCACATATGTGGAGTTAACTCAGTAATTCTTCACCACACTAGAGAAGATCAAGGTCAAAGGGGAGGAAGCCATCAAGTTTGTAATGTTCAACAAAGTACACACGTTGACTGCTTCTAAACTGGACTGCATCTTTGCAAAGGATCCCAAAGAATCCAACAAAATGAGTGATGGATTAATTGAAGAGAGGTTGACTTGGACTACAGCAAATTCTGGTACAGTTTGATAGGGACACTAGGGTACACAACTAGCAAATCAAAAACAATGTTGATCAACAACCCCTTGTTCAGATATGTATAGAAGGTCCTTGCCAACACAATTGAAGGGAGGTACGATAATCAAGGCAACATTTCACAAAAAGATCTCTTGGTTTTATATGGAATACAAAAGAAGTTACACATTGACCTAGGGTTGCTTTTGATAGATCACATGAGGACAATCCCCTTCAAAAGAAATACTCCATTTGTTATGGGAGGGATTGTGACCTCAATCGCTATAGGCTTTGATGTTACTGGTCTTAAAGAAGCCGAGGGAGCTCAGTTTGTTGATTTGAAGTATCTTGTTTTCTCTCAGATGATCACAATAAAAAAACAAGAAGCTAATTTACAATGTGAAATCCATGGAGTCAACCAATTTTGAGTTGCCTTATCATGCTAGCCTACTCCTCTCTCATGTGAGGCCAACTACCTTATTTCAAGAAGAGATATGGTGATGGAAGAAAGGCAACCCCCGAGAAAACTTCAACCCTGCTGCTGCACAAGAAGAGATAGAATCAAATGCACAACAACAAGAGAAAGAGGGAGGATAGCAAAGAAGACAGCCCCAAAGGGTGAGAAGAAGGGATGAGGCAACATCCTAGCTATAGGAGCCTTCAGTGAATGCATATAATATGTCATCCATCCATGCACAACTTGAAGGCATCCAGAAGACAAAACAAGACATGCAGCTCATATAGTAGTACATGTGGCAAGAACAACAACAAATGCATCAACATGTCAACCACGTGTACCATTACCACCATGCGCAGGCACAGAGAAACCTCGAATGGGGTGAAGACTTTTGGGGTGGTATTTTAGGATATCATGAGACCTAACCCACCGGAATGCTTATTGGGGCCATTATTACCAGTTCCCTCCAACCCATCCAGGACCTCCACCTCCTCAGCAACAACATCTAAACCAGCCTGATCAACCACAACAGAGAAACATGTTCTTTGATTCACAAAACCAGCTATGATCTTCACCCTACTAGCCCTAAACTTGAGTTTCATGCTAAGGACAACACGATTCAAAAGTTTGGGGTGGTAGGGCATGTATGCACCACCCTATGTTGATCTCTAATTTTGCTTACACTTATTTCACATGATTTTGGAATTGCTTGATTTTACTCTTGTTAGTGTAGATTTCTTTTTTTTGCTAGCATTCATGCATACATGTAGTTTAATTTCATGCATTTTGTGTAATTTTTCAAAAAAAATTGCTCTTCCATGTCATGCATTGCATTCCCATGTAGATTTTGGTAATTTTTGTGTGTTTTATATTAGGATTTATTGTTTTATGCTTTAAATTCCCTAAATGTAGGTTTGGATGTGATTGATTGCAAATTGGCACCATTTTGGCCAATTTTGCCCAAATTTAGATGTTCTTGCCTAAAAGCATGTTTTAACTTAATCTCCAATTTTTTAGTTGAAAATTTTGATCTTTGACAAATGCATGGCACATTTTTAGAGTTTATTGCTATATGGTCTTAATTGTTGACTTTTTTATATGTGCATCACCTCTCTCAAGTTTGTAAATGTCTTGGTTGAATTGTGCATGGAGCAAGCTATGAACATTTAGAGCCTATGGAATTGTAGGAAATAAATGTGAATCTCATGTTGTTCAATCATGTGGTGTGATATCATTTGATGAAGTGTTGGATTAGTTTTCATGTAGGAGATTTTATGTTGACGACTACACCAATGACCCCTCTTTGACCTGACTCTTCTTTCACCATCTTCATATCTCTCCGCCTCATGAAAGGATGCCTTAGTGCACATATTTAGCCTTGGCCACCTCTAAGAGTTTGGGATGACCATATCTACATCTCTCGCTTCACTCTATCCACCATATGCCCTGCCTACACCAAGGGAAAAGGAAAATAAAAGAAGAAAAGATAAAAGAAAATAAAAGATGCTCCTATTTAAGAGCATCTAAATAAAGAAAAGATGAGTGTGCGAAAACACTCCAATCTCTTACCACAATCATTTCCTCCTTTTTCACACCCATTGAGCTAGAAAACATCAAATCTAGCTCACTTTACCTTTTCTATAGTCATGTGGGTCAGTTGGTGTGTTTTGAGACAAAAGATTGAACGCATGAAAGTGAAACAACACTCCTAGTCATCATTGATTAACGGCAACATGAAATGGTTTACCCAGAATTGCATGAAGGACACAAGGAAAGCTTGTGTATTCTATTATCTATATTTGAAGTTTGTATGCTCAATGCTCTTTTCATAATTGGGTTGTGAAAGTGGAGAGGAGGGAGGTGGAACACATGCACTTAGTCACTTCTAGGACCATTTAGTCAATAATATTCTGTTGTAATGCATTTTATCATTCTTGTTTAATTGAAATAAATTGAAGAGAGAGATTAAGTTGGAGCATCCTTGAGGAAAAGTATGTTTTAAGTTTGGGGTGGGGATGCAGCCCTATTTTAGGGCTTCATCATGTGCCTTTTTGCATGATAATCACATCTAAACAGTTTATATAACAATTTATTCCCCTCAATATGATCTTTTATGATAAATGCACTTATTCCTCCTTTTGTGTGTATTGCAGGGCACTTATGCATGTATTGTTGCATGGGAGAGAGATGAATAATGCCTAGGGGGTCTTACACCCCAAGAGTGGACCTATCTCTTCCTCGAGCTTTCCTTGGATGCACAAAAGCAATTCAAAGCAAAAGGAGGCTAGATGAAGAAGATGAAGTAGAGATCAGCACCAAAAAGCCCCAAAATGGTCGTGGTACATCACCACGGTCATGGGAGTTATGCTCCAAAAGTTACAGGGAATGTGCTCAATTTACACATGAATGACCACGGACATGGTCATCACAATGGATGTGGTCGCTAAAGATCCCACAGTCGTGGCCCCCAGAACGGTAGTGGCCAGCACATTCCACCTCACCCATGGTCATCACCTCACCCATGGTGATTTATGCATAAAGATCCCCAAAATCAATAGGGAGTTGGTCCATTATACATGTGAATGACCACGGTTGTGGCCATCAGCACGATCATGGCCCTTGAAGACCACCTCGCATGTGGTGAGCTGAAGACACAACAACCTCAAAGCTGCCTCACCCATGGCCTCCTCCTCCAACACGGTCATAGTATCCCACACGATCATGGTACCCTATACCCACCATGATTGTGGCACCCTACCACGGCCGTGGCTACCATATACACTTATCACTTCCAGCTCCATTCATCACCTCGGTCGTTCCACCACACATGACCATGCCATGCAACCCCCACCATGACTGTGGCACCTCAACACAGCCGTTGTGACCACCTAAACCTACCCATTTTCACCACTAATTTTCCCACTTTGCCCCTACTTACCCTAGTGCTTCCCCACCACCTATATATGCATAGGTGGCAGCCACAACAAAAAGATTAGACTCCCCCTAGCTGCCATTACTACTCTCCACCCACTCTTGAGCATTCATTGAACTCGCCTTGCATTTATGCTCTCCATACACCATTTCCACCTCATTTCCACTATAGAAACCTAGTTTTCTAGGTTTTCTACCATAATTTCCTTCATTTCCATGTTCATTGTCCACCTTGGATGGGGAGATCACCCTACAGCAGCTAGGAGGTGAAGGAGAAGGATCTACTTCGAGCTCCATGGAGTCATATCCCCTTCTTCTCATTTCTTTTATCTTTTCTTTGAGCATGTCTAGCTAAGCCCCTAGTGGTAGGCTAGTTGGGGCTAAAATGTGACTTTGATACCATGTTGGGGGAAATAATTTGTAATGAACATAATTTCACTCTATGATGATTGCCTCTTGCTTCTATCTCATTTCTCATTAATGTGGTTTGTGCTTTTACATATAAATTACTTGTTTTGTGATGCTTGATGACACTTAGCTTCTAGGGGAAATTGGAATGTATGTGGCAATCCTAGGAATGGCTCCTAGGTTCAATTAGTGGATCCCTATCTAGACCCCTTTGTTCCTACATACATCCCCTTCTTCTACAAGTGAGTGTGAGATCTAAGTAGCTAGTGTAAGTGTGATTGGTACAATTACTTAGAGCTTCCTAAAGGCTAGATGGCAAGTAACATGAGGTGAAATACCCTCATCTCTACTCCCATTCCTACCCTTGGCTCTCAATTGCCCCAATAACACTTACCCTAGAAACCTAAACTTTCCAAGTCTTACTAGAATTACACCTAATCCTAGTTCTCCAACTAGTAGTATATGGTATATTCTAATAACACTTGCCTTGTTGTTTGGTTTGGTAATCTAGATTGAAATGTAATGATTGCATGCTATGTTGACCTTCCCCCAACTAATATCAAGTTGCATTCCCAAACGGCCCACTTATCCAATTTCATTGCTTAAAACCTAACTTGTCATCTTAGCTTCTTAATGCTAGTTTAGCTTAATTGCCTTTGTTCACTCTAGCTAATTTCTTAGTCTTATTAATTAGGGTTAACCTAGATCCTTGCTTGTTCTAGTGTTTAGCTTAGTTCTTAGTTGCTAATTCCCTTGATAGAGTAGTGTATATCATCTTGCTCTTGTTTAGTTGATTGCTTAATTTAGTTGCTTAGACTTAACTTGCTTAGGACGATCTCATTTTTGGTAATATAGTTTTCATATTGCCTTTACTTTCATGCTTGCTTAGAGTAATCAAATCAAACCCCTTTTTAAACCCTTCATCCCTAATCTCTACTTTAGGAATGTAGCCAACACAAACCTAGCTCTAGTTCCCCCTCTCTCCCTGTGGATCAACCCCCTTTGCTTGCCTCTCATCTATACTATAACATGACCCTGTGCACTTGTGGGAGCATATTTTAGTGTTGTGAGTGAACCTTGTTTGGGGACATAAATTTGAAAGATCACACGTGTGTGGAATATCACACCATTAGATGATTTATAACTTTGGATGAGGGCATAGAGATGTATTATGCATTTTAAATTAGGGTACTTAATTGTTGACATTTGAGTTGGATAATAAAGAGTTAGTCATTAGTGAAATTGTTATCTGAAACAAAGAGAATATAACTCCAAAATTCTCTATATTTTAAGAAATATAATAAATGTTTACATTTATTATTTATATATATTAACTAGTGCTTTGCATTTGTGAAGTGGAATTGGGGTTCATATTATAAATTAGACCAACCAACGTGCCAAAAGCTGACAATGTGAGTTTTATCTTACGATAGTATAACTAGTTTTGCCTTATATAGTATACAAATATACACCATCACATAAGCATCAGAAACCACGGTTCACATACCCATTTAGAAAGAAGATACTATTCATACATGTCTAGATTAATAAAATTCTTGATTTGAAGATTCACTACAACGAAGCAATCGTTAAATTTCAAAGCAACATTGAATTTAGGTGTTGGATACACGGCTAGTGCAAGATATTATATTACATGTAACACCCCTGACCTGGGTTTTGGGATAACCCTAGAAGTTTTGTCTAAGTAAGTTTCTTAGAACCTCGTCTTAATATTTTGAAAAGTAATTAAGACTTGAGGAGAGTTTATTTCTCAATTTTAGACTTATTTGCAAATTGTCTGTGCCTTATATGATAACTTTGGTAATGATTGCAATTAACCCAAATGAGGGGTTTATGTGCAAACTATCACCTTTAGAATTTCCTTCTCTCTCTTAGCATCATCTATAGGAATGAGAAAGAATGGGGCGCCTTTTTTGAGTCTTGGTTGAATGTTAACACTCATTGTGGTGAAAGAACCAAAGAAGTGTTGAGTGTTTTTTAACTATATATGAGGTTGTGTCAAGCTATGGAGTGTATTTGGGAATGCCTATCGGCTTGGAAGCCATATAGGAGGTCCCATATCAGTTTGGTAACCTTTGAAAGTGTTCATGACGGGCTAAGCACCTCAAGTAGGTGAAGCCTATCGATTTACATGTTCCCTGCAAAAGTGGTATCGGTTTGCACATAAAGTGTGATTGGGTTGTGATATATTGTCAAGCAAGATACCCAATGGCCGATATATTATCTATGGATTATCTAGAAGAGTTTTGCATGAAAAGGTAATTATGTATGCATGCATTCACCATGCATGGACACATGTCACTTAAGTATACATGGTGATGACACCTTACACATACTCTCTCTCTCTCTCTTAAACCTCAACTATATAAGCCTCTCTTTTCACCTACAAGTGAAACTTTTGACTCTCATATCATCCTTTTCTTAGTGGACGACCATAGAAGCTTGAGGAATAGGAAGGTGATCGAGCATCTTGCCTAAGGTGAAGCCATGATCATCTTCAACCTTAGAAAGACTATGCTTCTTGGATCATGATTCTTTCATTCTCTTCTTCCTTCACCAAGTTCCTTAATATGATATCTTCTTACATATAAAAGTGTTGTGATCAAGTCTTGTACTTTTTATAAGTCATCTTCAACCTTGGGAATGTGAAGCTCTTGTGTTGATCTTGAGGTGGGTTATATAACTTGAACCCATTTTTATTATTATTCACCTTCTAACATGCAATACTTGGTGATTCCTTTTCTACTTCAAGTTTTCTTGTTTGAATGATGGTTTTATGAGCTCTAATGGATACATGGGGTTGTTGTCTGTGAACTAGAGTAGTTATGGACGAAGAGTTTGAGCTTGAAGATGATGAAACTAATATGCACAAACTGATATTGGTTTGTGAAAACCCCAACCCGATACAAGGGTATAGGCATGGAAATCGATACACATAACCCTTTTGGTTTGTTCATGAGTAGGACTACTGTCCTTTCAATTGTTTAACCTATCACCTAAGGCTAAGAATAGGGTAGGCTACTATCTAGAAGATATCTAAGTTGATACACATACATGCACCATCACATGGATGGCCGACGTGACTTGTGATACTCTAAAAATGATATGTTGTTGTTAGGACGATATGTTAGATGCTCTAAAAATGATATGCTTCAAAGGCACTAGATTTTAATGGCCAAGAGATGTCTAGTGAAGATGGAATATCAAATTATGTTGCTTTAGTTGAGTGTGGAGGCTGACATGGCCAACCTTAACCCTAGTAATATGATATCCCTCTAGCCCGATCCATGTGTGATGGGCGATATACTTAGCCTAACATACTTTGTGAAAGTATGGGCAACACATTCTTAGAAGCCCTGGTCGATACACCAAGTATTGGTGGGGCCAATAGGTGAAAGAGCTAAGGCATTGAATAAGGGTTCATCTGATACAATTCAAACCCTAGAGACCAATATCCCATAGTAAGCCATATGGTGGATACACAAAAGGATAGCTACGTCGATACCCTAGTTGATGGTGTGTCTGACACACTAGTTGATAGAGTGGTCAATACCCTAGTTGATGGTGTGGCTGACACACTAGTTGGTTGAGTGGCTGATATCCTAGTTATAGGATGGTCGACATACAAATGGGTTGATGTGGTCGATACACAAAGAGATAGAGTGGTCGATACCCTAAAGTACACTATAGTCGATATATCTTCTTATGCATCTCTAAACCGATATTATTTGATATGTCTTTTCCAATATAAGTAATGGTACCTTGGCCGACACAAGTAGATGTGTCGAGACTGACACAAAGATTAGAGTATAGGTCGATATACTTTGGTGAGTGTAGGTCGATACATCTTGAATGTAATAAATGAATACACTATAAAGTAATGTGATTGATACACTTCAATAAGTGTAGGGTGATAAGCCCTAAAGAAGGTTAAATCAATGTAATAAGTATGTTGAAGTCAATATCCTAGTAAGGATGAGAGAGAAACTTGTACTACTCATATGAGAAAGATAATAATTCATGTTGATAATCATTGGATGACATTGATGAAGTATGCTTGAACACTTATGGCAATAACATATCTCTTATGATGTGAATTAGGGTTTTATTGATAAATATGCACTTGAAAACCCTAAATCAGTTACAAGGGAAAACCCTAACCCTGATTATGAGAGGGTTGCAATTTGAATGATTCTCTTTATGGCATGGTCATGATATTTACTTGATATTGCATTTGTTATGAAATCCTAACCAAGCAGGTGTTATGAAATGATATGCATAGCCAGGTATGAGCTATGATGATTTAACATAATACAAATTATATAAGGCCTTGTGAGCCATGTGATATACTTGTACAACAAGTATGATATATATATGGGTCTGATGACCTAGAAATGATTGTTGTCTGGTAAAAGGTGACACTGTTCAATAATGAACTAAGGGTTTGATACCTGAACATGTGATCATGATAATGATAATGTTGAAGGGATGGGATTCCCAATAAAGTGTTTAGGGGACTGAGATCCCAGGAAGAGTGTAACAAGATATGTTCTAATTGATACAAGATTCCTTGAAAATATATTACACCTTTCTATGTAGAATTTGTATATAATTCATGCTTATAACTTGATTGATGCTAAAAGATGCAGTAATGCACTTAATCTATCAAGTGAACTAAAAATGTAGTTGCCTTGGCCATAGATCCATTCAGTGTCAGGATTTGTTGAATGGTGAAACAAGTTTTACTCTGAGTGCATATTATTGAATATGCGGGGTGCAAGTCATCTCCTTGTATCCTTAACTATGAGGATTGTCTACAGGTCATACCCTGAAGATTAGGAGTGACTACGGGTCATACCCTAACAAGAGTGTAGTTGTACCGTGACTCAATAAACAATTGGGATTGGTTTCGGACCACACCCTGATATAATCAAGATTGATTACGGGTCATACCCTTATAAGAGAACATGCTACGTGTTGTATATCTATAGCGAAGAGCCTCTATACATCAGGCTAGGTATAATGTAGAATGACTCATACGTCTCTATCAATAATCTTGTACTGACCGAGATAGGAGAGGTCGTGGATTCCAACTCTTCCATGAGACCTTTATGACATCGATGCTTACTTTGCACTGGTCAGTTGGAACATGGAAGGTATATTCCCATTTTCACAGGGCATAAGATGGATTGTTTAAAGATGTATTCTACTATATAGTGTAATTGTTTAAGGATCAAATATGGAAACATTGGTTGAATCCTTGCCTTGTTTTATACTATTTAGTTTATAATAGTTATACATGTTCTTCATATCACTTTTAAAAAGTGACTAAATGATCTTTTGCTTAGTTATAGATATTTGAACTAATGAGATGTTGGGATTGCTTTATCCTACATATAATTAGCAGTTATACATGTTTAATTCAATAAAGGATTCTTCTACTCTCATTCATAAAAGTTTAATTGTGATAATAATAATGTTGGTGAGGAGTTATATCTCTCGCTGGGACTTGTTGTATCACCCTGTGAATTCCACAACTTTTTAGGTGGACAAGTATGAGGAGGTAGAAATCGTGCAGTAGAGAGTGGGAAACAACAACAAGGATAGCAGTAACAACTCAGGTTGAGTGTGCTATTATGTGTCTTGTAGATATAGAGTCCTATGTGTCATCCATGTACTCTCAGATCCTTTGGGAGATAGTGTGTAAACAATTTTATGATCGATCAGAGATTTTGGCTAGTATGCCTTGATGCATAATGTTACTTTTGTGTATGTTTTGGTAAAGCAATTGTTATCTCATATCCTTACAAAGTGATGGAACAATGTATGTACAAAATGAATCATGATGTATATATGGTTTGGTTCTTTCTGAAACAAGTTTCCTGGTAGTGGATCTCTTGGAAAAAAATTATTTTTTTGTGATTTTTAGTAATCTATTGTTAATGATTATTTCTGCATAGTTTTGTGTGATAATGTTTTTTATTTGATAGCGGTCGTCACAATTTTTGGTATCAGAGTCTTAGGTTCATGTAGTCTATATGGACATAGGATTAAGGTCGTTGAATCTATTCTAGTGTCCTCCAGTTTATCTTATAGTGACTTCTACTTATATGGAAGAAGAAAAACTCAAAGATGTCTGGAAAACACAAAGAACATGTTGCTGAGAGCAACATTGATGCACCAGGAAGAGGTGCAAGGGAATAGGTGAGAGAAGAACAAGTGCTTGAGAATCCCCAAGTGGATCATACTATGCTGGAGAACCCTCCTTTTCATGCTCTATTTGGGCAGTTCATGACGACAGTAACACATATGGCAGATAGGATACTAGCACCACCCCTTAGGGCACAAGTTCCCAATGTAGAATCTTCGGGTTCTAGTAAGACTTTTGAATGGCTATGTCGTGTGAGAGCTATAGAATATGCTGGAACAGCTGACCCAACAAATGCAAATTTATGGCTCATTGAGTTAGAAAAAGCTTTTAAGATCCTTAGCATCCCAGAAATTGACAAAGTTAGACATGTTGTGTACCTGTTAAAGGAAAGTGTTGGCCATTGTTGGACCATCGAAGAGGAGAAAATGCCTAATATTGAGGTCGGATGGGAGGAATTCCGATGTGAGTTCACCAATAGGTACTTTCCTCAGACATACCTGGATGAGAAAATCTCACAGTTTGAACGAATTAGGCAAGGACCTATGAAGATTAATGAGTATGAAGCTAAGTTCATGGAGCTTCTATGGTTTTGTCCGCACATGGCTACTACAGAACAGGAGAGGATTCGATATTTTGAAAAGGGTCTGAACACTGAGTTAACCACTCCTACAACTACTCTGGAGAATAGGAAGAGATTTGCTACGTTTGTGGAATCGATTAGGAGTATAGAAAGGTTAGTAATCAAGAAACATGAGGCCGATTATAGGAAAGGACTTACTCAGTTCTAAGGATAGAGGTCCAGAAGCTACAAGAAACCAAGGTTTTCTGCACCGTCAGCTCCATAAAGGTTCATTGCTCAGACGTAGTGGACATCAAGTAAGGGTAGAGGTCGTAATTTTTCACCTACTGGAGCCCGCAGTGCAGCATCAATGTCAATAACAGGGCCATCTAGGCCACAACAAGAGACCAGAACCTACCACAAGTGTGGGCAGACAGGACATCTGGTGAGGGATTGTCCACTAAGAGATATTGAGGTAACCCAACCATCAAGTCAGAGTCAGCAAGGCTCTCAAAGGCAACAGTTCAGTAGTGGTACAGGAGGACGAGGACTTGGACAAGTTCTCAAGTAGGCTCATCTGCAAAAGGTAACAGAGGACGTGGTCGGTAGTAGGCAACGGCGAGATTCTATGCTATGAGTCAGTCGGAAGCAGTAGTCAACCCATGAGTCGTGACACGTCAGATGGAGTTGTTTCATTCTGATATGTCTTCATCTTGCTTCATATCTGTATTGATTGACCCAGGTGCTACACACTCCTTTATCACTTGTGAATTGATTCAGAAGTGTCTTTTTCCTAATAGTCATAGATCGGATAACTTGTTGTTAGAAACTCCATTAGGTGGTTCTACAATTCTATAAGAGGTATGTCCCTCTTGTATTCTTTCTTTCTCAGAACATATCATTCAAGTGGATCTTATACCACTTGAGATGTATGGATTTGATGTAATCCTTGGAATGGACACCTTGGAAAAGTATAAGGTAGTCTTAGATTGTGGTTCTAAGCAAGCTATGTTCACATATGGTGGTGAGACATGGATATTTTAGGGAGACAGGAAGATTCTTCCCACATGTCTAGTATTCACAATGATAGCTGAGAGACTGTTGTGACATGGGTGTGAGGAATTCTTAGCACATGTGGTGGATACCAAGGTAGAAAGTCCTAGTATTCCATAAGTGCCAGTTGTCAGGGAATTTAAGGTTGTGTTTCCTAAGGAATTTCTTGATATTCATCCACCTCGAGAAATTGATTTTGATATCAATCTAGTTCCCAGTACGCAACCAATAGCTCAAACACCTTGTAGGATGGCACCAGGTGAAATGGCAGAATTAAAGAAACCATTACAAGAATTAATTGGAAAAGGTTTTATCTGGCCAAGTACATCGCCATGGGGTGCTCTTGTACTTTTTGTAAAGAAAAAGGATGGATTTGTGAGGTTATGTGTAGACTATAAATAGTTAAACAAGGTGACAATAAAGAACAAGATCCTCTGCCAATGATAGATGATTTGTTTGACCAGTTGTGTGGTGCATCAGTGTTCTCTAAAATAGATCTGAGGTCAGGATATTATCATTTACAAATTAAGGAGGATGACATACCCAAATCAGCCTTTAGTATAAGGTATGGTCATTATAAGTTTATAGTTATGTCATTTGGACTAACTAATGTACCAACAACATTCATGGATTTGATGAATAGAGTGTTCCAGCCATTCCTTAATTAGTTTATAGTGATCTATATAGATGACATTCTAATATACATTTGAGATAGTCATCAACATGAACAACATCTTTGTCAAGCGTTGACTTTGTTAAGACAACACAAGCTATATGTTGAGTTTAGCAAGTGTGAGTTTTGGTTGTCAGAAGTATCGTTTCTAGGACATTTCATATCTAGTAAAGGTATTTGTGTTGATTCTAAAAAAGTGGAGTTTGTTCTAGAATGGGAACAGCCTAAGACACCAACAGAGGTTTGTAGTTTCCTAGATTTGACAGGTTACTACATGAGGTTCATCAAAGACTGCAGTTCTGTAGCATTACCCCTAACTAGGTTAACCAGGAAGGATGTTCCTTTTGTCTGGAATGACCAGTTTCAATGCTCTTTCCAGTTGTTGAAGGAAAAATTGACCAGTGCACCGGTATTAGTTTTACCTGAGCAAGGGAAAATATATATTGTCTTTTGTGATGCTAAAAAAGAATTGTTTGGGATGTGTGTTAATGCAGGATAAACACGTGATTTCTTTTGCCTCTCGACAACTTAAGAAACATGAGGAGAATTATCCTACACATAATCTAGAATTGGCTACAGTGATTCATGCCTTGAAAATCTGGAGACATTACTTGTACGGGGAGAAGTGTCAGATTTTCACAGACCATAAGAATCTGAAGTACATCTTTTCACAACAAGAATTAAACATGAGATGCATCGCTGGATGGAACTAATCAAAGACTAAGATTGCATGATTGATTATCATCCAAGAAAGGCTAATTTGGTGGCATATGTGTTAAGTAGAAAGTCCACATATTCATTCACAGATAAAGCACAGTTGAATTCTTTGGTGTGTCATGAGCGAGATATGCTAGTTTCCTTACGACATATGAATGTACAACTGGAAGTATCTTTTCTAGCTTGATTTTTGGCACAGATGCAAGTTAAGCCTATGTTGAGACAACAGATTAAAGAAACACAACAGGTTGATACTGTGATACAACATATCAGATCAGAATAAGGTAATGAGAAGAGGGATGGTTTTCATGAGTCAGAAGATGGAACAGTTTGTTACAATGGTAGAATCATGGTACCCGATGTTAATGACTTAAGGAAGATAGTTATGGAAGAATATCACTCATCTATGTATGCTATACATCTAGGAAGTACCAAGATTTATCATAATCTAAAAGATATGTATTAGTGTACTGGTTTGAAGAAAGATGTAGCTAAGTTCGTTATGCGATGTCCAATGTGTTAGCAAGTTGAAGTTGAGCACCAGAAGCCATCGGGAACATTACAACCATTACCAATACCACAGTGGAAGTGGGATCATGTGATGATGGATTTTGTAGTTGGTTTGCTTAGAACAACTAAAGGTCTCGATTCCATTTGGGTGATTATTGATAGGTTGAAAAATTCGACACATTTTCTTCCTATTAAGACAATATACACTACTGAGAAACTTGCACAAGTTTATGTAGATGAGATAGTGCAGTTGCATGGAGTCCCAACAATAATTATGTTTGATAGAGGTCCTCAGTTTACAAGTCACTTTTGGGAACGATTACATACAGCTTTGGGTACGTAGTTAAAATTTAGTACTGCTTTCCACCCTCAGACAGATGTACAATCTGAAAGGACCATACAAACTTTGGAAGACTTGCTTAGGGCATGTGTTCTTCAATTTGTAGGTAGATGGGATAAACATTTGAGTGTGATAGTGTTTGCTTATAATAATAGTTATCAGAAAATCAAATATATGGCATCATATGGAGAATTGTATGGTAGACATTGTAGATCTCTCTTATGCTAGTATGAAATAGGAGAATACCAACTTCTTGGTCTTGAACTTATGCAATAGACATCAAAAAGGATTGAAGTGATACAACAACAGTTAAAGGTGGCACAGGACAGACAGAAGTCATATGTTGATAATCACGATAGACCTTTAGAATTCCAAGTAGGAGACAATGTATCTCAAGGTCTCTCCTTGGAAAGGTGTTCTCATAATTGGGAAAAAGGGTAAGTTGGATCTTGAATTTATGGGACCCTATCCAATGATAGCAAGTATTGGAAAGGTAGACTATAAGTTGGAACTACCACCTGAGTTGCATAGACTACATCCAGTATTTCATGTATCTATGTTGAGAAAATATCACCCTGATATAGAGCTTGTATTACAACCTGTAGATGTAGAATTAGATGAGGATATATCCTATGTGGAAGGTCCAATGTTGATTGTTGACAGAAGAATCAAGAAGTTGAAAAAGAAAGACATAGTGCTTGTGAAAGTTCTTTGGCATCATCGTGGTGTTGAAGAAGCCACATGGGAGCTGGAGGAAGAGATGAGTAGGAAGTACCCTTCTCTTTTCTCTTGAGATTTTGGGGATGAAATCCTTGTTAGGGTTTGATAACTTGTAACACCCCTGACCTAGGGTTTGGGATAACCCTAGAAGCTTTGCCTAAGTAAGTTGCTTAGAACCTTGTCTTAATCTTTTGAAAAGTAATTAAGACTCGAGGAGAGTTTATTTCTAAAATTTGAACTTATTTGCAAATTGTTTATGCCTTATATGATAACTTTGGTAAAGATTGTAATTAACCCAAATGAGGGGTTTATGTGCAAATTATCACCTTTAGAATTTCCTTCTTCTCTTAGCATCATCTAGATGAAAGAGAAAGAAGAGGGTGCCTTTTTTGAGTCTTGGTTGAATGTTAACACTCATTGTGGTGAGATAACCAAAGAAGTGTTGAGTGTTTTTGAACCATAGATGAGGTTGTGTCAAGCTATGGAGTGTGTATGGGAGTGCCTATAGACTTGGAAGCCATACAGGAGGTCCATATCGGTTTGGTAACCTTTGAAAGTGTTCATGATGGGCTAAGCACCTCAAGTAGGTGAAGCCTATCGGTTTACATGTTCATTGCAAAAGTGGTATCGGTTTGCACATAAAGTGAGATTGTGTTGTGATATCTTGTCAAGAAAGATATCCAATGGCCTATATATTATCTATGGATTATCCTTAAGAGTTTTGCATGATAAGATAATTATGGATGCATGAAGTCACCATGCATGGACATGTGTCACTTAAGTACACATGGTGATGACACCTTACACATACTCTCTCTCTTGAACCTCAGCTATATAAGCCTCTCTTTTCACCTACAAGGGAAAATTTTGACTCTCATATCATCCTTTTATTGGTGGACGACCATAGAATCTTGAGGAATAGGAAGGAGCTCAAGCATCTTGCCTAAGGTGAAGCCACGATCATCTTCAACCTTAGAAAGACTATGCTTCTTGGATCATGATTCTTTCCTTCTCTTCTTCCTTCACCAAGTTCCTTACTATGATATCTTCTTTCATATAGAAGTGTTGTGATCAAGTCTTGGACTTTTGATAAGTCATATTCAACCTTGGGAACATGAAGCTTTGGAGCTTGAAGGTCTTGTGTTGATCTTGAGGCGGGTTATATAACTTGAACCCAATTTTATTATAATTCACCTTCTAACATACAATACTTGGTGATTCATTTTCTAATTCAACTTTTCTTGTTTGAATGATGATTTTATGAGCTCTAATGGACATATGGGGTTGTTGTTCATGAACTATAGTAGTTATGGATGAAGAGTTTGGGCTTGAAGATGATGAAACTAATATGCAAAAACTGGTATTGGTTTGTGAAAACCCTAACCTGATACAAGGGTATAGGCATGGAAACCAATACACATGAACTCCTACCCTTTTGGTTTGTTCATGAGTAGTACTATTTTCCTTTCAATTGTTTAACCTATCACCTAAGGCTAAGAATAGGGCAGGCCAATATCTAGAAGATAGGCAAGTCGATACACATACTTGCACCATCACATGGATGGCCGACATGACTTGAGATACTCTAAAAACAATATGTTGTTGTTAGGATGATATGTTAGATTCTCTAAAAATGATATGCTTCAAAGGCACTAGCTTGTTATGACCAAGAGATGTCTAGTAAAGATGGAATATCAAACTATGTTGCTTTAGTTGAGTGTGGAGGCAGACATGGCCAACCCTAACCCTAGTAATCCAATATCCTTCTAGCCCGATCCATGTATGATGGGCGATATATTTAGCCCGACATACTTTGTGAAAGTATGGGCAACACATTCTTAGAATCCTTGGCTGATACACCAAGTAGTGGTGGGACCAATAGGTGAAAGAACTAAGGCATTGAATAAGGGTTTGTCCTATACAATTCAAACCCTAGAGGCCAATATCCCATAGTAAGACATGTGGCTGATACACAAAGGGATAGCTAGGTCGATACCCTAGTTTATGGTGTGTCTGACACACTAGTTGATAGAGTGGCCAATACCCTAGTTGATGGTGTGGCCTACACACTAGTTGGTTGAGTGCTTGATATCCTAGATATATGATGGCTGATATATAAATGGGTTGATGTGGTTGATACACAAAGAGATAGGGTGGCCGATATCCTAAAGTACACTATAACCGATATACCTTCTTAAGCATCTCTAAGACAATATCATTTGATATGCCTTTTTCGATACAAGTAATGGTACGTTGGCCGACACAAGTAGATGTGTCTAGGCCGACACAAAGATTATAGGCCAATACACTTTAGTGAGTGTAGGCCAATACATCTTGAATGTAATCAATGAATACACTATAAAGTAATGTGATGGATATACTTTAATAAGTGTAGTCTAATAAGCCCTAAAGAAGGTTAAATAAATGTAATAAGTATGTTGAAGTCAATATCCTAGTAAGGATGAGAGAGAAACTTGTACTACTCATATGAGAAAGGTAATAATTCATGTTGATAATCAATTGATGACATTGATGAAGTATGCTTGAACACTTATTGCAATAACATAGCTCTTATGATGTGAATTAGGGTTTGATTGATAAATATGCACTTGAAACCCTAAATTGGTTGCAAGGGAAAACCCTAACCCTGATTATGAGAGGGTTGCAATTTGAATGATTCTCTTTATGGCATGGTCATGATATTTACTTGATGTTGCATTTGCTATGAAATCCTAACCATGTAGGTGTTATGAAATGATGAGCATAGCTACGTATGAGCTATGATGATTTAACATAATACAGATTATATAAGGCCTTGTAAGCCATGTGATATACTTGTACAACAAGTATGATATATATATGGGTTTGATGACCAAGAAATGATTGTTTCCTGGTAAAAGGTGACACTATTCATTAATGAACTGAGGGTTTTATACATAAACATGTGATCAAGATAATGATAATGTTGAAGGGATGGAATTTCCAGTAAAGTCTTTAGGGGACTGAGATCCTAGGATGAGTGTAACAAGATATGTTCTAATTGATACAAGATCCCTTGAAAATATATTACACCTTTCTATGTAGTATTTATCTGTAATTCATGCTTGTAACTTGATTGATGCTAAAAGATGCAGTAATGCACTTAATCTATCAAGAGAACTAATAATTTAGTTGCCCTAGCCATAGATCCATTCAGTGTCAGGATTTGCTGAATGGTGAAATGACTTTTACTCAGAGTGCATATTATTGAATATGCGGGGTGCAAGTCATCTCCTTGTATCCTTAACTATCAAGATTGTCTACGGGCCATACCATGAAGATTAGGAGTGACTACGGGTCATACCCTGATAAGAGTGTGATTGTATCGTGAATAAACAATCGAGATTGGTTTCGGACCACACCCTGATATAATCATGATATATTACGGGTCATATCCTGATAAGAGAACATGATACGTGTTGTATCTCTGTAGCAAATATCCTCTATACACCAGGCTAGCTATAATGCAGAATGACTCATATGTCTTTGCCAATAATCTCAAACTGATCGAGATAGGAGAGGTCATAGATTTCGGCTTTTCCATAAGACCTTTATGGTACTGAAGCTTACTTTGCAGTGGTCAGTTTGAGCATGGAAGGTATATTTCCATCTCTGCAGGGCATAAGACGGATTGTTTAAAGATGTATTCTACCGTATAGTGTAATTTATTAAGGATAAAATACGGAAACATTGGTTGAAGCCTTGCCTTGTTTTATACTATTTAGTTTATAACAGTTATACATGTTCTTTGTATTCCTTTTAAAAAGTGACTAAATGATCTATTGCTCAATTATAGATATTTGAACTAATGGGATGTTGGGACTGCTTTATCCTGCATATAATCAGCAGTTATACATGTTTAATTCAATAAAGGTTTCTCTTGGTCTCATTCATAAAAGTTTAACTGTGATAATAATAATGTTGGCGGAGAGTTATATCTCTCACTAGGACTTGTTGTCTCACCCTGTGGGTTCCACAACTTTACAGGTGGACATGTACGAGGAGGTAGAGATCGTGCAACAAAGAGGGGGCAGCAGTAGCAAGGACAACAGTAACAACTCAGGTTGAGTGTGTTGTTACGTGTCTTGTAGATATAGAGTCATATGTGTCGTACTCTCAGGTCCTTTAGGAGATAGTGCACAAATAGTTTTATGATCGATCTGAGATTTTGGCTAGTACGCATCGATGCAATGTTGCTTTGTGTATGTTTTGGTAAAGCAACTGTTATCTCATATCCTTACAAAGTGATGAAACAATGTATGTACAAAGTGAACCATGATGTATATATGGTATGGTTCTTTATGAAAAGAGTTTCCTGGTAGTGGATCTCTTGGCCAAAAGTTTTTTTTTGTGATTTTCGGTTATCCCCTATTAATGATTATTTCCACATAGTTTTGTGTGATAATGATGTTGGTTTGATAGCGGTCGTCACATTACATGTCCATAAATGAAAGGTGTCTTAATGAGGTTCGTTTTGTTTCTATGCTCACATAAACTAAAATATGTGTTTTTATCATATTTAATGCAATATCTACAAGAACACAAAATTGATCATAATTGATTTCAAGTTCTTTGATCTCAGAACTATATTATTTGACATAATAGAAGGCATTTACACTTCAACTTAAGTCATGCACATAGTTCTGGTTGAGCTCAACCATTCAAGGTTTCAGATGCCAATGTCGGAGATTAACGCTCATGACGTGGAGAATGAGAGCTCCACTCTCTCTCTAGAATGAGAACTCTGCCTTCTCCCCTTTTACAACAACTACAATCTCACTACAACAGTTTGTCTGGTGATGAGAGCAACATGACTATACATTGATCAATGGTTATACTTCCACCCCTCTCCTACTGTTGGTGGTAGCAACACCACCCGGCATATTTCATCTTACATCCCAATGGAGTAGGATACTTCCGACACCAACTACACAACAAGCTCTATGCATAACACCTGTACTGAACCATCCTTGAGTTGAACATGCTCTCAACTACAACCGCAGTGCATACCCAATATCATATAAGTTGACTATAAAACAACAGTCGCATATGAGACACAACACTTTACTCAGAAGATAACATCCACATTCAAGATGAACTCTCTTATGTTGCACATTTACTACCCAACTACCCACCTTACCACACACAAATACCACCATTTGGAACACCGATAGTCTTGGATACACACTGAACATCAACAACACCATCGATCACAAACTCCCCCCCCCTCCGTTCACCAACAACACCTCCAAAGATGATTGATGGAGCCTCCACTGGCGTGGAGTTGTATGCACCACTAAAAATCCTAGAGATAGTAAGTCTCTAGGTTTAACCTTGTGTGTGCTATAATAAGATCTCCACCCATGTATGATAAGGTACGTGGAAGTCTTATCGTAGTACAGTTGAGGGTCGAATCCACGAGACAACGGCCTTGTTAAGGATTTAACAAGATGGAAAGCGTTATAATTCTATTTATCTACTCAAGAGTTGATATCTAGATCAAAGAGTTGATTTGATGATTAAACTAAATTGCAAGGTAATGTAAATGGAAGGAAAGTAAACTTAAGGTTGTAGACAATATTTTGGAAACCACTAGGCTGTGATTGAGTATCACCACCGATACACATGGATCAAAACATACATCATAATAATATGGCTTGCAAAGAAAAGAGTCTAAACAATTAGTATCTTTGTAGACTTAGCTTCCTTTCTGATAACTAACTATGAGAAATGTGGGAGTATTGCAATGCCAGCCATCCCCAAATGAATGGTCACTTACTTTGCATCACTCCCCTCACAAAGAGTGTTCCTCGACCTGTCAAAGTTGTACTTTCATACATCAACTAATTCTGTTTCATAGTATGAAAGTACAATGATGGAGGTGAGTTTACTCCACTCCTTGAGAAACACTCCTAGATACCGAACATATGTATGGTGACTACATACACCAAGAACCAACATGCAATCGATATTCGAATCTAAAAGCACAAACGTAGACAATTCATACTAGTAGATAATAGATAACACAAGTTGGTGATCATGCAACTAGCATTCATTAAACGATTGATGTTGAACTGAAAAGATAATATTTCTCTATTGCAAACTCATGAATTACAACACATGGAATGAAAACATGGGTAGCGGGGCTACTCCCCGCACCCTAGTGTATGGAACTACTCGCTCATGGCAAGGACAAAGAAGGAGGCAGGAAGAGAGAAAGAAAACATCATCTCCACGTATGAGGGAGGAAGGCTGACCCCTTGGAGTAGAGAACAACTATCTTCACACTACGTGGTTGCTCGGTGATGAATCCTTCGCTTCCCACCTTCGATGTTGATGAGAGAGAAAGTAGACTTATGGATGGAGTGTGGATCTTGGACCGGCAGCCTTGGGGCGAAGGATGAAGGAAGAAACAACTCTGGAACAGGTGAGGCCGCCTTTGGGCATCCAAGAATTCGATGCCTAATGAGGACCCCTTATGTCCTATTTATAGGCTCCAAAGGTGTCTTAAATGTTCTTGAGTTATTTGAATCCAAATGGTTTAGAGACCATTTGGCCTTCATACGGTCTTGGGACCGTTTGGGTTCCATACAGTCTTGGGACCGTTTGGGTTCATATGGTCTGGGGACCGTTTGGCTTCATACGGTCTTGGGACCATTTGGCTTTCATACGGTCTTGGGACCGTTTGGCTTTCATACGGCCTTGGGACCGTTTGGCTTTCATACGGTCTTGGGACCGTTTGGCTTTCATATGGTCTTGGGATCGGTTGGCCTTCATACGGTCTTGGGACCGTTTGGGCTTTCACAGTCTTAAGACCGTTTGGGTCCTTAACGGTTTGGAGACCGTTTGAGCTCTTCACGGTTTCGAAACCGTTTGTGGTTCTTCACGGTCTTGGGACCGATTGAGTTCTTTTGCAAATTTTTTGTGTTTTTCTGTAAGAAGAAAAGAAGGAAATATTAGTTTATTGGTATATTCACAATAAAGCAGAAAGTTAATTGTTCTATCTAATTTATTTAAGAAAGAGTATGGAAAACTAAGAAAAAAACTAGTAAGATAACATCACAAAATGGGAGGTTATCACCCCCCTAACTTAGAGTCTAGCTTGTCCTCAAGCTGGATAGAGCTAAGGCACGTAGCGGTGAGGCGATTTTATTTAGTAAAGATTTCCATACTCTTGCTTCAGTTCTAAACCAGAGATCTCCCAGAGTCTTATCGGGGTTTCTACACGCACCAACTCTTTCGGGAATCGAGAGTTGCGCGGAGCTCAGGTTTCTTCTGTATCACGTAACTCGCATTGGAACCACCTTTTCCTTGATCGTATTCTATGCATGTCTTCGACTCTAAGCAGTTTTATACTTCTTTGAAAATCCTACCAGAAGCTAAGGTGGGTATGAGGGTTGGCTGAAGGCTTGTTATGTAACTCCCCCTTCGAAGGGGGGAGGGTTTATCTAAACTTTTAGGATCTCTCTACCGGGCGCGCCACATCTGCCTTTGTGAGGGCAGTTGAATGTATCAGCCGGGCGAGACCTTTGTCAGCTTCCATATATTTGGAGATATTAGGGTCTCACTATCGGGCACAACACATCTGCATTTGTGAGGGCAGTTGAATGTACCGGCTGGTAAAGACCTTTATTAGCTCTTCATATAGGTCCTTATGCTTGGCACAACTCTCATGTTTTTATTCAACACTGTGGCTTTTATTCATATGCTCACCGGATTAGGAATTGGGTATTTTAGGGACTTTATTTGGGCTGCCAAGCCTCTTTTTTGAAAAGAAGAAAATTGTTCCTTAGAGTTCCCCAATATGCACTTGTTTTGATTGTTGTACTTGATGGTCCACTTGTGAGGTTTCTTGATTTGGATTTTGCCTGGTTCCCTCTCGTCTTTGAGAGCGTTTGGCTTGTTTCGGCCACGATGTTAAATTGTGGAGAGACTGACGTAGAATTGAAGCAAAAGCATGAAAATAGAGTATGAAAGTGATTTATTAATTCGCCATTACATGCCTATATGCTACTTATGTAATTGCTTCTGAGGACTACTTTGTCTCTAAGGGTGTCCCTTTTCCAAAACGAATGTTTTCTTATGTATAATAGCTATTCTATCAAAGAAATTATCAAAAAAATTAATTATCAGAAAAATAAAAATTTGTACGAAAGAATAAAGGTAAATGAAAGAGTGGAGAGTAAAAGGTTTGAATATAATACCTCACCCTTGCCCAGTGTACCCCCCCAACTTATCACTTACTCTGTCCGCAGAGTGTCAAGGTGATAGGTTGAGAAGTACATGGGCAAGGATGTCAAGGTTCTGTTAATCCTTTGTTGGCTCTATAGGAACGGAGAAGATTTGCTGCAAACTTCCCCCGTAAAGCATGATAATCCACGTCCTTCATGTCCTCTACACGTTTACCGAGAACAGTGAGGGTATACATCCAGTAAAGGACATGGAAACCACAGTCGTTTGATTCCCTGATTTGCTGGGGACATCTGTGGCAGAAGGTTGGGCGGTGGAAATGTTCTTTGTTGTACGCCTTTGTGTGTTTGTCGAGAAGATCATGTAGTCATTCGGCACAATCCTTTGCCACTTCCTCTGTGGGCATCTTTTCTGTAACATCATACTCTCTCTAGTTTGGATCGAACTGGCTATCGGAACTGTTGTAGATGATTGTAGTTTCATTATGCAAGTTTGTTGCCAACAATATCCAATGTTTAGAGTGAAGGAATGGAAATAGGATGAACTTTGGAGTCGTATGTTGAAGATATGAAATAAGGGCTTCAGTTGTTCTGAAGTTATTTGACCCGAGTAAATCATCCTTCATGTATGTTGATGCCATATAAACCGTAGGTAAGTCCCATGCTAGAAGAAATTGGTAAGCAACCATCATGCTCACGGATAATGAACCCTTTACTTGTACAGTTTCACAAAGTGCATCTGCCATAATGAGAATATTCCATTCAAGGAAAACAAGTTCATTGTTCTCTGCATATAGCCGAGACATGATGAGTCTGAGTTCATTATCAGAAAGACTCTTGCATGTAGCAAGGTCAAAGTTTGGGAACGTTGGTTGTACAACAGATAGAGGAACCATATCTTTTGATGATCTGTTGATGGTGTCTCCTGTTAATAGATCGATGTCCCCCTTATCTTCCGCCATATCAAAAGTGTAGGGGTCCAATTGGCATTTTTCTAAGACCTTGGCGGTTTGTTGTTGTTGTTTCTCCAACTCCTTTAGTACTTGTCTGAAAGGTTGCTTTTGTGGACGTTGGATAGCAGAGAATAAGTAATGAGGTACGTCAGCATGTGCCATTGTCGGGTCCTTGAAGAACCATTTGTCGCAGATGAGCTCCATGGCATAACGTCCCCTTAGAGAATGCATATCTTTTGTGGCTAGCTCGATAAAGGGGATATGTCTGTTGAGCGCTTCTATGAATCTTATTGTACAAAAAGCGCAGTCCCCTGAACCTTCTAGCGTTTGGACTACTGGGTTGATGATTTGGAACCAAGGTTGGTTCCAACCATGTTGAAGAGATGGGCAGGCAACCCATATTATTTTGAGAAGCTGGAAAGGAATGCATCGCGCTTCTCTGACTTCTGGACCAACAAAGTTTATCCATCTGGCTTTGAGCTCACTGGCACAGAAATTGTACACCTTAGCATCGTGGGCCTTGGTATCGACAATCATTAGTAACCAGTGGCCAGAAACCTTAAAAGGCACTGTGATGTAGTGTGTCTTCCTCGCAATACCTATTTGCAGTCGCTCAATGGACTTTCCCTGTAAGTCCATGTTTAATAAGCATAAAGATAGAGCGGGTGAAGAGTTGAAAATTGGCTGCAATTTCTTCGGGCTCTGAAATTCTTTTATAGTGTTAGCAAGGAGGACACGGAAAATAGCCATCTTCACTGCCGATTGTGGTTGTAGGAGAATATGGAAATCTTCATGTGTCAACTTGCATTTCGTCTTTGTATTATTATAGATGATGTCCCCCCCCCATTCTTGGCATCGTCTACAATAGTGTTTAGGATGAAGATGTCCAGAACATCTAAAGTAGAGATGGTCTCCATGTCCAAGTCGTGCATCTTGTGAGGTAGAGGTGGCAGCGGGGGAAGGTCTTGTGGTGGAGGAAGTGAAGTCTACTCGTTGTCATCCAAATATTGGGCAGATCTTCATCCTTGTCAGAGTCGGAGTCGAGTCTATTGTTGGTGTCGAGACTCACTCTCTCTTCAGAATCTTCCTGCTCTGGGGGGAGGAGTGCAACTTGCTCTGGGGCAAGGTGTTGATGAATGGTTGTTGTGAGTGGGCTAATGATGGTTTCCATGATGCATTGTTGAAACTCAGCAAAAGCTGCATCTTTGGCAGCGTCCCCCAGAGAGCCCATAGTTGAAAAGTTAAAGAATATCCCCATATGACATTGTGATGTTATCGTTATTAACGGGGGCATTGTGATCTTTTCTTCCACCCTCCTAGTGGTCTCCACCCTCTCCTCTTTTTGTAGAATTTGCCCCTCGGCTGGTGCCCTCCCCAGCATTGCCTGGGTCGTCAGGTTGGTCATCTGAGGAGGAGATGTCTGCATTGGAGTCATCTGAGGAGTCAGAATCCTCATCAACATCGTCATCTGCCACCTTGTCTTTTGTCTTCTTATGTGATGTTTTCTTACACAGCTGATGGATAGCTTATAATTCGTCAAGTGCCACCTGCACATGCTCATGGGTTTCGAGCAGTGCGTTGTGGCTTTCTTTGAGATCTGTATATCTTGCTTCGATGGAGAGGAGTCATGTTGATAGATCGGTTACTTGTATTTGTAGATGATTGAGTTCATCATTAAAGTGCTCCTCTTGGTGGCGGATGAGTTGTGTGAGGTTGCTATCAATGGCATCTAAGCGCGCACTCAATGCAGTTGCTTATGAAGCTCGTGAAGGGTCTCAGGCAGAGGTTGAGTTTGCTTGGAGACTCTGTTGACTTGCTGAGACAACATTTCTTGCTGGCTGTTCACCCCAAGTATCAACACTGGAAGGTTTTGAAAGTAGTCATCAACACGGTTGACTTGTTGGGATGTTATTTCCTGCCATTGTTGAATGCTTGTGAGGAGGCTTGGTAAGGCGTGAGTCCACTCATCAAGCTTGGATACCTTTGTAGCAAGTCCATGTACACAAGAAAAAATTGATTGTAAGATGTTAGAAGGGTCGGTGAGGAGGTTTCGAATAGCATCAAATTGTCGTTCGAATTCCTCATCGACTTGTGAAAAAGGGACCCCAGTGGTGAAAGGGTGTGGTGGTTGGGGTCTGGGTGGAAGGGTGGTGGTGCCGTGTGAGAGAGACACCATTGGTGTTTATGCGAATTGTGTGGCAACTATAGAAGGAGTCACCAGCGGTGTCGGGGTGGTGGAGGATGAGTGAGGTGGCAACATCCTGGATATGGGCGGTGGGACTGAGAATGTCGGGGGGAAGGTGGTGGATGTGAAGGTGAGATCGGGCGTTGTGGTGAAAATTGGGTTGCTTGTGGGGAAAGGGACTGAGACAGGGGATGTGGGTGAAGTTGTGGTTGTGGAGAAAGGGGTTGTGGTGGGAATTATTGTGGAAACTGGTGGAAGAGTGGTGGATGGCAGAATGGTGGAAGATGGGAGTGTGGTGGGGGTGGTTGTAGAGGTGATTCCAACATCCAGATCTATGATGAAGGGGTCTGATGTGGGATTGATGATGTTTTCTTCATTGCAGGGGTGCTCTACCTCAGGGTTCATCTTGGATGTAGGCATCTCGGACTGATGTTGCTTTTGCGCATGCAGTTTGGTCAGCCGTGTTACGGGTATTTTCTTTGGCCTTGTCGCTGGGGCAGTGACGCTATGCTCTGTTTGCCCTGCATTTGCTTGTTTTTCCTTTTCTTTTACTGAGGTGAGAAGGTTAGCAAGCTCCTCTTCAGTGAAAAGAAGCTTGTCTTTATCATAATCAGCCAGCTCTGGAAGCGGTAGCAACGTCCTAGATGCTTTGACAGTTGGGCAGAAGATGTAATGGAGTTTGGCATCCTTCTCCTTTATAATATAGGTGTTCTTTAGAACCTGCTCATTTGTTAGAGCATCACCCTTGATCAAAGTACATTTTGGAAGTGGTCCATCCATCTCAAGATATTTCAAAGTTGAAGTTACATGACCACCCATGCAGATTTCCTTTCTGAGGGCATAAGATGTGTATTTGTGTATTAAATGTCATCCGATGTTGACCGAATGCCCCTTTAGGATGGACCACAGTGTGAAGAGGTCTGAAATGATAACGTTCCAGCTCTCTGTCCTAGGGAATAGAGCTTCTGTATTGTTTTTTGTAGAGTTTGCACCAGGCCAGAATGAATGTTGGAGGCTTTGCAAGTCTTTGGTTCATAACCGGGAAGTCTCGTCAATGACCTCCAGAAGGTATGCCTGTTGAACTGGGGGTGGTCTAGGCTTGCCGCCTTAGCCTTTTTTAGTTGATCTTGGTTGTTGATGAAGATTTCATTCAGCAGGTTCTCAGTTAAAATGACATGTCTCCCAAAAAGCGATGTTACTAGCTTGCGATCGCCTCCGTCCTTTGGTTTGTCTGTTGCGTCCATGGGTTCTTTGGTGAGGTAAGTGAAGAACTCCAGTGTGGGTTCAACATAGGAATTCTCTGCGATGAAGAAGAGTTTGGAAAGATTTGTGTTTTCGAGAAAGGTGAGAACTCCATCATAGATCCCCATTTTCTTCAGTACGTTGGAGCATACGTACTTCGTTGGTCACAGGATTTTGTCACCAGCTTGCAATTGTTGAATGTAGAGGTCACCAGGTGCTGCGATTGTCATGGTGGTGGTGGCAGGAGTGGCATGTTCTACCAAGATTTGTTCTCTTGTAGTTGAGGGCCGAACTTGCTTCCGTGCCCGTCTTTTGGTGGGTCTTTCTTCAGTTGCCTCCTGGGCCTTCCTTTTACCCTTTGGCTTTGTAGGTGGGGATTCCTCTTCAGAATTTGGTACGTAGTCTCAACCTTCATCGGTTGAGGAAGAATCTTCGATTTCTTCAACCAGATCTTCTGCTAAACATTTGTTGACTCGCTCAAGGTCATGGATGGCCTTGGGCAAGACAGGTGGAGTTTTGCCCATTTTTTCACACAGTTCAAGGATGCGTTGGAGCTTATTCCGGCGCTCCATCAATTTCTCCCTAGTCCAGATGTGGGAGTCAACAACTTCTTTCGCATGTGATGTCATTCTAAAAATTGAACAAGAATTTATTTAGAAAAGATTGAAATTTTAGTAAAAATAGAATTGAAAGGATTGCAGCATTGTGTAAGTTTCATGGTGTTGAAATAAAAACTGTTAAAAATGAAGCTGTTAAGGGTGAAATGAGTCCAAACGGTTTCACGACCGTTTGGGTCCAAACAGTTTCATGACCGTCGAGTCGAAACTGCTTGGAAAGTGAAATCGTGAGGAAGATGAAGCGCTGGCGATGATGAATGGATTAACGGCAACGAAAATGTCGCCAGCAATGAAGGCAACAACGGCAGTGATAGTTGTGGAAACAACGAT
This sequence comes from Alisma plantago-aquatica, assembly GCA_963693085.1. NCBI lineage: Eukaryota > Viridiplantae > Streptophyta > Magnoliopsida > Alismatales > Alismataceae > Alisma > Alisma plantago-aquatica. Next base: position 1,380,035,445 of record OY856412.1, read on the forward strand.
GATGATGATGATAGTAAGCATCATCTACCTAACTGTTGTGGTTGCACTGATGGTCGTTGTGGAGAGAGCGGTAGAGAGAAGGACATAGCAGTTTTCAAGTAAGAGAATGGAGATGGTGGCAGTGGGGTCGAAAGAGAGAACGGAGGCGAGAGCGAGGAAGCAGCACCGAAGGTGCTAGCGTGGATGGAGATGGTGGTCGCGCGGGAGCAAGAAGTTGGAAGGAATGGAGTAGGGTTCACGCGAGAGAAAGTTCGAGAGTCGAAGGAATGAAAAGGGGGGGGGGGGTCGAGGAGTATTTATAGAAAAAGGAGGGGCAACTGTACAAATTCTCCTTAGGTCAAACGATCTCGGAACCGTTTGGGTCCGAACAGTTTTGAGACCGTTAGGACCAAACAGTTTCAAGACCATTTGGATCTAGACGGTTTTGAGACCGTGAGGACCAAACGGTTTTGAGACGGTGAGGACCAAACGGTTTCAAGACCGTTTGGGTCCAAACGGTTTTAAGACCATTTGGGTCAAAATGTTTTCGAGACCATGAGGACTAAGAGGTCAGGACAAAACTATTTTGGTTAATGGTTTTACATTTTTATATTGGTTTTGGTTGCTTATATAAATTTTTATATTTTTTGAACAAAGAGAACTAGAAAATTATTAAAAGCTAAGAAAAATGAAAAAGAAAGGTGATACTCATTTCTTGGGTTGCCTCCCAAGTAGCGCTTTGGTTTTACGTCGCTAGCTCTATAAAATTCTGACTTGATCAATTTAAAGTTGTGGGGTCATGAATGTTGATAGTTTGTCTTGGATTTTTATCGGCTGGAGTATAGTATTTTTTCAGTCTATGACCATTAACAGTTCTTTCACCTCCATTGTCATCAAAGATGATGATAGCTCCAGTTGGATAGATATGCTTGATAGTGAAGGGTCTGGACCATTTTGTGCAGAGTTTCCCGGGAAACATTTTGAGTTTGGAGTTGAAAAGAAGGACCTGGTCTCCGACAATGATATCTTTCCTTTTAAGGTGGCCATCATGCACATCTTAGTTTGTTCTTTATAGATCCTGGTTGTGGCATCCAACTCACAAAAACATGATTAACTAATGCGGAAGCGTTCACTAAGCAATGGATTACCAAAAATTGCTAAAAATTAAAACCTTTTTACCAAGAGATCCATTACAGGAAAACTTTCTCACGTAGAACCAAAGTAACACCTTTATATTCTGTTTCCAAAAGTACATATCCTGTATCATCTCTTTCTGTGAAATACAAGCATCAACTACCCTGTGAAACTAAACACGGGTAGTATAAAATCTCGAGGCAGTGAGCCAAAATCTCAAAAGCACTAACTACTAATCCGAGGACCTGAGAGTACAGAGACGACACGTAGGACTCTATGTACATCTATACAAGACATATCAGCGAGTGTATCCACCTAAGACTTCACTGTTGTCCCTACTACTACTGTTGCTGTCCTTCACCTACTGAGGGATTCCTGCCTCCTCGCTCGCGTCCACCTAAAAAATGTGATTCCAACAGGGGTGAGACAATTGTAAATTGCCCCAACGAGAGATATAACTCTCCGCCATAAACATTACTATTGCAGCTTAAGAAGATAAATATGAACAGAGGAATTATAATTGTTTGACAGTAATTAATTCAATGTCTAACAGATTAGGACATTATTTTTATCAAAAGAATTGCGGCTATAACTTGATAGAGCAACATGTCACTTTATCCATTAAGGAATATGAAGAACATGTATAACATTTATTCACTGTAGAGTCATTACCACAGCATAAACTCTCTTTAGGCTTAGATCATATGTCTAATGCCTGGCATTGTCATTGTGGAGTCATGTCCTGTAGCCACACTCTTTTCACAAAGTATTGGGATCTTAATCCCTCATCTCATCAAGTACATTTCCATTTCCTAACAAGTTCATCATCATGATTATAGGTTATGGGTATTTGAACCCTTAACTCATCATAGAACACTTGTTACCACTTATTAGGTAACTTCATACCTTCAGGTCATATGACTAAGGATATTCTGAATCTTGCTACACAAAGTATTCCACATAGTTCACAAAGCTCATATCACCTCTTGTTACCCCTTAATAGGCAACAAGGCACATTATGGCTTATGAAGCCCATAACCAATTTCACTAAGTAAAACATCATATGACACACAGGGCTCATAAGTTTTTAGATTACTTCTCGCTAAGAAATAAAGCATATGAAGGTTTATAAGGCCTATGAAACATTTTCAGTATACATTGCATTATAGCCCATACCTGGCTATGCACATTCATCTCAACATGCATGCATGTTTAGTACTCATGATAACAATTATATATCAGTACCATGCAATACAAGGGTTATCTTATTACATTCATAACTCATCATTCTGTATTTGAGCTTCACATAGGATTACTCTGTGTTAAGATTTCACATAGCATTACCCTGTATTAGGGTTTCACATAGCATTACCCTGTATTAGGGTTTCACATGTATAACCATATAGGTTCTCAAGATCATATTATTAATGATCAAGTCCTATTTCATTGCCTCACACCACTAAGAATCAATATGGATAGCATAAGTATTCAATCATACTTATTTATTCTCATCATTCATCATTAAATGAAGTATCAATCACAAAGTATGAGTTTCTCTCTCATCTTTACCAGAATATGATTGTATCATAGTTTATGGGTTTGGGTTAAACGTTTCATAAGGCATGTTAGCCTACACTTATTAAAGTACATTACATCTCAATGTAACAGTTGATAGGACACGTCTCATGTGTCACTCATCCAATTGTATTGGACTTATAACACATCAAGGTATATTAGTTTCGGGGTGTTAGATGTGATATCTATCATATCTTGATGTATCACTTCCCTCAACATCTTCATCTTACTTGAGTTCATCCACTTAGCTTGTATTAGGGTATTTCCCATCCTAATGCTTTATGTACCAGTTCATCTCATTCATCATGTTGTGTATTGGTCATGAGTCACTTGTTTAGAATATACAACCATTGCCAATGAAATGGACTCATCCTTGAGTCAGGAACTATTAATGTAAGAATATCCATTATCAACCTCTTTAGGTGTTACATTTGTCAATATATTAATCACTATTCCATTATTAGGAATAGGATTTCCATATTTATAAATTGAGGTTCACATAGCATCTCCCATATATATGGATTTCACATAGTATTGCTCTTCATTAGAGTTTCATATAACATCCTTCTATATCAGGGTTTCACCTAGTATTATGTGAAATTAGGATTTCACAACACATCACCCAGTGATAGGACCTCACATAGAATTAGTAGCACTACTCTATATTAGGGTTTCATGCACCTTTACCCCATTTTAGGGATTAAGGTTTAACATTCACATCCAAGTAAGGTTTCTCATACCTCATACCCAGATTAGGGTTAGGATGTACAATTCCCAATAAATTAGGGTTTCTTACATTGTTACACTAAGTTAGGGTTACATCACCACTTCTAGATTATTGTTTCACTGAGCTTTGCCCTGGATTAGGGTTAAGGTACATCAATCTTTTCAATGAGGATTTCATGATCTCCTTATAATGGATCAATTCATGATTACATGTTTATTCATAATGAGAGAATTAGGGCTTATGATGTAAGCAATCATCTCTCTCATTCTTTCTCTCTCTCATCCTCTCTAGGATGTTAACTACTCCAAGATTGATCTAGGTCAGCCCTCTAGTTGAGTACACAGAGTTAGGGTTAACCTTCATAATCACCATTGGTCTACATCATTAATAATCAAGTATCTAATTGACCTTTGATCATATTAGGTGTGCAAATGGTTTAACCAATTTGAACCTCAAAAGGTTTTGGTCACTCAGACCTCAAACTGTCTTGGTCACTTAGACCTCAAACGGTCTTGACCAAGTAAGTTCAAACGGTTTGAAACTGTTTAACAAAGTTGGTTCTTGAAACCATTTAGACAACACATCTTGAAACTGAATGAACTTGAGTCTCCAAACGATTTGAGACTATTTGGTCTCAAATGGTCTTGAGACCGTTTGGACTCAAATGGTCTTAAGACTATTTGGTCCAAACCCTCTCAAAACCGAATGGACCAAAAAGGTCTTCCATCACTTAGTCAATTTAGGGTTTCAATCAAAGAACCTCCTATCAATTGGACCACTGATGTATTCTTAAATTGAACCATGGAATCACCCTTCAATTGGACCTCCAATTAGGGTTTTGAACCCAATTGAACTAGGGTTGATAATCAAGAAACCATCACTTAGGGTTTTTAAATCGAGGATCCATCAATGGTTAACATTGTGGAACCAATTCTATTGAAATCAGTGAACCATCATCATTACAGGATATGACTTGACCTCAAACGGTCTTGAATGACCCCCAAATGGTCTTGAGGTCATTTGGATGATCTCCAAACAGTCTTGAGACTGTTTGCCCAATCCATCATGAAATCTATGGAAATCAATTAGGGTTTGCATCATTGAATCAATCATCACTTGAGCTATTGATTGTAATTCAATTTGATATCTTTGGGTCTTCAAATACTCAACCATACTGAACCATGGACCTCCAAATGGTCTTGAGACCGTTTGAGTGATTCCCAAATGGTTTTAAAACTGTTTGGGTCAATCAACCCAAAACCTCAACTTAATCAATTGCAAAATCAGCACTTAGTCGATTAGGGTTTCTATTTGAAAGATTGTCCATATGTTGAACTAATCAATTGGAGCCATTGTATCATTATCCAACACATACTAGGGTTCATACCTCAAATAGTCAACCCATCCAAACGGTCAACTCCCTTAAACGGATTGGGGTTCTCTAAACGGTTAGGAAACTGTTTGGTCTCCAAACTGTTGAAACTGTTTGCCATAGATATTTGGGGAGGCGTGTGCTTATGATGATTTCATCATCATAAAGTTCCAAATCCACTAAGTTTGCTGTGATTTTCATGGTGATTGCATCAATCAACCAAATACAATTTTGGACACAAAGAAAGAATCAACAATTGATAAGAAATTGAATGTAATAACAATATTAAGGGTTCAAGTTCTAAAACCCGCCTCCAATTGAGCTCCAAAGCTTCAATATCACGTCAACAATGGTGGATGAAACTCCTTTCACCATCCCAAGGCTCTTCCTCAAGCTTTGAGTGAAAAGGAATGGTTAGAATTGAAGAGGGGATCGAGATATGAAGAATTCATGCATAGATTTTCAATTTTCACCATGGATTCAAGGTGAAAGGAGGTCAAGAAGATTACCAACAGGTTGGGGTCGTCCTCATGATCCTCCAAAGCTCCTTTGGTCGTTTGCAAGCAAGGGAAATAAGTGGATTCTAAAAAAGCCTTTTGCTTTGGCTTGTAAAGGGTGTTTTTATAGGAAAAACAATGAGAGAGCAAGTGTCATATAAAAATCATTTAATTCCAAAATTAGTGCTGCCTCTTCCCCCTCAACTCCTTGGATACGAGGCTATCTTCTTTCCTCTTTATTCCTCTCAATTATCCTCAAGTTAAAGAAAAGCAAATTAAGTACCTTAAATCATTTTATAATAATATCCATAAGTGAGTGGATATTTCTTTTTCTTATAATAATGTGAGTGAGTTATCCACTTCCTTGGATATTTCCGTGCCTTTGCAAGGCACAAGCTCTTCCAACCTCTTTGAAAATTCATCCCTCAACTTTTGGTTGAAGGGATCTTTAATTAATATATTTCTTTTTGCATTAAATTGAATTAGGGTTTCAATTATGCATAAATCTTGATTATTTTAATATCAAGATTCTCTCTCCTCCAAATTAATTCAAATGAGGTTACCCTCTCATTTTATTTGCTCTACATGATGCCAAGAAATATTAGGAACTATTTTGAAGTGGTAATTTGCATATTGAACCCTAGGTTTTGGGTAAATTGCACTTTATACCAAAACTAGGTTTTAATGCACAAACATTGCTTTATCAGCTCTTTCTTGGTACTCAGGCTACCACAAGCCCTACATCTACATCATCTTCATTATCATGATGCTTTAACACATGAGGAACATATTATCATGCACAATTTGCAATTTAACCCCTCAACTTAGGTAATTTTCACTTTAGTCCAACACAAGCAAAACATTATTTTCAACATAGTTCAATATGGACTAAAATTGATATATAAGTTCCTCTTAGGCCTTAATTACTTTTCAAGAGATAAGAGCAAGCATATAATCAACTTTATTAAGTAAAACATCTAGGGTTAAGCATAATCCTGATCAGGGATGTTACAAATTATAAACCCCTAACAAGGATTTCGTCCCCGAAATCCCAGGAAAAAGGAGAGACAAATTTTAATCACTTATCATACCATCAAGTCTCCATATAACATTTTAATGTCATGGAGATACCATAGATCTTTAGTCCACACAAAGTTCCTTCCATTAGTTCAACCTTATCAATGTTTATGTTTATGCAGAGCATAAACCCCTAACATACGATGTCCATATTATTTGAAAGGAAGAAGCATAAAAGAACATACTCCTATCATCACCCAAGAATGTCTATCACAAGAGAAACATATATATATATATATATATATATATATATATATATATATATATATATATATATATATATATATATATATCTAACAGAGATAATCCACTCAGCAATCCTTTATTTGTTTGGGAAAGTTCACTTAGCAAACTCTATGTAATTGGGAATGTTCACTTAGTTATTCCTATTTAATTAGGAAAGTTCACTTAGCACTTCCTGTTTTATTGGGAAAGTTCACCTAGCACTTCCCATTTTATTGGGAATGTTCACTTAGCTATTCTCATTTAATTGGGAATGTTCACTTAGCTTTTCCTATTTAATTGGGAATGCTCACTTAGTTATTCCTTTTTAATTGGGAATGTTCACTTAGCTTTTCCTATTTAATTGGGAATGTTCACTTAGCTTTTCCTATTTATTTGGGAATGCTCACTTAGCTATTCCTTTTTAATTGGGAATGTTCACTTAGCTTTTCCTATTTATTAGAAATGTTCACTTAGCTTTTCCTATTTATTTGGGAATGCTCACTTAGCTATTACTTTTTAATTGGGAATGTTCACTTAGATTTTCCTATTAATTGGGAGTGTTCACTTAGCTTTTCCTATTTATTTGGGAATGTTCACTTAGCTATTCCTTTTTAATTGGGAATGTTCACTTAACTTTTCCTGTTTATTGGGAATGTTCACTTAGCTTTTCCTATTTATTTGGGAATGCTCACTTAGCTATTCCTTTTTAATTGTGAATGTTCACTTAGCTTTTCCAATTTAATCAGGAAGGTTACACTTAGCTCTTCCTTTTTAATTGTGAAGGTTCACTTAGCTCTTCCTATTTAATTAGGAAGGTTACACTTAGCTCTTCCTTTTTAATTGGGAAGGTTCACTTAGCTCTTCCTATTTAATCAGGAAGGTTACACTTAGCTCTTCCTTTTTAATTGGGAAGGTTCACTTAGCTCTTCCTATTTAATCAGGAAGGTTACACTTAGCTCTTCCTTTTTAATTTCATTATACTCTCTAGATTGTTTTAGAATGACTACTTGATCAGAGTAATCAGAAAGATAACAATCTAAGAGTTCCATACTTGCCTTATCTCCAATAATCACATACCTGGCCAGGGAATACAAGTATTGAGATTAGGTAGTATGCACTTTATTTACTATCATTTTTCTCACTCTCCATACCATTATACACACAGGATTTTTCATTCTTGGATTTTACTTCTGACATCACTTCTATATCTCATCTTTTATCACATAGATAAGTGAGATTATAAAGCATTTTAAAGAATACTCAGCAAAATGTAAGTTCTCATTTTCCTTGTGTCCTTCTAGGACTAGTCAGAGGAAGATCAAAACAACTACTTTCTTATTTTTAACACATAGAATCATGAAATGAAGTATCAGAACGAAACTATTTCATCTGACCTATCTAGGATGTATGTCCACGTCCTCTATTATTACTAGAAGACTATCTCCTCTGTGAGCCTTGCGGACTCTGCCCCTGGGGTTGAGTCATCATTGAATTCCCATCTGGACAATCCTTTGCTAGATGTTCTGGTTGTCTACATTGGTAACAAATCCTGGGCACAAAATAGTGTCTGTGAGATCCAGTCACCGATGTTGATGCTATGTCGGAGGCTCTACTTGGAGCATTACTATGATCCCTACCCTTAATTGACGTCCATTGCGTCTGGGTATGGAATCTCGATGGTGCTGCTGATGCAGAAAATCTCAGCTTCTTAAAACTTTCATATCTTTGTCCTTGAGACTGAGTGTACACCTTCTTGCCACTGGTCTGTCGTTTCTTGATTTCAGACCTCTCTATCCTCCTTACCGATTTCACAAAGGTGGCAAACCTCTCCCTATTCTCTAAGGCAGACACAGGGGTGGTTAGTTCAGCGTTCAACCCCTTTTCAAAATGTCGAATTCTTTCCTCATCATTAACTACCATTTGCGGACAAAACCACAACAGCTCCATGAACTTAGCTTCGTATTCGCTAACGTTCATCTGTCCTTGTCTTATCCTCTCAAATTGAGATATTTTCTCATCTAGATACGTCTTAGGGAAGTATCTGCTGACGAATTCTCGTCGGAATACCTCCCATCCAATCTCTTCACATGGTCTCTTGTCTTCTTCTATCATCCACCAATGACCAGCACTCCCTTTTAGGAGGTACATAGCATGTCTTACCTTTTCGGCTTCAGGAATATCAAGGATCCTGAAAGCCTTCTCCAACTCTATCAACCACAAATCAGCATCTGCTGGATCAGATGTACCAGCATAATCTATGGCTCCAACCCGACGAAACCTCTCAAAAGTCTTGTCGGCTCCATATCGCTCATGGTGGGTTGGTGCCCTAGGTACAGGTAGTGGCATCCTGTCTGCCATGTGTGTCATGGTTGTCAAGAATTTGTCAAATAGAGCATGGAGGGCTGGGTTTTCTATCACAGTTGGGTCAATCTGGGGCTGTTCAGGTACATGTCCTTCCCTATTCTGGTCTCTTGCACCACCTCCTAGTGCAGCAACACTACTACCAGCAGCGTGTTCTTCGTGTGTTCCAGACATCTTCAAGTTTTTCTTCTCCTCCTATATGAGTAGAAGTCACTATCAGATAACTGGAAGACACTAGAACAGACTCAACAACCTTAGTCCTATGTCTCTATAGACTCAACGAACCTAGCGCTCTGATACCACTAAATTGTGGCATCCAACTCACAAAAACATGATTAACTAATGCGGAAGCGTTCACTAAGCAACGGATTACCAAAAATTGCTAAAAATTAAAACCTTTTTACCAAGAGATCCATCACAGGAAAACTTTCTCACATAGAACCAAAGTAACACCTTTATATTTTATTTCCAAAAGTACATATCTTGTATCATCTCTTTCTGTGAAATACAAGCATCAACTACCCTGTGAAACTAAACACAGGTAGTATAAAATCTCGAGGCACTGAGCCAAAATCTCAAAAGCACTAACTACTAATCTGAGGACCTAAGAGTATAGAGATGACACATAGGACTCTATGTACATCTATACAAGACATATCATCCAGTGTCTCCACCTGAGACTTCACTACTGTCTCTGCTGCTGCTGTTGTTGTCCTTCACCTACTGAGGGATTCCTGCCTCCTCGCCCGCGTCCACCTAAAAAAATGTGATTCCAAAAGGGGTGAGACAATTGTAAATTGCCCCAGCGAGAGATATAACTCTCCACCCGAAACATTACTATTGCAGCTTAAGAAGATAAATATGAACAGAGGAATTATAATTGTTTGACAGTAGTTAATTCAATGTCTAACATATTAGGACATTATTTTTATCAAAAGCATTGCGGCTATAACTTGATAGAGCAACATGTCACTTTATCCATTAAGGAATATGAAGAACATGTATAACATTTATTCACTGTAGAGTCATTACCACGGCATAAACTCTCTTCAGGCTTATATCATATGTCTAATGCCTGGCATTGTCATTGTGGAGTCATGGCCTGTAGCCACACTCTTTTCACAAAGTATTGGGATCTTAATCCCTCATCTTATCAAGTACATTTCTATTTCCTAACAAGTTCATCATCATGATTATATGTTATGGGTATTTGAACCCTTAATTCATCATAGAACACTTGTTACCACTTATTAGGTAACTTCATACCTTCAGGTCATCTGACCAAGGATATTCTGAATCTTGCTACACAAAGTATTCCACATAGTTCACAAAGCTCATATCACCTCTTGTTACCCCTTAATAGGCAACAAGGCACATTATGGATTATGAAGCCCATAACCAATTTCACTAAGTAAAACATCATATGACACACAGGGCTCATAAGTTTTCAGATTACTTCTCGCTAAGCAATAAAGCATATGAAGGTTTATAAGGCCTATGAAACATTTTCAGTATACATTGCATTATAGCCCATAGCTGGCTATGCACACCATCTCAACATGCATGCATGTTTAGTACTCATGATAACAATTATATATCAGTACCATGCAATACAAGGGTTATATTATTACATTCATAACTCATCAGTCTGTATTTGAGCTTCACATAGGATTACTCTATGTTAAGATTTCACATAGCATTACCCTATATTAGGGTTTCACATAGCATTACCATGTATTAGGGTTTCACATATATAACCATATAGGTTCTCAAGATCATATTATTAATGATCAAGTCCTATTTCATTGCCTCACACAGCTAAGAATCAATATGGATAAATAAGTATTCAATCATACTTATTTATTCTCATCATTCATCATTAAATGAAGTATCAATCACAAAGTATGAGTTTCTCTCTCATCGTTATCAGAATATGATTGTATCATAGTTTATGGGTTTGGGTTAACCTTTTCATAAGGCATGTTAGCCTACACTTATTAAAGTACATTACATCTCAATGTAACAATTGACAGGACACATCTCATGTGTCACTCATCCAATTGTATTGGACTTATAACACATCAAGGTATATTAGTATTGGGGTGTTATATGTGATATATATCATATCTTGATGTATCACTTCCCTCAACGTCTTCATCTTACTTGAGTTCATCCACTTAGCTTGTATTAGGGTATTTCCCATCCTAATACTTTATGTACCAGTTCATCTCATTCATCATGTCATGTATTGGTCATGAGTCACTTGTTTAGAATATACAACCATTGCCAATGAAATGGACTCATCCTTGAGTCAGGAACTATTAATGTAAGAATATCCATTATCAACCTCTCTAGGTGTTACATTTGTCAATATATTAATCACTATTCCATTATTAGGAATAGGATTTCCATATTTATAAATTGAGGTTCACATAGAATCTCCCATATATACGGATTTCACATAGTATTGCTCTTCATTAGAGTTTCATATAACACCCTTCTATATCAGGGTTTCACCTAGTATTGTGTGAAATTAGGATTTCACAACACATCACCCAGTGATAGGACCTCACATAGAATTAGTAGCACTACCTTATATTAGGGTTTCATGCACATTTACCCCATTTTAGGGATTAATGTTTACCATTCACATCCAAGTAAGGTTTCTCATACCTCATACCCATATTAGGGTTAGGGTGTATAATTCCCATTATAATTGGTTTCTTACATTGTTACACTAAGTTAGGGTTACATCACCACTTCTAGATCATGGTTTCACTGAGCTTTGCCCTGGATTAGGGTTAAGGTACATCAATCTTTTCAATGAGGATTTCATGATCTCATTATAATGGATCAATTCCAGACTACATGTTTATTCATAATGAGAGAATTAGGGCTTATGATGTAAGCAATCATCTCTCTCATTCTTTCTCTCTCTCTCATACTCTATAGGGTGTTAACTACTCCAAGATTGATCTATGTCATCCCTCTAGTTGAGTACACACAGTTAGGGTTAACCTTCATAATCACCATTGGTCTACATCATTAATAATCAAGTATCTAATTGACCTTTGATCATATTAGGTGTCCAAATGGTTTAACCAATTTAAACCTCAAAAGGTTTTGGTCACTCAGACCTCAAATGGTCTTGGTCACTTAGACCTCAAACGGTCTTGACCAAGTAAGTTCAAACGGTTTGAAATCGTTTATCAAAGTTGGTTCTTGAAACTGTTTAGACAACACATCTTGAAACCGAATGAACTTGAGTCTCCAAATGGTTTGAGACCGTTTGATCCAAACCCTCTCAAAACCGAATGGACCAAAAAGGTCTTCCATCACTTAGTCAATTTAGGGTTTCAATCAAAGAACCTCCTATCAATTGGACCATTGATGTATTCTTCAATTGAACCATGGAATCACCCTTCAATTGGACCTCCAATTAGGGTTTTGAACCCAATTTAAATAGGGTTGATAATCAAGAAACCATCACTTAGGGTTTTGAAATTGAGGATCCATCAATGGTTAACATTGTGGAACCAATTCTATTGAAATCAGTGAATCATCATCATTACATGATATGACCTGACCTCAAACAGTCTTGAATGACCCCCAAACGGTCTTGAGGTCATTTGGATGATCTCCAAACGGTATTGAGACCATTTGCCCAATCCATCATTGAAATCTATGGTAATCAATTAGGGTTTGCATCATTGAATCAATCATCACTTGAGCTATTGATTGTAATTCAATTTGATATCTTTGGGTATTCAAATACTCAACCATACTAAACCCTGGACCTCCAAACGGTCTTGGTTGACCTCCAAACGGTCTTGAGACCGTTTGGGTGATTCCCAAACAGTTTTAAAATCGTTTGGGTCAATCAACCCAAATCCTCAACTTAATCAATTGCAAAATCAGCACTTAGTCGATTAGGGTTTCTATTTGAAAGATTGTCCATATGTTGAACTAATCAATTGGATCCATTGGATCATTATCCAACACATACTAGGGTTCATACCTCAAACGGTCAACTCCCTTAAACAGTTTGGGGTCCAAGTCTCCAAACGGTTTGGTGAAACTGTTTGGACCAAACCATTGAAACCGTTTGCCATAGATATTTGGAGAGGTGTGTGCTTATTATGATGTCATCATCATCAAGCTCCAAACCCACGAAGTTTTCTGTGATTTTCATGGTGATTGCATCAATCAACCAAATACAATTTTGGACACAAAGAAAGAATCAACAATTGATAAGAAATTGAATGCAATAACAATATTAAGGGTTCAAGTTATAAAACCCACCTCCAATTGAGATCCAAAGCTTCAAGCTCACGTCAACAATGGTGGATGCAACTCCTTTCACTATCCCAAGGCTCATCCTCAAGCTTTGAGTGAAAAGTAATGGTTAGAATTGAAGAGGGGATCGAGATATGAAGAATGCATGCATAGATTTTCGATTTTCACCATGGATTCAAGGTGAAAGGAGGTCAAGAAGATTACCAACAGGTTGGGGTCATCCTCATGATCCTCCAAAGCTCCTTTGGTCATTTTCAATCAAGGAAAAGAAGTGGATTCCGAAAAAGCCTTTTGGTTTGGCTTGTAAAGGGTGTTTTTATAAGAAAAACAATGAGAGAGAAAGTACCATATAAAAATCATTTAATTCCAAAATTAGTGCCACCTCTTCCCCCTCAACTACTTGGATACGAGGCTATCTTCTTGCATCTTTATTCCTCTCAATTATCCTCAAGTTAAAGAAAAACAAATTAAGCACCTTAAATCATTTTATAATAATATCCATAAGTGAGTAGATATTTCTTTTTCTTATAATAATGTGAGTGAGTTATCCACTTCCTTGGATATTTTTGTGACTTTGCAAGGCACAAGCTCGTCCAACCTCTTTGAAAATTCATCCCTCAACTTTTGGTCAAAGGGCTCTTTAATTAATATATTTCTTTTTGTATTAAATTGAATTAGGGTTTCAATTATGCATAAATATTGATTATTTTAATATCAAGATTCTCTCTCCTCCAAATTAATTCAAATGAGGTGCACCTCTCATTTTATTTTCTCTACATGATGCCAAGAAATATTAGAAACTATTTTGAAGTGGTAATTTGCATATTGAACCCTAGGTTTTGGGTAAATTGCACTTTATACCAAAACTAGGTTTTAATGCACAAACATTGCTTTATCAGTCTTTCTTGGTACTCAGGCTACCACAAGCCCTACCTATGCATCATCTTCATTCTCATGATCCTTCAACACATGAGTAACATATTATCATGCACAATTTGCAATTTAACCCCTCAACTTAGGTAATTTGCACTTTAGTCCAATACAAGCAAAACATTATTTTCAACATAGTTCAATATGGACTAAAATTAAAATATAAGTTCCTCTTGGGACTTAATTACTTTTCAAGAGATAAGAGCAAGCATATAATCAACTTTATTAAGTAAAACATCTAGGGTTAAGCATAACACTGGTCAGGGATGTTACACTAGCACTCTGGTAGGCAGTCATTCTTAGTTCCTCCAGCTCTTGCAATTGGAGTTGTCTGTATTTCCGACACTTTTGAAATCAAAATTCAATTGTTTGATAGCCCACCATGCTTTGTGTTCTAATTTAATTGGGAGATGGCACGACTTTCCATATACCAAACAAAATGGCGTTGTTCCTATTGGTGTTTTTTAAGTAGTACGATATGCCCAGAGAGCATCAGGAAGTTTGGTGGACCAATCCGTGCGGTTTCTATTGACAGTTTTCTCTAAGATAGCTTTCAATTTTCTATTTGAGACTTCAACTTGGCTTCTAGTATATGGATGATAAGGTGTAGCGACCTTATGTTTTACTCCATATCTTTCCAGAAGAGCTTCGAAGCTTCTTTCCAAGAAATGTGACCCTCCATCGGATATGACTGTTCTAGGGACCCCAAATATAGCAAATATGATATCCTTGAACATTTTAATAACTGGATTAGAGTCACAAGATACAGTGGGTATAGCTTCTACCCATTTGGATATGTAGTCCACATCAACCAAAATATAGGAGAATCCATATGATGGGGGAAATGGACCCATATAATCCACTCCCCATACATCAAAAAGTTTGATCTTCTACCATAGAGTTAGTGGAATTTCATTTCATTCCAATATCCCTCCAGACAGTTGACATTTATTGCAAGATTGCACAAATTCATGGGCATCCTTTGCTATTGTTGGCCAGAAGAATCCTGACTGCATGACTTTAAGAGCGGTCTTCTTTGAACTCATGTGCCCCCCAGTGGGGCCAGAATGACAGTGTTTTAAAACTGGGATAATTTCTTCTTCAGGGAGGCAACGACGGAATAATCTGTTGTAGGGTTTGAGGGGAGGCAGAGAAGGCAGCGAAAACAAAAATTTCATCCCCAAACCCAGAACAAGGAAACGTGTCAACGTCTATACAATAGGAAAGGATGGTTTGTGGAATCATACCTTATCCCGAGGCTTGCTCGGCGACAATACCTCGCGGCTGGCGTGGTCTTCACCTCCAGTCTTGGACGGTGTCTGTGCAGCTCTTGGTCGCATCGGGACTGACGACTCCTGGTCTCACCAGGATTGTCGGGATTGACAACTGTCCTCCGAGCGGCAGAAATCTCCCACCTCTGAAGTAGTCCACACGGACCACCTGGAACTCCAATCTCCTTATCTCACAAGGAATTGGAAGGAGTCGCACCCTCCTGTCAGCGTACTAGTCACTGACACACTCTCCTGCCACCAGTCGCTTTCTGCAGTTGTCTTTCCCTTGTTGTGCCTCCCTTATTGGGTAGCACTTGCTCGGGCTCTCTCGGTTACCAAAACTAGAGAGAACAACAACTTCACAGAGCAACTGGTTACACTGAGTTGTACTTTGAGAAGCCCCCAATACCCCTATATATAGAAGGGTCATGGGACAGGGCTCTCTATCCCGAGCAATATGGGACTAAAGAAGGAGTAGAAGGGTTCAAGATTTTCCACAAAAACAACCAACTCACAACCTGAACCGATCATTTCATTTCTGAAACGGTCGGTTGGGGACCTGAGCCGGTCGGTTGACACCTCAACCGATCGGTTGGGACCCATGAAACGGTCGGTTCACTTATGAACCGATCGGTTCGTGGTCCTGATCAGTTCCCGATTGACTTTCCTTCTTTTGTTTCTAATTGGTATCAAATATCAATCCTTGTTCCAATCAAATTGGGCAAGTAAAACGAAAAAGAAATTTCTCACCAACCTGACTTTCCCAACTTGCTCGGTTGCACCAGTTGAACTGATCGTTTCAACACTTGAAGCAATCATTTCACCATGTCCATGAGCCGATCGACTCACCACCTGAGCCGATCGGTTCACCAAGCTCAGCCGATCGGTTCATCATATGAGTCGATTGGTTGGGAGTGCAGATTGTGTAGAATCAGTCAATTGCAGTTTCAATCAATCTGATACTCTAATCAATGTGTCCAACACCTTGAACATTATGACATTGAGCTATCAATTGATTGAGTGTTTAATTGAACTACTAAACTCCTTTAGTAATCAATCTAAACATTGTTTGTGGACAAAACTCCTCTTCCAGGTTAAATCTTATGTCTGTGACCCTACAGGTCCATTTCACGTTGGCAGTGAAAGTCCATAACACTTATGACTTCACAAGCAAAGAGTGGTGCCTAGTCACACATCAGTGCTACCCAAGTGAAATAGAAAGTTGGAGAACAACTTTCAATCCTACAATCCATGAATGGTGTTACAGTGAATGTATACTTCCTTTGTCACTGATATCCCGAATGAACTCGAGGCATGGAACAGTCATCCTGTCAACGTTCATTCACTTTCTTGATCTCAGAGTAGATTGGAAGAGATATGTATGACATCAATATCACATACTGATTCACACATGCGTGCACGCCTTTCTCAATCCTACTCATCAAGTGGCCATGGATATCAAACTCCCTCAGGAGGGACAAATCCCATATCTATCACTCACCCCTCAAAAGCCCCATGTGTCAAAGCCACCAAATCATCACCTTTATAACAACCCATGTTTCAGGACTGCATTTGATGATGTCAAAGTGTGCCCAACGACATGTGTTGAGTGTAGTGATTTCAGGTCAAAGAATCACACTCACCACCATCACTGTGAGTACTGACTGTGACTACCATGTCATGGTTCCATGTGTCAAACTCACGGTGGGTCTGTCCGGTACACTTGTTCTCTAACAAGTACCTATGTGTTTGGTTTGATATCTCTATATCATGACTAATGAGATTATGTCATCAACCAACACCATAATCTAGTCTTAAGTGTCATTGTTGTCTATCTACCTTCCACAATGACATCCGACTAGGGACATAATGAGAATGTACAAACTCTTAGCATCTGTATGATCTCATCGTTCAGGTCATGAACCTGAAGGCATACGTCATTGAGTATTGTCATTCTCTAGACATTCAATCTGTTCTATCACTGTCTCATATGATTGAACCAGAAAGAATTGGAAGCTTGCCTTTGATGTTTATCAAATCAATCTTAATGTATCCCACCAATCATCCCATGATTGGCTCTCAGGGCATACATACCAACAGAGTCCCACTTATACTGTGAGCCAATCACCCTTGAATCATATTCATAGTGATCTTCAAACATGTCCCACGTGTTATTGTGCTCTAGTGTGAACATAGTGAGTTATGGCAACACCTTGCCAAAGTCAGTATAAATTGCATGTCTCACATCTCTTCGATGTACGTCACACGTATGAGATGGAGTTGCCGTAATATGTGATCTAGTATTCCTTTGCTAACCTTTAGCCACATTGCATGATCAAGGATTCCATACTTGTCATCAATGAGCGGAATATCTATAAGTTCATCTTATGAACTTCCAGATCCATATACTATCCACTGTTGTTCTCCAACACATAGATACTCGGTATTTCCTTTTAAATGGTTTTATTGGAACACTTCCAATCAACAAACTTTCACTTTTATATATCCTATATATATTTTGTGATTAATTTTCTGTCCTTTTCGGAAGTTCGCATCAATGTAACTCTTTACATTGAACTCTTCCTTATCTCCATAGAACTAGTACTTCTCAAGTACTTACCAAGTTCTCATGGTATTCCAGTAACCCTTACTGGAAGTTGACAGACATCCACCCGTCATGTCTCACATACGAGTTATCAGGATGAGCACATCATATTGCCATGTCCTACATACAAGATGATGAATGCATTTTGTTCTTGCCATGTCGATACATGCAAGATAATGGGATGATTACATACATGATAGATCCATATCTATTCTTAGTGTTCCCATTCTTCATAATAATTGGACACTTGGCCTTGGGATACTAACTCCATATAACATGGACAAGTTTTCTCCCACTGAATCTGTGCATACTGAACCCTTTAGTACAGATTGCCAATGTATGCTTTCTCTTTTCAGGTCAATAGGTTTTCGAGAACTATCTCTATAGATCTCTATTCCTATCACATAGGAAACATCTCCATCTTCCTTAAAGATAATTTCCACTTTTGGATTTCCATTCTAGAACATTTCCATTTCACATCAACATGTGGAATGTGAATACGCTCCCACTAAATCACAGATCCCTTCTTTATCTTTGACATATCAGTCAAACCTTTGACTATATTATCAAAGTAAAAATCCAATTTTGAGTTGCTTGTACTCAATCAATCACATTGATAAGTTCATTGTAACTTATAGACTTCATTTGCATTAGTGGATTCATAAACCTTATAGGTTGTGTCACGTACACATCCTTGTTTTATTCCTCATAGGAATGTGGTTTTAGTATCCATATGCCAAATGTCTTAGTCATCAAGTTGCAATCAACAAGCATCATCCTTCTCAAAATGTTATCCATGTGTCTTAACACTTAAGATTCATTTGCACTTATGGATTTCATCCAATGGGTGCTACCATCAAGGTCATGCCTTATGGTTCACATGGAAGTCATTAGGATGTAATGGTCATAAATCATAACTCAAGATTTGGTTCCTCATATTCATCTGGATAGTTGACTGATCACATGAACAACTCATCACATAGATAATTGAGGTGTATCTGTTAAGGATATAAGAACTTACAACTCCTTGTGATTCTTAATGTCCTTTATTAGTGTGGGGTATTCTTTTATTAAGAAGAATTCAGTTATTTGATAATCATTCTCTAACTCCTTAGAGTATGATTCCTTCTTGATTTAGACATCACCATGCCTTAATCATGAGTTCACTATGATACACCATCATAATCACTCATAAGGATCTCAAACATTTGGTCCAAGTATTTCATTCATTGATCTCATCAAGAATTAACACTTTACCAAATTTGCACTTCATCTATGATAATCTTGAACACTTCAATATATTCATATTGGTATTTCTCTAAACACCATTTGAAGTATTAGCATTTTCTCTAATAGGTATGTAAATACATCACATGTATTATACCTAATAGGACAATCATTCTCCCACTACCTTTAGGGAAGATTGATTAATCATGTCTAAGATATTCATGTCTCTTACTGGTTCTCTAACCAAAAGAGTCTAGATTTATCCATCACATGGAAACTAGAAATGAAATTCTCATGATTGATGCTAATTTGATTGTTTGAGTTATCTATAACTTTTAGGTATCATTTTATCTTATGCATATCAAATACCACAAGATAAACAAGGCATTGCCACAAAGATCATATCTTTAGAAATTGAAACATCTCTTTATTGATTGCCATCATTTTCATACAATATGCAAAAATAAAGTGTTTCTATCTATTGGAAAATATGAAATAGCAGTTCATAACTATATTACATGCCTTTTAGGCTGAAAATAAACTAAAGTACTCCTATCTATGGCGGCAACACTTGCCCCATTTATTGAGTGCTTTACACTTTACATCTTGGTATCATATACCTCAAAAGTGTTACAAGTTTACTTTCATGACACCTTTAAGTAGAGACGGTTGTTGCCTCCTTCTTCTTTTGTTCTTCCAGATAGAGAGGGCAATTCCTTTTTCAATGTCCTGGCTTTTGACAATGGTGGCAATTGCCTTTCTTGGTCACGCCTCCCTTGGCCTTGAGAGCTGAAGATGACTTGAGCTCATGGCTAGCATCAGAACCTTTCTTAGCTTTGCCCTTACCCTTGTGCTTGGACTTGCCTTTCTTGCTCGTGATCACCATCACAGACTTAGGCTTTTCCTTCTTCATCTGTGTCTCGGCTGTCCTCAACATGCCCAACAACTCTGACAGTGGCCTATCAAAGTTGTTCATGTTGTAGTTCATCACAAACTGACTGTAGGATTCTGGCAACGATTGCAGTATCACGTCAGTAGCCAACTCTTGGCTCAGTGGAAATCCCAGTCTTGTCAGGTTCTCCACATACCCAATCATCTTGAGTGTGTGAGGACCAACTGGATCTCCTTCTGTCATGACGCACTTGAACATTGCCCTTGATACATCATATCTCTCTTGTCGTGCTTGATCTTCATACATGTTCCTGAGATGCTGAATCATCTCAATGACACCCATGTTCTCATGTTGTCTCTGCAACTCGTGGTTCATAGAGCACAATATCAAGCACTTTGCATCAATGGCATCTTCAGAATGCTTCTTGTAAGCATCCCTTTCTGCCTTTGGTGCATTAGGAGCAGGTTCCTCTGGAATTGGAGTATCTAGGACATAGAGCTTTCGCTCTTGAGTGAGAACAATTCTCAATGTCCTATACCAGTCATGGAAGTTTTTCCCATTTAGCATGTCCTTTTCAAGGACCGATCGCAAAGAAAAGTGATTGTTGTTTGTTGTCATTTGTACTACAAAAGGAAATATGCAATTTTAGTCCAAAAACTCATTTTTGACTTATTTGATTGATTTGAAAAGTTGACTATATAATTAGGCCTTTAATTAATTATCGCTTCCACTATTTTAGTTCAAATTGATAGCCCTCACCATCTATTCGGAAGATTGCAGCGTACAACCTTCTAGTGGGCAAGATCCTAAAATCCTCTAAGTCATGGACCAGCTAGGGTTGTCACCCACAACTTAGATCTCTCATATAGGTAACTCTTGCCAATTGCATCATATGCAACTCTTGATAAGATGTCATATGCAACTCCTTGCCATGATCATCTCCATGCCTCAAGGTGTTAGATCCTATCTAGGTCACCTTGTTAAGTCTGACCCAAAGCCAACATGATGAATATGCACCCTGCTAGGGCAGACCCACACATTCATCCTTCACGCTTCCACGAGATAGACGGTGCACCACGCTAGGGCGTGCCCACACTTGGTCGATCAAGCTTTTCACGTGTGTCGCATTTGGAAGGCCTCTAAAACTTAATATTTAATGAGGGATTTGGTTTTATATAAATATACATATCCAATCACCACAATACATAGTATGTATCATATACATGCTATATCCCACAGAAAACATGCAAAATGATAAAAGCTATGATTATGGTCATCCTAATGTGATTCCTCGAGCCAAGAGGAATCACGGTCATCTAGGTCTACATCACATGCAACCTTTACAAAATGAACTCTGTGCTTTGCCTTTCTGGGTTTGATCAACTCATCATATGACTGATCGACTCGCCATCAGGCCGGTCGGCTGGGTGCTACTAGCCGATCGGTTGGCTCCTCCAACCGATCGGTTCGCCTAGTCATCGTGCATCTCATCATGGTTGTCACCTGCTCATCTCACTCCTCAAATCGGTCATCAACCGATTGGCTCACTCCTTGAACCGATCGTCTTGAATGTCAACCGATCGGTTCACGCCTTGAACTGATCGTCTCAGCTGTCGTCAGGATGTCCTCCGTTCTTTGACATAACAGGAAATAAAATTCTATCATATTTTACATTGTAAAAAGAGAAACCCCGAGTTACATTCGGGGGGAGCAAAGGTAGGAAAGAAATCTCGAATTATTTTGAGTTACATCAGGAATAGGAGAAGGAAGATCAGTGCGCAGACCGAGATGTAAGCAACCACATACAACCATACACATAGGGTTTATTGGCCATAACCACGCTATACATCCACCACAAAACTCGTTTAAGGGCGACGCGTATCGAGTGCATTCATAATACACATCATATATGTAAATTGGGATTTGTGGATTTAGGATTGGACATGCATAAAGCCAATTTTATTCGCATCGTATGCAATAAATAAAGGCGACAAACCAAAATCGATCATATCAATAATCCTAAAGTATAGAGCAGTTGATGTTGCTCTGATACCACTGTAGGGTTTTAGGGGAGGCAGAGAAGGCAGTAGAAACAAAAATTTCCTCCCCAAACCCTAAACAAGGAAACACGTCAACGTCTATACAATAGGAAAGGATGGTTTGTGGAATCATACCTTGTCCCGAGGCTTGCTCGGCGACAATACCTCGCGGCTTGCACAGTCTTCACCTCCGATCTTGGAAGGTGTTTGTGCAGCTCCTGGTCGCACCGGGACTGACGACTCCTGGTCTCACCAGGACTGTCGGGATTGACAGATGTCCTCCGAGTGGCAGAAATCTCCCACCTCTGAAATAGTCCACACGGACCACCTGGAACTCCAATCTCCTTGTCTCACAAGGAATTGGAAGGAGTCGCACCCTCCTGTCAGCGTACTAGTCACTGACACACTCTCCTATCACCAGTCACTTTCTGCAGTTGTCTTTCCCTTGTTGTGCCTTCCTTATCGGGTAGCACTTGCTCATGCTCTCTCGGTTACCAAAACTAGAGAGAACGACAACTTCACAGAGCAACTGGTTGCACTGAATTGTACTTTGAGAAGCCCCCAATACCCCTATATATAGGAGGGTCATGGGACAAGGTTCTCTATCCCGGGAAATATGGGACTAAAGAAGAAGTAGAAGGGTTCAAGGTTTTCCACAAAAACAACCAACTCGCAACCTGAACCGATCATTTCATTTATGAAACGGTCGGTTGGGGACCTGAGCCGGTCGATTGACACCTCAACCGATCGATTGGGACCCATGAAACGGTCGGTTCACTTCTGAACCGGTCGGTTCGTGGTCCTAATCAGTTGTCGATTGACTTTCCTTCTTTTGTTTCTAATTGGTATCAAATACCAATCCTTGTTCCAATCAAATTGGGTAAGTGAAACGAAAAATAAATTTCTCACCAACCTGACTTTCCCAACTTGCTCGGTTGCACTAGTTGAACTGATCGTTTCAATACTTGAAGCAATCATTTCACCCTATCCATGAGCCGATCGACTCACCACCTGAGCCGATCGGTTCACCAAGCTCAGCCGATCGGTTCATCATATGAGTCGATCGGTTGGGAGTGCAGATTGTGCAGAATCAGTCAATTGCAGTTTCAATCAATCTGATACTCTAATCAATGTGTCCAACACCTTGAACATTATGACATTGAGCTATCAATTGATTGAGTGTTTAATTAAACTACTAAACTCCTTTAGTAATCAATCTAAACATTGTTTGTGGACAAAACTCCTCTTCCAGGTTAAATCCTATGTGTGTGACCCTGCAAGTCCATTTCACGTTGGCAGTGAAAGTCCATAACACTTATGACTTCACAAGCAAAGAGCGGTGCCTAGTCACACATCAGTGCTACCCAAGTGAAATAGAAAGTTGGAGAACAACTTTCAATCCTACAATCCGTGAATGGTGTTACAGTGAATGTATAATTCCTTTGTCACTGATATCCTGAATGAACTCGAGGCATGGAACAGTCATCCTGTCAATGTTCATTCACTTTCTTGATCTCAGAGTAGATTGGAAGATATATGTATGACATCTATATCACATACTGATTCACACATGTGTGCACACCTTTCTCAATCCTACTCATCAAATGGCCATGGATATCAAACTCCCTCAGGAGGGACAAATCCCATATCTATCACTCACCCCTCAAAAGCCCCATGTGTCAAAGCCACCCAATCATCACCTTTATAACAACCCATGTTTCAGGATTGCGTTTGATGATGTCAAAGTGTGCCCAACGACATGTGTTGACTGTAGCGATTTCAGGTCAAAGAATCACACTCACAACCATCACTGTGAGTACTGACTGTGACTACCATGTCATGGTTCCATGTGTCAAACTCACGGTGGGTCTCTCCGGTACACTTGTTCTCTAACAAGTACTTATGTGTTTGGTTTGATATCTCTATATCATGACTAATGAGATTATGTCATCAACCAACACCATAATCTAGTCTTGAGTGGCATTGATGTCTATCTACCTTCCACAATGACGTACGACTAGGGACATAATGAGAATGTACAAACTCTTAGCATCCGTATGATCTCATCGTTCAGGTCCTGAACCTAAAGGCATACATCATTGAGTATTGTCATTCTCTAGACATTCAATCTGTTCTATAACTATCTCATATGACTGAACCAGAAAGATTTGGAAGCTTGCCTTTGATGTTTATCAAATCAATCTTAATGTATCCCACCAATCATCCCATGATTGGCTCTCAGGGCATACATACCAACATCTGTCTGCACATAGGCAAAAAAGGTATGGTTCATCCCAGAAGTACTACTTGGCATCATGGAAAAAATTCTTTCTCTCATGGTAGGAAGCAGAAGGATGGACAATCCCTGTAGCTAGATAGTTTACTATGTCAGCATACCATGGAAATCCGGTGGTGACTTTCATGAGTTAATCGTCGGGTAGAGAGTCTCGAATAGGTAGCTAAACTAGATAGCTGTCTCTCAACAAGATCACCTATTACCACTTCGCATCCTTAGGTGTTAGGTAATGTTGAAGACACACACCTCCATGTATTGCACTTATTATCTCATTTCAAACTCTAAGTCTATCTTCATCAAGAAAACTCTGAGCCCATTCTCTTGGTTTTCGAACTCAACCATGTATAACTTATAGCTCATGATAAAAACATCCTCATAAGATGACTACCTTATTTCTCTTAGTGTTTGTAAACCATCCATGTATCTTTCACTCTATAGGGGTATGTTATCATCTATGTTCTCATTCCTCATAACAACATTCCAACTCACAACATCTTTTATCCTTGGTGTATGGCATGCGTATTGTCCTATCTCTCACTCCCATAACAAGAGGAAATAAGCATTTGGTGGTTGTCCAAACACAAAGTTCTTCCTATTCCAAGAGTAATGATGGTACATCCCACATTGCCAGTACACCTTCAAATCTAAGTTGAAATGTGCAACTTATGTCTCTACATCACAATCATCTTGATATCAAAGTTACTTCCATGTAGAACTTGTCTCGAACCTACTTGGGTCCACACACATTCCTTGGTCATCTCCTCTAGGTCTATAAGGTGCCGACACTTTTTGGGTCATCCCTCTTCCCTTATGCATCCAGAGAGTGCCCTACTCATCTGCCCTTTGGGTCCCATGAGTTCATGAAGGTGATCAATCTCCTAACCCATGGCCCTCAGGCAATGATAGTTGTTACCTCCTGACCCTATGGTCATGTGCAACTAGGGAATTAGGCAACTCCTACTTTCATTGGTCTTATCCCTACCTGACCCTAGGATAGACTTAGGATTCTATTATAGTACATGTCCAACTTAGAACCTTACCCAAGCCTTCATCATCTCTCTATACATTCATGGGCTGACTTTCATCCTTTCATAGGGGGTCATGGCAACCTGCCTACCTTGGTCAGGCCCTATACCGATTACCTTCATGGTAACACATCCATATGCACTTAGAGATGGTTATCTATGGGTCTACAGGTTCATTCTCATACTATGTACTTTTCACTTAGCTTCTCAAGATTCTATGAGACCTCTTTAGGTTACCTCAAAACAAAACTGGTATACACCCTACAAAAGGGTCCCTCTCCCAGGATGGGAGGAAAACTACAAAGGTTATGAATGTCCTTATGTCAAGGGTTTACATCCACATGAGCATGATTAACCCTAGCAAGCTACTAAGGCACAAGAAGACCACCTACTAAACCATGCCAGGTCATACTGGTTCTCATTCCTCAACATTGGACCAAGAACAAACCTTCTCATGCCACCACCTTGGCTGTGAGGGATTCATCAACCATACCTTTGACTTAAAGGGGTTTCCCTTTCCTCTAAACATGAGGAGTGCCATGCTCGAATCTATAGAAACTCAAATCTCATCAGGAGCATCAGGTACACCACTTCCCCTCTTAGGCCTAGGAACCCTAGGTTCACTTTTCTGATGTCCAACAGTCTGCTCAACTTCTTAACCACAAACCAAACATGTATGAGGTGTGACATGCACTTCCTATCATCCTTCTACTTGAGCAACACTTCAGATTGGAGTCCTCCTCAAGGACAACAACAAGGTATAAGGCCTCACAACTTGTTACTAAACCTCTTCAGGGTCTAAGGAACTCTTCTTCCTAACTCAGAAGGTAAACACCTATACCACAGGCACAAAGGTACCAGCAGCCTCATCTTCTCTCTAGGGTTTGGTTCCCCTAATGGAAACCAAGATATCATCAGCCTATAGGGATCATGCATGAGGCCACCACAACCATCCACTTAGGTCGCATCATCCCCAACTTTCCATTGTTCCTCATATCTCAGAGTCTAAGCTCCCAACCTTCTTGCTTGGGTCCTACTCTCTCTCCCTCTAGAGCTAACCCCACAATCAGTCTTATTACTAAAGGTCCTATCTCCATGAAGGTGGATAAAGCTCACAATCATACCCCGACATGGGTGAAGCCTATGTTCAAACTTATGTTTGCTCAAGATTATCCATAGCCCTTTATGCTTATCTCATATGCTATCCCTCATACTCTCATGGCTGGGGTATTAGCCTACTTTCAACACTACTGGCGTACTCTTGGTGCATATAAGCTCATGGGGTTTCCATAGGTTCTTCACTAACCTCATCATTGAAGGAGCTATCCTTAACTCTAACATGCACAACCATTCCCAGGGTTGGGTCGCCACAGTTGCTAGGTCATCCAACCACTCATGGCTCATAACGTCATGGGCATCTAAAAGCATGTCCACACACTTGGTCTATCACGACGTCTAACTCATCATGACATCTCTCTCTCTAACCACCACTTAGGGTTAGGGTTAGCATCATCCTCAGAGGATGTGCCAGGTCTCTACTTTTAATGGAGATCTCTGCCTCCACGACCAACTCTCTCTACTCATCCTCCTGACAAGAAGGTCTAGCCTCAGGTCTCTCCTGAGGGCAATGACAACTCATGTCATACGACCTAAGAATGTACCTATTCTTTAGTTTATAATTAAACTATTAAGCTTATGAACATGAAATCTTATTTACATGATTTTCATTAATTTGGTGGAGGATTCCTTAAACCTTATCAACTTTACCCATACCTCAAGAGGGTGAGGAAGAGAGAGAAAGCCCTAATCCTTAAAATCCTTAACAAAAATTGAGTTGAGAAGGGATGAACAAGATGAGAGAGTCCTAAAGGTATCTTATTTTGAGTCAAATCCTGAGACATTGACCAGGCAGTCACACAAATCTGGGAGTCCTCGTATTCTGACTAGCGGTGCGGAGGAAAATCTTGCCAGCCCCCAGACGTGATCCTTTTCTAAACACCACTTGTAACATCCCTGACCTGGGTTATGAATTAACACTAGGTGTTTTGTTCAATAAAAGTGATAATATGCTTGCTTTTATCTTTAAAAAGTAATTAAGGCTCAAGAGGAACTTAAATTGCAATTTTAGACCTTTTTTAATATTATAGAAATCAATATTTTGCTTATTTTGGACTAAAGTGCAAATTACCCAAGTTGAGGGGTTTATTTGAAAATTGTGCATGATGATATGTTATTCATGTGAATAATCATCATGAGAGTGAATATTATGCAAAGTTATATGGTTTGGGATAGCCTAAATTCTAAGAAAGAGCTGATAAAGCAATGTTTGTGCATGAAAACCTAGTTTTGGCGTAAAGTGCAATTTACCCAAAACCTAGGGTGCAATATGTAAGTTACCACTTCAATAAGGTCCCTAATGTTTCTTGGCATCATGTGGAGCAAAGAAAATGATAGGGGTGTCTCATTTGAATTAAGTTGGAGGAGAGAGAATCTTGATATTAAAATAATCAAGATTTAAGCATAATGGAAATATTATAGAAAAAATAAATAAAAAATTTGAAGGTCCTTCAACAAAAATCAAAATGGTGGAATTAGTATGTGTGTTTGGACGTCCTTGAGGTTTGCAAGGACCGAAAATATCTTAAGGAGGTGAAATTCCACTCACCTTATTATAAGGAAAAGAATTTCCACTCAAAAAGATATATTAATATTATAAGGGATTAAGGTGCTTAATTTCTTTTCCCTTAATCCATGGATAATGGAAGGGATCTCGGTGGGATTGAGTTGCCTTTGCATGCAATAAAACCAAGGAGGGGGTTGTGGCAACATTTTTGGAATTAATTGGTTTTTATAAGACATTTTCTCTTTCATCAATTTCTTATAAAAGAGCCTTTTCCAACCCACCTAAGGACTTTTTCGACCCCACTTCTTTTCCTTGATTGCAAAATCGACCAAGAAGACTAGGAACAGCAGGAAGCACGTCCCCAACCTGTTGGTAAGCCTTTGACCTTAGTTCTTCTTGATTTCATGGTGAAAATCATAAAACAATGTGTGATTCCTTCATTTCTTCACTCCATCTTCAACCCTAGCCGATCCTTTCACTCCAAAAGCTTGAGAAACTACCTTGGGAGGTTGCTAGAGCTTCAACCACCATTGGAGCCATGAAGCTTGGAGCTTGGGAACAGATTTAAAGGCAGGTTATATAACTTAAACCCTTAATCTTTGTCATTGAATTCGATTTCCTCATGCAATTGAGTTAATTGTTATTATTGCAATAGTTTGGCTTTATTAATGTAGTTGCCATGAAAAATGGCAGTAGTTCCGTGAGTCTAAAGGTTGAAGATGACAACCTGTTCATAAGCACACACCTTAATCAAAGATCAAGAGCAAACGGTCTTGGACCTTTGGTCCAAACGGTTTCATCAAACTGTTTGCGACCAAACGGTTTGCAAACTGTTTGGTGTCCTAGACTCCAAACCGCATGGATGAGTTGACCATTTGGTATAGTTGACCGTTTGAGGTATGAACTCAATCACATGTGGTATGATGATCCAATGGACTCAATTGATTGATCCAATGTGTGCACGATCCTTTAAGTGGAAACCCTAATCAAGTTGATTGAAGAAATCATTGATTGGTCCTAATGATTTCAAGACAATTTGGGTCAAATGGTCTTAAGATCATTTGATCCCAAATGGTCTTGAAACCTTTTGGGACCAAACAGTTTCAAAACCATTTGGTGGGTTAATGGTTGATCCTTGACCCGTGGATGATGATCTAATGGTTTAGATTGATGAACCCTTCAATTGAATAATCAATGGTCACTTCAATGGTGCAATTGGAAATCGATTTGATTGATAATTGACCTAGTGAGCCCTTGCGGTTTTGGGATTGATTTGGCCCAAACGGTCTTGAGACCATTTGAGACCAAACAGTCTTGAAACCGTTTGGGGCCAAACGGTTTCAAAACCGTTTGGGGTCAAACGGTTTCAAAACTGTTTGGTGGCAAACGGTTTCAAAACTGTTTGGTGGCAAACGGTTTCAAAACCGTTTGGTGATGGAACTTCAAGACCGCATGGAGGTTGATGATGGTTCAATTAGTTGGATGATTGAAGGCAATGATAGTTCCAATAATCCAAAGATGATTAGTAATGATAATCATTAAAGGTACAAAGGTTAAAACCCTAATAGTACCTAAGTGATTAATGTCAATTAAGGAAGGAACCCTAATTGCTTATAAGAGCAATGACTTGGTACACTATGTCTTTCATAGTTGTATGAACTTGACTAAGGGTTGATATGACCTAATCAAGTTGAGAGGAATGATAGCATGGAGTTGATACATGAGTTTGAATCATGTAGTGATTAAGGATATGACCTTTAAGTAAAGAGATCATGAAACCCTAATCATGAACATAAACCTTAATTGATAAAGGTGTTGAACCTTAACCCTAATCTAAGGCAATTATAATTGAAACCCTAATCCAAGGTATGGATGTAACCCTAATTTAGGATGATGATGTGTATGGACCCAATTAAGGGTAATGGATCATGAAACCCTAATTGGGATGAATAGTAAACCCTAATTAAGGGTAATGGATCATGAAACCCTAATTGGGATGAATAGTAAACCTTAATTATGGGTAATGGATCATGAAACCCTAATTGGGATGAATAGTAAACCCTAATTATGGGTAATGGAACATGAAACCCTAATTGGGATGAATAGTAAACCCTAATTGTGGATTATTGAATGTAAATCCTTTTATAGGGTGAATTTGATGTGAAACCCTAACTAAGGGTGGTTTCATGAGAAACCCTATTGTTTAATGAGCTGTGAAGCTCAAATCCAGGATAATTATATATAATTCTTAACAGACCCTAATCTTGGGCAATATGGTGATAAACCATATCTTTGATGTTATAATAGGATGAATATCCTTAAGTGACATGAAATGGGAAACCCTAACCCTGGTGAGGGAATAGTGGTGTTACCTATGAATATTGAATTCATAATTGTTGAACATGGTTCAGATATGCAATTAATATCACTGTTATCATCTGTGCTAACCATGCAGGTATGATGAAATGATGATCATGTCCAGGTATGAGCTATGATGTTTAATGCACTATTGTGATTGTACCTTGAGTGTCATTATATACCTTATTGCCTGGTAAGAGGAACAAGAGAGTTAATGGGCCTCAAGTACCATATGTGATGCTTATTATAACAAAGCATCATGTTTGCCTTGGTCAATTGACCTAAAGGTGATGGTTACCTGGAAAAGTGGTAACAATGCTTAATGAGGAATCAAGGGTTTAATTACCCAAGACCATATGATTATGGTGATGAAATTGAGAAGGGATGAGAACTCCCAGTTTTGAAATAAGGGATTGTGTTCCCAATATCTGTTAAAGACAGTTAAGTATTTGATGAAATTAGTACATGTTTCTTTATAGCATTGATATCATAAGTTATGTTTGAGAACTTGTCTGATGCTAAAAGAATATGAAAATGTACTTAATTAATCAAGAGAAATCTATTTATGTAGTGCTCTAGCCATAGAGCCATCATCGTCAGTAAATGGTGATGGTGAAATAGGTTTTCCTAAGGGATTTCCTGGAATTTGCATATTCTGAATATGTGGGGGTAAATGGGTGAAAATATCCTTACATCCTTGTGAAGAGATCGAGGGAAGGAAAACACTAAACCTATCAATCCCTCATGTGTCAGGATAGATGTATCATAAATCTACCGATGGTTGGGATGAATGTATCATTAATCTCCCAATGTTATTTTTATGTCGGGTCGATGGAGATAAACATTAATGCTTTCGATTACCGATGAGAGTGCAGTTGACACTGTAACTCTATAGCGAAGTTCCAGTATACCTTGGAAATCTAGTTGAGCAGTCGACACAGTTATGCTTGTAATCCTGTGCTGACCAGGATGTGGGAGGTCATGGGAATCTGGCTCTTCCATTGACCTATTTATGGTACCGATTTCGATTCTAGAAATGTTCGATTGGATTATGAGCGGTATACCTCATCTCCTTAGAGTTTAAATCTGTTTGTAAAATATAATCAGCCGTGTAGCGTATTTGCATAAGATTGAAATACGAGAACCACTGGTTGATGATATACTGCTTAATATGCCCTTGATACATAAATGTTACTTATGTCCTTTAAATTCATATTGAATATGAGACATGCTGCTTTATCAGTTTATAACTAAATTACTTGCATAAGAATGTTGCTCTAATTTGCACAGGTGTTGATTCATCTGCTACTGATTAATATTGTCCCACTGTTCAGATTATTTCTAATTAAACTGCAATGACAATGTTTTGGCGGAGAGTTAAATCTCCCGCTGGGGCAATTTTATAATTGTCTCACCCCCATGGGATCCAATGTTTTTAGGTAGACGCCGACGATAAGGCAGAAACTCTTCTGCAGGAGAAGAGCAGCAGCAGCAGGCACAAGGACATCAGTGATCCATCAGGTGGAGACCTTGGCTGTCTGGTTCTGTATAGTTAGTCCTATGAGTCGTGTTTGTACTCTCGGGTCCTAGGAGTTAGTGTTTTGACAATTCGATCTGAGATTTTGGCTTAATGCCTCAATATTTTTATACTGCTGATGTACAGTTTAATAGAACAGTTAATCTTGTAACTCTCGAGAGGAATAGTATGAGAGATGTACTAGTGAACTAGTATGTACTTGAAATACTTTGGTTCTGAATGAAAGAGTTTTCCTGTGAATGGATCTCTTGATAAATGGTTGTAATTTTTAGTGATTTTCAGTAATCAACTGCTAATTAATCGCTTCCGCATTAGTTAATCCTGTTTTCACGAGACGGACATCACAAGTAAAGTGGTATCAAAGCTCTAGGTTCGCTGAGTCTACAGAGACATAGGATTAAGGTTGTTGAGTCTGTTCTAAGTGTCTTCCAATTTATCTGATAGTGTCTTCTACTCATATAGGAGAAGAAGAACTAAGGATGTATGGATCACATGATGAACACGTTTCTAAGAGCAGTGTTGATGCACCGTGAGGTGGTGCAAGAGACCAAGACAGGGAGGAACATATACCTGAACAGCCCCAGTTCAACCCAGTTGATATGGGGAACCCAGCCTTCCAGGCGATGTTCGGGCAGTTTATGGCAGCTATGACCCACATGACAGATAGAATGCCAGTACATGCACCTAGGGCACCAGCCCATGATGAAAGACATAGTGTCGGAAAGACTTTTGAAAGGCTTAAGAGGGTAGGAGCTTTAGAGTATGCTGGTACAACCGATCCAGTAGATATTGACCTATGGTTGACCGATCTGGAGAAAGCCTTCAGAATCCTCATGATTCTTGATGATGAGAGGGTCAGACATGTTGTATATCTTTTAAAAGGGGGTGTTGGACATTGGTGGACCATTGAGGAAGGCAAAAGACCTATAGTTGTGATTGGATGTGATGAATTCAGGCATGAATTCGTTGCTAGATACTTTCCCAAGACATATCTAGATGAGAAGATATCTCAGTTTGAGAGAATCAAACAAGGACCTATGAATATTAGCGAGTATGAGGCTAGGTTCATGGAGTTGTTGCGGTTCTGTCCGCGCATGGCATCCAATGATGAGGAGAGAATTTGGCGGTTTGAGAAAGGGCTGAACGCTGAATTGACCACTCCGGTGTTTGCCCTGGAGAACTGAGAGAGGTTTGCAACTTTTGTGGAGTCTGTAAGACACATAGACAGGTTTGTAATTGAGAAGCGACAGACCAAGGGTAAGAAGGAATACCCGCAGTTTCAAGGATAGAGTGTTGGAAGTTTCAAGAAACCAAGGTATTATGTGCCTACACCACCACCAAGGTTCAATACCCAGACGCAGTGGACGTTAAGTAAGGGTAGAAACTATAGTCTACCACCGAAGGGAGCTCACAGCTCAGATTCTATGTCAGTAACAGGACCACCCAGACCACCGAGGGGGAATATAACCTGTTATAGATGTGGAATAGAAGGCCGTGTGGTGAGAGAGTGTCCTGAGAAGGTCAGGAGTGTGACCCAGCAACCGAGGCAGAGTCAGCAGGGCTCTTAGAGGCAACAACCTGGCAGTGGTGCTAGAGGATATGGACCAGCATCCCAAGTCGGTTCTTTGACATCTAATAACCAAGAACAGGGTCAACAGTAAGCGATAGCTTGGTTCTATGCTATGAATCAGCTTGAAGCAATAGTCAACCCTCAGGTTGTGACATGTTAGATGGAACTGCTTTATTCTGATATGTCTTTATCCTGCTTCGTATCTGTGTTAATTGATTCGGGTGATACACACTCTTTTATCACTCGAGAAGTGATTGATGACTGCAACATGATTGTCAGTCATAGAACAGATAGCTTGTTGTTAGAGACACCTTTGATGGGATCTGTAGTATTGCGGGAAGTGTGTTCTCCCAGCAATCTTTTCTTTTCTGATCACCGCATTCAAGTGGATCTTATACCACTTGATATGCATGGGTTTGATATAATTCTTGGGATGGACACCTTAGAGAAGTATAAGGTTGTCTTGGATTGTAGTTCCAAGCAAGCGGTGTTCACAGATGGTGGTGACACATGGATCTTTCAGGGAGATAGAAAGATTCTTCCCACATGTCTTGTGTCAGCTATGGTAGCTGAGAGGTTGATGAGACAAGGATGCCTTGCATTCTTAGCCCATGTGGTTGATACCACAATGGAGAGTCTTCATCCTTCTGAAGTTTCGATAGTCAGGGAATTTGAAGATGTATTCCCTGAAGAACTTCTAGGTGTTCCACCACCCCGAGAGATAGATTTTGAAATAAATCTAGTTCTGGGCACACAACCAATAGCACAAATGCCGTATAGGATGGCGCCTGCTGAAATGGCAAAGC
This sequence comes from Alisma plantago-aquatica, assembly GCA_963693085.1. NCBI lineage: Eukaryota > Viridiplantae > Streptophyta > Magnoliopsida > Alismatales > Alismataceae > Alisma > Alisma plantago-aquatica. The sequence continues at coordinate 1,380,069,867 of OY856412.1, forward strand.
TCAAGAAACAACTGCAAGAGGTTCTTGAGAAGGGTTTTATCTGACCGAGTACTTCACCCTGGGGTGCTCCAGTCCTTTTTGTTAAGAAAAAGGATGGGTATATGCGATTATGGATTGACTATAGACAGTTAAATAAGATAACTATAAAGAACAAGTATCCTCTACCGAAGATTGATGACTTGTTTGACCAGTTGCACGGTGCGACTGTCTTTTCTAAGATAGATCTGAGGTCGGGATACCATCAGTTATGTATCAAGAAGGGTGACATACCTAAGTCTGCCTTTAGGACAAGGTATGGTCACTATGAGTTCATAGTTATGTCATTTGGACTAACTAATGCACCAGCTGAATTTATGGAACTCATGAATAGAATCTTTCGACCTTTTCTGGATCAGTGTATAGTCATCTTCATAGATGACATCTTGATCTACAGTAGAGATGCTCAACAGCATGAGCAGTATCTTCGTCAGGCTCTAACTTTGCTAAGAGAGCATGAGTTATATGCTAAGTTTAGCAAATCTGAGTTCTGGTTACCAGAAGTTTCCTTTCTTGGACACGTAATATCTGCCTCAGGTATTTGTGTTGATCTTAAGAAGGTGGAATCTGTCCTGCAATGGAAGCAGCCGAAGATACCGACTTAGATAAGAAGTTTCCTAAGGCTGGCAGGCTATTACAGGAGGTTCATTAAGAACTTTAGTTCAATAGCCTTACCCCTGACCAAGTTGACAAGGAAGGAGATTCCTTTTGTCTGGAATGACAAGTGTGAACAATATTTCCAGTTGCTGAAAGAAAGGTTAACATGTGCACATGTGCCGGTGCTACCTGAGCAAGGAAAGGGGTACATAGTCTTCTGTGATGCATCTAAGAATGGCTTAGGATGTGTGTTGATGCAGGATAAGCAAGTGATTTCTTTTGCTTCTCGACATCTTAAGAAACACGAGGAGAATTATCCGACACACGGTCTAGAGTTAGTTGTTGTGGTTCATGCCTTGAAGATCTGGAGACATTATCTCTATGGAGAAACATTCCAGATTTCCACATACCATAAGAATCTGAAGTATATCTTTTCTCAGCACGAGCTTAACATGAGGCAATGCCACTGGATGGAATTAATCAAGGACTATGATTGTGCAATTGATTATCATCCAGGAAAAGCCAATGTGGTTGTTGATGCACTAAGTAGGAAATCAGCAACACCAGCCCTAGATAAAGCACAACTAAATTCCTTGGTGTGCTATAAGAGGGATATGTTTATATCCTTGAGGAAAGACAATGTACAGCTTAAAGTGTCATTGTTAGCCAGGTTGTTAGCTGAGATGCACATAAAACCAACTCTGAGACAGTAGATTAAAGAAGCATAGCAGACTGATTCTATGATTCACCAGATCAGATCAGAATATGGCAGTGAGAAATGGGATGGTTTCCATGATTCTGATGATCAGGTAGCCTGTTACCATGGTAGGATGGTAGTACCTGATGTTGACAACCTGAGAAAGTTAGTCCTGGAAGAGGCACATTCTTCAATGTATGCTATGCATCCAGGGAGCACCAAGATGTATCATAACCTAACAGATATGTATTGGTGGCCTGGTTTGAAGAAGGATGTTGCTGAGTTTGTTATGTGGTGTTTGGTGTGTCAGTAGGTTAAAGCTGAACATCAAAACCCCGCAGGAACAATGCAACCCCTATCTATACCGCAGTGGAAGTGGGATCATGTAACTATGGACTTTGTGGTTGGTTTGCCTAGAACAGCCAAAAGTCATGATTCCATTTGGGTAATAGTTGATAGGTTGACAAAGACAGCACATTTCTTACCTGTCAAAACAACCTATACAGCTGAGAAGCTGGCACAACTATATGTAGATGAGATAGTGCGTTTGCACGGGGTACCAGTTACCATAGTTTCTGATAGAGGTCCTCATTTTATGAGTCATTTTTGGGAATGACTTCATAAAGCTTTGGGTACACAGCTGAGGTTTAGTACAACTTTTCATCCTCAGGCAGATGGACAGTTTGAGAGGACAATACAAACCTTGGAGGACTTGCTTAGGGCATGTGTCCTTCAGTTTGTGGGGAGTTGGGATCTACATCTGAGCTTGATAGAGTTTGCTTATAATAATAGCTATCAGCATAGTATTGACACGGCACCATATGAGGCTTTGTATGGTAGACGTTGTAGATCTCCTCTATGTTGGTATGAAACTGGTGAATATCAACTTTTGGGTCCTGAGCTGGTTCAACAAACAACTGAGAAGATAAAGATCATACAACAACAGTTGAAAACAGCCCAGGATAGATAGAAATCCTATGCTGACAAGCGTCATAGACCCTTAGAATTCCAAGTCGGAGACAGGGTGTACCTTAAGGTTTCACCTTGGAAAGACATCCTGAGATTTGGAAAGAAAGGAAAGTTAGCTCCTATATTTATGGGGCCTTATCCAATCATTGAGAGGATGGGAAAGGTGGCATATAAGCTGGAGTTACCACCTGAGTTGCATAGATTTCATCTGGTGTTCCATATATCTATGCTGAGGAAGTGTCATCCTGACACTGAGTTAGTTCTACAACCTGTGGAGGTAGAACTAAATGATGACATATCTTATGTTGAAGGACATGTGTTGATTCTTGATAAAAGAATCAAGAAGTTGAAAAAGAAAGACATAAGTCTTGTAAAAGGTCTCTGGAATCACCGTGGCATTGAAGAAGCTACATGGGAACTAGAGGATGAGATGAGGAAATATCCTACTCTTTTCTCTTAATGTTTTGTTGATGATTTCGGGGACGAAATCATTGTAAGGGGTGGATAAACTTGTAACGTCCATGACCTGGGTTATGAATTAACCCTAGGTGTTTTGTTCAATAAAAGTGATCATATGCTTGCTTTTATCTTTAAAAAGTAATTAAGGCTCAAGAGGAACTTAAATTGCAATTTTAGTCCTTTTTTAATATTGTTGAAATCAATATTTTGCTTGTTTTGGACTTAAGTGAAAATTCCCAAGTTGAGGGGTTTATTTGCAAATTTTGCATGATGATATGTTCTTCATGTGATTAAGCATCATGAGAGTGAAGATGATGCAGAGGTATGGCTTGGGATAGCCTGAATTCTAAGAAAGAGCTGATAAAGCAATGTTTGTGCATGAAAACCTAGTTTTGGTGTAAAGTGCAATTTACCCAAAATCTAGGGGGCAATATGTAAGTTACCACTTTAATGAGGTCCTTAATGTTTCTTGGCATCATGTGGAGCAAAGAAAATGAGAGGGGCGTCTCATTTGAATTAAGTTGGAGGAGAGAGAATCTTGATATTAAAATAATCAAGATTTAAGCATAATGGAAACATTAATGCAAAAATAAATAAAATAATTGAAGGGCCTTCAACCAAAATCAAAATGGTGGAATTTAGGTGTGTGTGTGTGGACGTCCTTGAGGTTTGTAAGGACCGAAAATATCTTAAGGAGGTGAAATTCCACTCACCTTATTATAAGGAAAAGAATTTCCACTCAAAAAGATATATTAATATTATAAGGGATTAAGGTGCTTAATTTCTTTTCCCTTAATACATGGATAATGGAATGGATCTCGGTGGGATTGAGTTTCCTTTGCATGCAAGAAAACCAAGGATGAGGTGGTGGCAACATTTTTGGAATTAATTGGTTTTTATAAGACATTTTCTCTTTCATCAATTTCTTATAAAAGAGCCTTTTCCAACCCACCTAAGGACTTTTTCGACCCCACTTCTTCTCCTTGCTTGCAAAATCGACCAAGAAGGCTAGGAACAGTAGGAAGCACGTCCCCAACCTGTTGGTAAGCCTTTGACCTTCGTTCTTCTTTATTTCATGGTGAAAATCATAAAACAATGTGTGATTCCTTCATTTCTTCACTCCATCTTCAACCCTAGCCGATTCTTTCACTCCAAAAGCTTGAGAAATGACCTTGGAGGTTGCTATATCTTCAACCACCATTGGAGCCGTGAACCTTGGAGCTTGGGAACGGATTTGAAGGTGGGTTATATAACTTAAACCCTTAATCTTTGTCATTGAATTCGATTTCCTCATGCAATTGAGTTATTTGTTATTATTGCAATAGTTTAGCTTGATTAATGTAGTTGCCATGAAAAATGATAGTAGTTCTATGAGTCTAAAGGTTGAAGATGACAACCTGTTCATAAGCACACACCTTAATCAAAGATCAAGAGCAAACGGTCTTGGACATTTGGTCCAAACAGTTTCATCAAACCGTTTGGGACCAAACGGTTTGCAAACCGTTTGGTGCCCTAGACTCCAAACCGCATGGATGAGTTGACCGTTTGGTATAGTTGACCGTTTGAGGTCTGAACTCAATCACATGTTGGATGATGATCCAATGGACTCAATTGATTGATCCAATGTGTGCACGATCCTTTAAGTGGAAACCCTAATCAAGTTGATTGAAGAAATCCTTGATTGGTCCTAATGATTTCAAGACAATTTGGGTCAAACGGTCTTGAGACCGTTTGAGCCCAAATGGTCTTGAAACCGTTTGGGACCAAACGGTTTCAAAACCATTTGGTGGTTTAGTGGTTGATTCTTGACCCATGGATGATGATCTAATGGTTTAGATTGATGAACCCTTCAATTGAATAATCAATGGTCACTTCAATGGTGCAATTGGAAATCGATTTGATTGATAATTGACCTAGTGAGCCCTTGCGGTTTTGGGACTGATTTGGCCCAAACGGTCTTGAGACCGTTTGATACCAAATGGTCTTCAAACCGTTTGGGGCCAAATGGTTTCAAAACCGTTTGGGGTCAAACGATTTCAAAACTGTTTGGTGGCAAACAGTTTCAAAACCGTTTGGTGATGGAACTTTAAGACGGCATGGAGGTTGATGATGGTTCAATTACTTGGATGATTGAAGGCAATGATAGTTCCAATAATCCAAAGATGATTAGTAATGATAATCATTAAAGGTACAAAGGTTAAAACCCTAATAGTACCTAAGTGATTAATGTCAATTAAGGAAGGAACCCTAATTGCTTATAAGAGCAATGACTTGGTACACTATATCGTTCATAGTTGTATGAACTTGACTAAGGATTGATATGACCTAATCAAGTTGAGAGGAATGATAGCATGGAGTTGATACATGAGTTTGAATCATGTAGTGATTAAGGGTATGACCTTTAAGTAAAGAGATCATGAAACCCTAATCATGAACCTAAATCTTAATTGATAAGGTTGTTGAACCTTAACCCTAATCTAAGGCAATTATAATTGAAACCCTAATCCAAGGTATGGATGTAACCCTAATTTAGGATGATGATGTGTATGGACCTAATTAAGGGTAATGGATCATGAAACCCTAATTGGGATGAATAGTAAACCCTAATTAAGGGTAATGGATCATGAAACCCTAATTGGGATGAATAGTAAACCCTAATTATGGGTAATGGATCATGAAACCCTAATTGGGATGAATAGTAAACCCTAATTATGGGTAATGGATCATGAAACCCTACTTGGGATGAATAGTAAACCCTAATTGTGGATTATTGATTGTAAATCCTTTTATAGGGTGAATTTGATGTGAAACCCTAACTAAGGGTGGTTTCATGAGAAACTATGTTGTTTAATGAGTTGTGAAGCTCAAATCTAGGATAATTCTATGTAATGCTTAACAAACCCTAATCTTGGGCAATATGGTGATAAACTGTATCTTTGATGTGATAATAGGATGAATATCCTTAAGTGACATGAAATGGGAAACCCTAACCCTAACCCTAACCCTAACCCTGGTGAGGGAATAGTGGTGTTACCCATGAATAGTGAATTCATAATTGTTGAACATGGTTCGAATATGCAATTAATATCACTATTATCATCTATGCTAACCATGCAGGTATGATGGAATGATGATCATGGCCAGGTATGAGATATGATGTTTAATGCACTATTGTGATTGTACCTTGAGTGTCATAATATACCTTGTTGCCTGGTAAGAGGAACAAGAGAGTTAATGGGCCTCAAGTACCATATGTGATGCTTATTATAACAAAGTATCATGTTTGCCTTGGTCAATTGACCTGAAGGTGATGGTTACCTGGAAAAGTGGTAACAATGCTTAATGAGGAATCAAGGGTTTAATTACCCAGGATCATATGATTATGGTGATGAAATTGAGAAGGGATGAGAACTCCCAATTTTGAAATAAGGGATTGTGTTCCCAATATCTGTTAAAGATAGTTAAGTATTTGATGAAATTAGTACATGTTTCTTTATAACATTGATATCATAAGTTATGTTTGAGAACTTGTCTGATGCTAAAAGAATATGAAAATGTACTTAATTAATCAAGTGAAATCTATTCATGTAGTGCTCTTACCATAGATCCATCATCGTTAGTAAATGGTGATGGTGAAATAGGTTTTCCTATGGGATTTCCTGGAATTCGCATATTATGAATATGTGGGGGTAAATGGGAGAAAATATCCTTACATCCTTGTGAAGAGATTGAGGGAAGGAAAACACTAAACCTCTTAATACCTCATGTGTCGGGATAGATGTATCATAAATCTCCCAATGGTTGGGATGAATGTATCATTAATCTCCCAATGTTATTTTTATGTCGGGTCGATGGAGATAAACATTAATGCTCTCGATTACCGATGAGAGTGTAGTTGACACTGTAACTCTATAGCGAAGTTCCAGTATACCCTGAAAAGCTATTTGAGCAGTCAACACAGTCCTGCTTGTAGTCCTGTGCTGACCAGGATGTGGGAGGTCATGGGAATCCGGCTCTTCCATTGACATATTTATGGTACCGATTTTGATTCTAGAAATGGTCAGCTGGAGTATGAGCGGTATACCTCATCTCCTCACAGCTTAAATCTGTTTGTAAAATATAATCAGTCGCGTAGCGCATTTGCATAAGATTGAAATACGAGAACCACTGGTTGATGATATACTTCTTAGTATGCCCTTGATACATAAATGTTACTTATGTCCTTTAAATTCATATTGAATATGAGACATGCTACTTTATCAGTTTATAACTGAATTACTTGCATAAGAATGTTGCTCTACTTTGCCAAGGTGTTGATTCATCTGCTACTGATTAATATTGTCCCACTGTTCAGTTTATTTCTAATTAAACTACAATGACAATGTTTTGGCAGAGAGTTAAATCTCTCGCTGGGGCAATTTTTATAATTGTCTCACCCCCATGGGATCCAATGTTTTTAGGTAGACGCAAACGACAAGGTAGAAACTCTTCTGCAGGAGAAGAGTAGCAGCAACAATCACAGGGATAGCAATGATCCATCAGGTGGAGACCTTGTCTGTATGGTTCAGTATAGTTAGTCGTATGAGTCGTCTATGTACTCTCGGGTCCTAGGAGTTAGTGTTTTGACAATTCGATCTGAGATTTTAGCTTAATGCCTCTAGATTTTTATATTGCTGATGTACAGTTTAACAGAGCAGTTAATCTCATAATTCTCGAGAGGAATAGTACGAGAGATGTACTAGTAAACCAGTATGTACTTGAAATACTTTGGTTCTGAATGAAAGAGTTTTCCTGTGAATGGATCTCTTGATAAATGGTTTTAATTTTTAGTGATTTTCAGTAATACACTGCTAATTAATCGCTTCCGCATCAGTTAATCTTGTTTTCGCAAGACGGACGTCACACCACTGTCTTTCGGAAAATCCTCTAATAACTCCCTTGGATTCTACAGAGTTTGTAAAATTTAATAAATATTAAAGATCAAATGAGGAACCTATGCTCTGATACTAAATGTAACGACTCCACCTCCCGATAACCCCCAATTAAGGGAGACCAAGAGGTCCGAGCCGTTATCCCAATTTCTGGATCAAAAGTTCAACAAATAATCAATAATAATTATCAAATTCTACCAGACTATACTGAAAAGCTATACTAAAATAAAATTTTGCATACCTTTTGAAAAACTTGGATTTCTATTCTTCTATCCACATATGAAAACTATTCTAACTAATCCTCCTTGCACTTTAATTCATGTAATCACAATATGCCAATTTACTATTTGTCCTTTTCAATGTTGTACCTAAAACGCCGACAAACAAAACGTTGATCAGCATAAATGAATATGCCGGTATGTGGGGGAAACAATAATCTTATAATTAACTGTAACAACATATTGCAGTCAATTATGATTTAGCAAACAACTTTACGTTTTCAGCATAACTGCTCAATCCATACTTACCCTAGCCTCTGCGTTGTCCCTGCAGTGGACCTGGATGCTACCTTCCTTATGGTAGATCCCCATTAAACCCCTCATGATCCTACCTAACTCGTGAACCAATTTCCAGGGTTGAGTCACATGGCACTACCCATAGGTAGCCCACTCCTTAACTCATGGTGTGCTAAAGAGTCTCATGGCACTACATGTGGGTAGCCCAATTTCTAACTCTTGATAACCTGATGACCCCACTTAACAAGTAGACCCTTTACCAAGTTACCCTTTTCATCATTAGCAAAGCCACAGAGGAGGACCAAGATCTAAGCCAGTCATGTATGCATATGTATGGTGATAATCATAGTCACTTTATAGTTGCATGAAATAAAATTCATCCAAGCAGTTATTTTTAGGCAACCGATAAAACATCTGGGATTCGCCGTGAAACTAAAGTGATTAACCATAAGCGTAACCACATACCTGTCAGGCTGATTTGAGACAGAATAATCCAATCAATCAAGAAATCCAAATAGGCAAGCAAGCACACAATGAGATCGTGAAATTTGCATACAATTTCCTATTATTGATCATGCCATCAAGATCTATTAAACCTAGCTCGCTTCCTAGGGTTTCTAGTCCACTTTTAGGGTTTCCATTGCAATCAGGGTTTCACTTCCTTTTTTTACTATTTTAAACCCTAATTTTATACAATTACTCGCAAACCCTAATTATCTCATCTATTCTTCACAAAAGATATTAAGGTTACCTTTTAACAACATATAACCCTAATTTCATATTAAAGGCGCAATTAAACATCAATTAAGTCCAGTATGCCTCTTTTCATTACAACTGCCAATTTTATCCTTTTAATTCATGACAAGATCTTTAGGCCCATTTATCATTATTGGTTCCTTTCAAATTAACAATTCATAGTTCATTATGATCTAAATCACATATGAACTCTATTTAGCATTAATTCCACCTTTATCCATTAGAAAAACCCTAATTTCCATATTAAGGGTATTTACCCACAATTAGCAACCTTTATACTCAAAATAGCTTAGAACCATCATATCTCAGCTTTATTTATGAATTTGAATAATTAAAGTCATCAAGAGTCATAATTACTAACATTAGGGTTTCAAGGCCCATTAAAGCTCATTCATGTACATGGAACTCTAAATCAAATTGATTATGTGCAAAGTTTATCTGTTTTGTTCTTAATGTACCTTTTTACAATTAACATGTTAATATCAACTTTAGTCATCCATTAAACCCTACTAAATACATTAATCGTCTCAAAATAGGGTTTCTTAATCATTAAAGCATTAACGTTGATAACTTTACTACTTTTCGAATTGCAATCAGAAAAAGGTTTCATTTATATTTTTATTGCATTCCTCATGTTCTTCTGAGCAAAATTCATAATTATACACATTCATCCGAGCTACCATTAATTAGATATGAATTTCGCAAGAATTTACTTACTTGAGCCAATGGCAGGCCGCCACATCGCCAAACCCATGCAACGTTGCCGATTTGGAAAACATAACCAAGTTACGATTGTGCCCTCACGTAAGTGGTCATTTCTTCATCCCACGGAGGAGCATAAATGTCTAATGGTCTGGTCTTCTTCTTCCTTGCGCACCCTAGCACAACAGTTGATGTAGCTGACCACGGGGGGTCTCCTCCCACCTTCCCAGGGTCTAAGGGGCACCGGCGCCCGACCTCTGCCGACCTCCGTCGTGCCCTCCCAAGCCCCAAACCATGACCGAGATGGTTGGGGGCGAGAGCACTGGGCCTGCAACTCGCAGTTGTGATGTAGCCTTACTGCAGTTGTTGTGCGATGGCCGAGTGCTAGGGGATGATAGCCAAAACATCTCCAGGTCATTGAGGGTACACTGGACCTCCATCATGATGACTCCATATCCCCTCGTTGGCCCCAAGGTTGCTCTACCCTCCCATGACTAGGGTTTGTACGAAAAAGAAGAAGGAGAATAGAGAGAGATGTATGGGATTATCTTGGGCTTGGACTAAGGCTCCAACCCTTATATAGGGGAGGATAGCAGTGCCCTAGGATGCCTATCTATGAGATCTAAGACTCTTTCCTACTAGGAAACCATATTCCTTTATGAAGAAGCAATCTTCTCTCTCTAAAGAAAAACTATTTGATATTCTTTATTCTTTAGATATTAGGATTTCGAAAATCACCTCATTTATTCTCTTTGTACTTGCCTTTTAATGAATTTCTATTTCTTTTAGTAGAAAATACCTCCTTTTTAACAATGCCACCAAATTCATTAATTATTCATCACATTATCCTCTTATTTTGCATTATTGGTATTTTCTCTTTCTTTTTCTTCATTGGGGCTCCTTGGACCCCAAGAAACTCTAATAATTTGAAATCATTTTTAGTGGATACTCATTATCCTTCTAGATGCATCTATATCCATTATTTCTCATTATCTTACTTATTTCTTTATTAAAATATCTCTTTTTGAGGATTTCTCTTTATCTCTCTTTTTATTTTCCTTATTGGAATTCCTTTTAACATTAGGAACCTTATGGATATGAAAATCCACTAAAGATAACTCAATTATACCTCTTTCCACTTATTTCCCACATTTTATCATTGTTTTCAATTTCTTTCTTAATAAAGAAATATTTAATTGATCTTTTCTTTTTCTTGTTGTATTATCTTTGCAACTTTGGACTCCTTGGAACCCAAGGAACCCAAGAGGCATGAAATCCACCTTTGAATTATATTCTTTTGCCTTCTAGAGGTTTCTACATCTTTCTTTTCTCTATTTCTTATTAATAATGAAGTTTCATTTGTCCTATCCTTGTTATTGGGCCCAATAGCTAATAAAGCCCACAAAACAACCAACAAGGCTATTGTAAACAAAATCCTTTTATTCAAAGCAAATTATATCATTATTTGTTCAAATATCTTTAATATGAGAAATTACTTTTCTCACCAAAAGAACCCAAAATTTGGGGTTGTAACAAATTTCTTGGGTAGACAAGTCTTTGAGGCCCACCCCTATAGTTTCCTTGGTTTCGATTATAATTGTTTTGTAATCTAGGTGGTAGTCTATTGGAAGACCCCCCTTATGTCTGGTGTTGTGGGTTGGCAGTTCCCGCAGGATTCCCATACTGAAAACTGGGGTGGTTTCTTGGTTGATCCAGATTATAGTATACTTGGCCTAGTATGGAGTGGATAGAATTCACTTGCTCTATTAGTTGATCCTTGGGATGTTCAATAATTGGTTCATATTGTAGTTGCGGTGGTTGTAGATCCATCATTACATTGTATAGGAGACCACATGATAATGTGGGGTGATCAGACGCATGACAAGCTTCGTAAGTCTCAGTGGCTGCTTTGACTTGTTGAACCTGGGAATTCTTCTTTCTATCGTATTCCCCAAATGATGTTTCAAGAACTTGTTGCTTATGATCTATGGTTTTTAGAGATTTGGCGATGGCTTTCAACTCTACATATTCCTCAGCTTTACAAACCTTTAGAACTCCTCTGGTAGATGGCCTTCCCCAATTAGATTGGTTCTCGGCTCTGAGTGTGACAATCTTCCAGGCATCTTTATAATTCGTTCGCATGAAATTCCCCCCAGATGAGGAATCTAAAAACTTCTTAATGTCATCACTTACTCCTCTATAGAATGTTTCGATGAGCTGATGTTGTGAGATTCCATGTTGTGGACATTTCCTTAGTAATTCCTTAAATCATTCCTAGGATTCTGCTAGTGATTCTCCAGGAAGTTGGGAGAACTAGTTGATCTGTCCCCTAATCTGGTAGGTCAATGAGGGAGGAAAGAACTTTTCAAAAAAAAATTCTTCCAAGGGAGCCCAAGTGGTGATTGGCTCTCCATCTAATGAGTTATACCAACTTAATGCCCTTCCAGACAGAGTAAAGTTGAAAAGTCGAAGCATGATTGCATCATTAGTAGCTCCGGTCTGTGGTACCAATCGATAGAGTATCTTGAATCACTTCAAATGATCCATGAAATCCTCTCCAGCATTCCCAGAGAATGAGATGCCTTACATGATTTGGATCCATTGTGTTCGGATCTCAAAGTTGGGAGCATTGATGAGAGGTGGTTGGACTGGGTGTGTGGCATCCAGCTCATAAAAACCTGATTTACTTAAGTGGAAGCGTTCATTTGCAGTGGATTACTATAAATCACTCAAAATTAAAACCTTTTATAAAGAGATCCGACAAAGGGAAAACTCTTTCAAAAAGAACCAAAGTAATTCAATTACATTCTATTTCACTAGTACATCTCTTGTACCTTTCCTTCTCGAGGATTACAAGCATCAGTTGTCCTACTTAAAACTATACATGGGCAACATAAAAACATTGAGGCATCAAGCCAACATCTCAGATCGATTCATTAAAAACCATCTACTGACTCAGAGGACCTAAGAGTACAAAGACGACACATAGGACTCTATATACACATATACAAGACATGACAACCAGTGTCTCCACCTGAGAATTTAATGTTGTCCCTGCTGCTGCTGCTGCTCTTCCCCTGCTGTAGGGTTTCTACCTCTTCCTCCGCGTCTACCTAAAAAGTTGGATCCCACAGGGGTGAGACAATTGTAAAATTGTCCCAACGGGAGATATAACTCTCTGCCAGAAACATTATTATTGTATTTTAATAAGAATAAACTGAATAGAGGAAACATAAATATTTAACATTAGTTAAATCAATGTCTAAACAGATTAGAGCAATATTCTTGTTCTAAGCATTTCAGCTATAGCTTGATAAAGCAGCATGTCACTTATCCAATCAGGAATATAAAGAATATGTATAACATTTATCCACTATACTAAGCAAGATAACATCAACCAATGATTCTTGTATTTCAATCTTAAGAAAATATGCTACACGACTCATTACATTTTACAATCATACTTAATGCCCTGAAGAGATGAAGTATACCATTCATGCTCCAACCGACCATGATTACGTTAAGTATCGGTACCACACAAGGTCAATGGAAGAGCCAGACTCCAAGACCTCAACCTTCTCGGTCAGTACAAGGTTATATAGCAGAGACATCTTGTGTCAAACTGCAATTAGCTTGACATGGTATATTGGCATCTTCGCTATAGAGTTATAGCCTGCATCATATACTCTCTTCAGGTTTATGGCCCGTAGCCAATGACTGGTATCATATCATGGAGTCATGGCCCGTAGCCATACTCTTACTGGGGTATGGTCCGTAACCAATCCCATACATAGGATATAGCCCGCAGCCATTCCTATGGAATATGAGGATATAATTGCCCAATTACCCCCACATATTCAAAAATATGTGCTTCGAGTTAAACTCGTTTCACCATTCAGCAAATTATGACGCTGATGGATCTGTTGTAACATCCCTGACCTGGGTTATGTTATAACCCTAGGTGTTTTGCTTAATAAAGTTTATTAGATGCTTGCTCTTATCTTTTGAAAAGTAATTAAGGCTTGTGAGGAACTTATATTTCAATTTCTGTCCTTTTTGAATAATGTTGAAACATTGTTCTTGTTAAAATTAGACTAAAGTGCAAATTACCCAAGTTGAAGGGTTAACTTGCAAATTGCACATGATAAAATGTTCCTCTGATGTTGATACATCATAAGAATGAATATGATGTAGTGGTATGGTTTCTACAAAGCTTGGGCATCAAGATAAAGCTTGTAGAGCAATCCTTGTGCATTAAAACCTAGTTTTGGTGTAATGTGCAAATTACCCAAAACCTAGGGTTCAATATGCAAAATATCACCTCTAGAGTGTCTCTCATGTTTCTTGGCCTCAAGTAGAGAAAATAAAATGAGAAGGTCACCTCATTTGAATTATCATGGAGGAGAGAGAATTTGACATTAAAATAATCAAGATTTAAGCATAAATGGAGCTTTAATTTAATTTAATGCAAAAAGAAATAAATTAATTACGGAGCCCATCAAACAATAGTTGAGGGATGTGTTTTCAATTGTTTTGGACGATCTTGTGCCTTTCTATGGCACAAAAAGATCTTGGTTGAGTGGAAGCCACTCATATTAATATAATAAAAAGTAATATCCACTAAAAGGTTGGATATTAATATAAAACTCTGTAAGGTGCTTAATTTCTTTTCCATTAATTCTTGGATCATGGAGATGTTTTGCAAGAAAATTAAGGTGGCTTCTTGTCCAAGTAATGGAGGGGGATTTGGTGGAAATAATTTTGGAATTAAAGAAAATAATCCTTTTTCTCTTTCATTGAAATCCCTTATACATATCTTTTTCCAATACACTTAAGGACCTTTTCCTTAGTTTTCTTTTCTCACCTTGATTTGGCTGACCAAGGGAGAGCTCAGGAGCAGGAGAAGGATGACCATAACCTGTTGGTAAGTTTTAATCATCTTCTACCTCGGATTCATGGTGGAAACCCTAAATCAATGCTTGATTATTGGTTTTCTTCACTCGATTTCCGATCCTAGCCAACTTGTTCATCCAAAAGCTCAAGGACGGACCTTGGATAGTTGCGAGAACTCCATCCACCATTAGAGACTTGGATCTTGGAGCTTGGGATCATATTTAGAGGCAGGTTTTATAACTTAAACCCTTAATCATTGCTATTGCATCCTTCTCTTCAATAATCGTTGGTTAATTATCTTCTTTTGATACTCTTTTGATTCCCTGCTGAAAATCCCATGAAAAACGGTTGTTGTTCTTGGATGTACGAAGGAAGAATATGATGACATCATCATAGCCAAACGGTTTCAAGTCAACTTTACTAAACGGTTTCCCAAACCGTTTGGGAGCAAACGTTTTCAAACCGTTTGAAGGGAAACAGTTTCACCAAACTGCATGAGGGAAAATGGTTTAAGACTGTTTGGAGGTGTTGACCAGGGTTGACCATTTGGAAATCTATTGAAAATAATGTAGGTTAATGACCCATCAATTATAATTGATTAGTTCTAATTGGTTCACTAGTTGAAGGTCAATCAATCACCAAAACCCTAATCGGGTTGAGTGCTGATTTGATAAGTGATTGAGTTGGAAACTTGGGTTGATTGACCCAAACGGTTTTAAAACCGTTTGGGGATCACCCAAACGGTCTCAAGACCATTTGTTGATCACCCAAGGCCGTTTGGAGGTCTAGGGTTAGGTATGGTTGAGCAATTGAAGATCCAAAGATGCTAGGTTGAAGTATAATCAATTGCTGATTTGGTGACAAATCCTAGGATCCAAGCCCTAATTGAATGACTTGGTTAATGATGATGTGATGGGCAAACAGTCTCAAGACCGTTTGGAGGTCATCCAAATGACCTCAAGATCGTTTGGGGTCAGGTCATGATCAATTTGTATGAAGATTCAATGGTTTCAAAGTAACTAATCTCATATTGATTAACATTGAAGGATCATCGATTCCAAACCCTAATCCAATTGATTCAAACCCTAATTGATGATCAATTGAGGGTCAATTGAGGGTCAAATCAGTTGAAGGTTGACCTAGTTAACTCAATTGAATTATGGTGATAGGTCCATGTGATGATTGGTTACATGAATTCAATGGTTGAAGGAAACAACATTGAGAATCCTAAATCGATTAGATTGGTTGAGACCCTTTTTGGTCCATGCAGTTTTGAGGAGGTTTGGACCAAACGGTCTCAAGACCATTTGAGTCCAAATGGTCTCAAGACCATTTGGGACCAAATGGTAAACGGACCAAACGATCCTAAACTGGTTGAGTTCATGCGGTTTCAAAACTTCACTTTAGCAAATGATCTTGAGGGTCATCTTCAGCAAACGATCTTGAGGGTCAACTTTAGTAAACGGTTTCAAGTGACCACCTTTAGCAAACAGTTTCAAGTGTACAACTTTGGCAAATGGTTTCAAGTGTGCACCTTTAGCAAACGGTTTCAAAGGTCACCTTTACCAAACGGTTTCATGGTTTGAGCAAGACCGTTTGAGGTCTGACTTGGTCAAGACCGTTTGGTGGATAACTAACCAAAACCGCATGGGTAGTTAAAGTGGTTAAAGGACAAATTAATTAATTTATTAATACATGATGTAATAAAAAATGATTATAGTAATTGTATCTTAATGAGATAAGGTGATTACTACCTTTAAATAATTAAGCTTTAATGATCATGGTGATAATGACATAACTCATGGTGTCAATTCTTCTTCAAGCTGAGTTGACTTAGCCTAATCAAGGCTGAAGCAAACATAATCCTATAGAGGATGAGAGAGAAAAGACTTCCTACATGAATGATAATCATGTAGTGGAGTTTCAATATGAATAAATGTTTAATTAGGGTATGATCCTTAATAGTGAGATCAAAGAACCCTAAAGGATAATGAATCATAACCCTAATGGGGGTATTGATAGGTGAAATCCTAATACATGATGATGGTACGATCTTAATTCATAATAATGACATGTGATACCCTAATTCAGGGTACTTTGATGATCACTCCTACTTAGGGTAAATAGTAAACCCTAATCTAGGGTGATGCAATATGAATAGTAAACCCTAACCTAGGGTAATGGGATGTGAATAGTAAACCCTAATCTAGGGTGATGCAATATGAATAGTAAACCCTAATTGTGAATTGTTGAATATAAACCCTAATCTAGGGTGATGTAATGTGAATAGTAAACCCTAATTGTGGGTTAATGAATATAAACCCTAATCTAGGGTGATGCAATGTGAATAGTAAACCCTAACCTAGGGTAATGGGATGTGAATAGTAAACCCCAATCTAGGGTGATGCAATAGGAATAGTAAACCCTAATTGTGAATTGTTGAATATAAACCCTAATCTAGGGTGATGTAATGTGAATAGTAAACCCTAATTGTGGGTTAATGAATATAAACCCTAATCTAGGGTGATGCAATGTGAATAGTAAACTCTAATTCCAAATAAGGTGAATGAAAATGTGAAACCCTAATTCTGGGTTATACTTTATAGCATGAAGCTCTAAGGTTGGATAATGAAATGATGAGTCATTAATCATAATTGAGCTAAGGGGATGTTTAACCCTAATTAAAATAAAAAGGGAAACCCTAACCCTAGAAAGGGTATAGTGGTGCAACCCTTGAATAGTGATGTTATAATTGTTTTGCATTATGCTGGTATGAAACTGATGAATCTATTACCATCTGTACTAATCATGCAGGTTTTATGAGATATTGAACATAGCCAGGTATGAGATATGATGCTTGGTTTATTGAAAGTACTTTATGAGCTTTGTAAATAATGATATGTTATGTTGCCTAGTGAAAGGTAACAAAAGATATTGATAGGCTGTAAGAGCCATATGAAATACTTGCATTGCAATTATCATGTTTACACTGTCAGATGACTTGATGGCATTAAGTTACATGTTAAAGCGGTAACAAGTGTTTTGATGATCTAAGGGTTTGAACACCCATATTCTTGAATCATGATGATGAGATGATAAGGGATTGAAATCCCAATGTTAATAAAGCTGTGAAATGAACTTGATATAAATAGTACTCATTCTTTACAACAATTGTTATAATGTTTTATGCTTGAAAACATGCCTGATGCTAAAAGAATGTTGTAATGTACTTAATTAATCAAGTGAAATGATATCATGTAGAACCCTAACCATATATCCATCATTGTCAGCAGTTAGGTGATGGTGAAATAGGTTTTCCTAAGGGAACTCCTGGAGGGCATACTTTTGAGTATGTGGGGGTTATGGGCACGAATATCCTTACGCCCTAATGGAGGAATTGATGTGAGATAAACATTAAATCTCTCAATCCTTCATTATATGTATATGTCGGGATGATGTATCACTAATCTTCCGATGATGATGTTAATGTCGAATCAATGTGAGATAAACAAGAAATCTCTCGATTGCGAAGAGAGTACAACATGCCACTATAAATCTAATAGTGAAGTTGCCAGTATACCCTGGAAAGCTATTTGGCAGAGACACGAGATGTCCTGCATGTTGTTCCTCACACTGACTGGGGAAGATGAGGTCATAGAAATCCGGCTCTTCTATTGACGTATGTATGGTACCAATTTCGATTTTGCAATGGTCAGTTGGAGTATGAGCGGTATACCTCATCTCCTTAGGGCATAAGTATGATTGTAAACTGTAATCAGTCGTGTAGCATATTTTCTTAGGGTTGAATTACAAGAATCAATGATTGATGCTACATTGTCTATTATGTTCTAGTTGGAAAAATGATATACATGTTCTTCATATTCCTTATTGAATAAATGACTTGCTGCTTTATCAAGTTATAATTGAAATGAACTGTATAGAGAATACTGCTCTACTTAGCTTATTCAATGATTTACCTGTTGTTGAATAATTATACTTCTATTGCTCAGTGTTATTCTATCAGATGCAATAACAATGTTTCTGGCAGAGAGTTATATCTCTCTTTGGGACAATTATTCAATTGTCTCACCCCCGTGGGATTCAACTTTTTAGGTAGACGTTGAGGAAGAAGAAACCCCTCAGTGGGTGAGCAGCAACAGCAGCCACAGTAGCAGCAACAACAATAGCAAGGAGAGCAGTGATCCTCAGGTGGAGACACTGTCTGTCAAGTCCTGTATATAGAGAGTCCTATGTGTCGTCTCTATACTCTCAGGTCCTAGGAGTCAGTAGATGGTTTGATATAGATCTGAAATTTTTGGCTTGATGCCTCGAGATTTTTGTATACTGCTTATGTACAGTTTCACAGGGCAGTCAATGTTATGTCTCTCGAGATGAGATGATACAGAGATGTACTAATGAATCAGAATGTAAATAACTTACTTAGGTTCTTTATGAAAGAGTTTTACAGTTTGTGGGTCTCTTTGCAAAAGTTTTAATTTTTAGTGATTTTCGGTCATTCTGCTGCTAATATTTTGCTTCCGCATTAGTTAATCTTATTTTCCCGAGTTAGACACAACATCTGTGGTCAGGGCAACTACATTATATGATATCACTTGATTAACTAAGTGTATTAACATATTCTTTTAGCATCAGACAAGTTTCCAAAAGACAATTATTTTAACAATTGCTATAAAGAATGTGTAATACTTCCATCAAGTATTGTTCAAATCTTTAATAAAGTATTGGTATCTCAATCCCTCACCTCATCAGGAGCATACTCATCTTTTCACAACTCATCATCATGATTATAGAAAATGGGTATTCAAACCCTCAGTTCAACAAAGAACACTTGTTACCACTTATCAGGTAACTAAACACCTTCAGGTCATCTGACCAAGGTAAACATGATACTTGCTACATAAGAATCTCACATGGCTCACAAAGCCCATTTCATCTCTTATTTACCTCTCACTAAGCAACAAGGCATGTTATGGCTCACAAGGCCCATTATCAATAATAAATGAAACATCATAGCTCATACCTGGCTATGCTCATCATCCCATGATACATGCATGGTTAGTATACTTGATAACATATATATCAATTATATTTTAGCATTATGATATACAAAGTAGCACCACTTATACCCTTATCAGGGTTAGGGTTTCCCAATTCATGTTAGTTAGGGTTTACTCATTACTTTACACAAATTAGGACTAAGTCTTCAAATTAGGGTTTCATAATGCATAACATCACCCTGGATTAGGGTTTCATATCACATTACCCTATATCAGGGTTTCACATTACATCCTTACCTTGAATTAAGGTTTCTTATAACATTTCCCTTAAAATTAGGGTTACATGTAGCTTTACCCAAAATTAGGGTTTTCATGAAGCATTCCCTTAAATTAGGGCATTTCATCAAAATACCCTGAATTAGGGTTTCTCATATCATTACCCTAAATTAGGGATTACACATCATATTACCCTGTATTAGGGTTATACCTAACATTGTCCTAAATTAGGGTTAGGGTTTATCTCCCTTCTCAATTAGGGTTTCATGATCTCTCCAACAAATATCATACCCTAATTACATATTGTATTCATGTTGAGAGTGTTAAGGTTTAATCACTACATAATTATCATTCATGTGTAAGTTCCTCTCTCTCATCCTCTCTAGGAGGTTAATTACATCAGACTTGATTAGATTAAGTTAACTCAGCTTGAATAAAGGTTGACATATGGTATTAAGTCATTGCTTCCATAAGCATCAAAGATTAACCATTCAAAAGGTACTAATCACTTAAGTACCTTAGAGGTACAACCATTACAATCAATCTTGAGTTACTTTAATAGTACCCATTTAGTTCTAAGATCAATTGTAATTTGAATCAACTCATTTGGTTTTGAAACCAAATCAAACCATTCGGTCTTGAAACCAAATCTTTCATTCGGTCTTGAAACTGAATCCTTTATTCAATCTTGAAATCAAACCATTCGATCTTGAAACCAATTCATCTATTCGATCTTGAAACCAAATCCTTCATTCGGTCTTGAAACTGAATCCTTCATTCGATCTTGAAACTGAATCCTTTATTTGATCTTGAAATCAAATCCATTCGATCTTGAAACCAATTCCTCTATTCAGTCTTGAAACTAAATCCTTCATTCGGTCTTGAAACCGAATCCTCATCCTTTGCATTGAAACCGAATGAACATCTCAACATTAAAATTGATTGAGTGTTGAAACCGATTGGACAATTCAAAAGACTTGAGATCGTTTGCTCTCCAAACGGACTGGGGACCGTTTGGTCCAAACCTCCTTGAAACCGAATGGACCATTAGGGTTCCTCCAATCAAATTGATTTAGGATTTGTACTCATTGAATCATCAATCGATTGAACTATAGAAGGTACATTAGATTGTAGCCCTTGGATCTCCAACCATCCACCACAATCAACCATTGACCTCCAAACGGTCTTGAGACCGTTTGAACACCAAAGAGCAAAACCGTTTGTACAAGATATTCATTGAGGTGTGTGCTTATGATGATGTCATCATAATCAAGCTTTGATCCCTCAAAATCTACTTCCATTCTTATGGAAATTTCATCATTTATTCAAGGGAATTTCAAGAAGAACAAAATGATCAACAAGTGATGAAGAATTGAATGTAATAATAACATTTAAGGGTTTAAGTTATATAACCCGCCTTCAAAGTTGAATCCAATCTTCAAGATTCATGTCTCTAATGGTGAATGAAGCTTTCTCAACCTCCCAAGGTCCGTCCTCCAGCTTTTGAGTGAAAAGGAATGGCTAGGATTGAAGATTGAATGGAGAAAAGAAGAAATCAAGCATTGATTTTCGATTTCCACCATGAAATCGAGGTTGAAGATGATTAAGGAGCTTACCTATAGGTTGGAGTTCGTCCTCCTGTTGCTCATAAGATTCCTTGTGTTCGTCCAAAGCAAGGAGAGAAAGAAAATCCAAAAAAGAGTCTTTGTGTGAGCGGGAAATGAAGTGTATGTAAAGGAATTTCAAGGTGAGAGAAAGTTTTATAATAATCCTTCAACTCCCCAATTTGGTGCCACTTATCCCCCTCACTTCCTTGCATATGAAGCCATCAACCCCACCTTCAAATTCCTCTCCATTATCCATGAATTAAAGGAAAACCAATTAAGCACCTTAATTCATATAATAATAATATCCATAATTGAGTGGATATTACTTTTTAGTTAACTAATGTGAGTGGGCCCTCCACTCACTTGGGATATTTTTGTTGCCTTTGCAAGGCACAAGGACGTACATTATTTTATATTTTCAACCAACAAATTTTTGGTTGAAGGGCACATCAATTAATATATTTATTTTTGCATTAAATTGAATTAGGGTTTCAATTATGCTTAAATATTGATTATTTTAATATCAAGATTCTCTCTCCTCCAAAGCGATTCAAATGAGACACCGCTCTCATTTTATTTTCTCTAAATGATGCCAAAAAACATGAGGGACTCTCTATAGGTGGTATTTTGCATATTGAACCCTAGGTTTTGGGTAAATTGCACATTGCACCAAAACTAGGTTTTAATGCACAACATTGCTTAACAAGCTCTTTCTTGGTACTCAGGCTATCACAAGCCATAACTTTGCATCATTCTCATTCTTATGGTGCTTCAACATTTGAGGAACATTTTATCATGTGAAATTTGCAATTTAACCCCTCAACTTGGGTAATTTGCACTTTAGTCCAAAACAAGCAAAATAGTGTTTCAACATTATTAAAAAAGGACTAGAATTGAAACATAAGCTCCTCTTGAGCCTTAATTACTTTTCAAAAGATAAGATCAAGCATCTAATCGACTTTATTAAGCAAAACATCTAGGGTTAAAGCATAACCCAGGTCAGGGGTGTTACAGGGTGACTATCTTCAGAGTTCTTAGGAACATCGTAATCCCGAAGTTGCTTGTTCCTTGTCAAAAGTTGAGCAACTGATGTGGTTGCTTCATTTTCAGCTTGGATATGACTTGCTCTTCAGCACAGACTTCAGCTTGAATTTGAACACGTGTATCAACGATAAGTTGTGCTCTCTGAGCTGCTATGGCTGTGTTGACTCTTTCTAGCACCAAAGCGGCATGGCATTGTTCTTCAGCCATTTGTCTGGCTCGTTGGCGGTTGAGTCTGATGCGACGATGGAAGCTTTGTTCTACCTCAAAGTCATACTCTGGTTCAGGGGAGAATCTGATGTTATGCGAAGGTTGCATACACATTTTCTACCTGAGTAGAAGAAAAATCACACTATAGATGATGTGGAGAAATGATGAGATCAAAAAGATATATGAAGTAATTTTCAAGGTAAAGTGTAAAATCCTAATCAACTAGCAAGTTGACAAATGAAACTAAAACGTTCCGTTATCCCCGGCAATGACACCAATTTTTGATGGAGCCTCCACTCGTGTGGAGTTACATGCACCACTGAAAATCCTAGAGATAGTAAGTCTCTAGGTTTAACCTTACGTGTGTTATAATAAGATCTCCACCCACGTACGCTAAGGTACGTGGAAGTCTTATCATAGTACAATTGAGGGTCGAATCCATGAGACAACAGCCTTGTTAAGGATTTAACAAGATGGAAAATGTTATAATTCTATTTATCTACTCAAGAGTTGATATCTAGATCAAAGAGTTGATTTGATGATTAAACTAAAGTGCAAGGTAATGTAAATGGCAGGAAAGTAAACTTAAGGTTGTAGACAATATTTTGGAAACCACTAGGATGTGATCGAGTTTCACCACCGCTACACGTGGATCAAAACATACATCATAAAAATATGGCTTGCAAAGAAAAGAGTCTAAACAGCTAGTATCTTTGTAGACTTAGCTTCCTTTTGGATAACTAACAATGAGAAACGTGGGAGTATTGCAATGCCAGCCATCCCCAAACGAATGGTCACTTACTTTGCATCACTCCCCTCGCAAAGTGTGTTCCTCGACCTGTCAAAGTTGTACTTTCATACGTCAATTGATTCCATTTCATAGTATGAAAGTATAACGATGGAGGTGAGTTTACTCCACTCCTTGAGAAACGCTCCTAGATACCAAATAGATGTATGGTGACTACATACATCAGGAACCAACATGCAATCGAGATTCGAATCTAAAAGCACAAACATAGACAATTGATACTAGTATATAATAGATAACACAAGTTGGTGATCAAGCAACTAGCATTCATTAAACGATTGATTTTGAACTGAAAAGATAATATTTCTCTATTGCAAACTCATGAATTACAACACATGGAATGAAAACATGGGTAGTGGGGCTACTCCCTGCACCCTAGTGTATGGAACTACTCGCTCATGGTAAGGACAAAGAAGGAGGCAGGAAGAGAGAAAGAAAACATCATCTCCATGTATGAGGGAGGAAGGTTGACCCATTGGAGTAGAGAACAACTATATTCACAATGTGTGGTTGCTCGGTGATGAATCCTTCACTTCCCACCTTTGATGTTGATGAGAGAGAAAGTAGACTTATGGATGGAGTGTAGATCTTGGACCGAAAGCCTTGGGGTGAAGGATGAATGAAGAAATAGCTCTGGAACAGGCGAGGCAGCCTTTGGGCATCCCAAAATTTGATGCCTAATGAGGACCCCTTAGGTCCTATTTATAGGCTCCAAAGGGGTCTTAAACGATCTTGAGTTATTTGGATCCAAACGGTTTGGAGACCATTTGGCCTTCATACGGTCTTGGAACCGTTTGGGTTCATACAGTCTGGGGACCGTTTGGCTTTCATACGATCTTGGGACCGTTTGGCCTTCATACGGTCTTGGGACCGTTTGGACTTCATACTGTCTTGGGACCGTTTGGGCTTTCACGGTCTTGGGACCGTTTGGGTCCTTAACAGTTTGGAGACCGTTTGAGCTCTTCACGGTTTAGAAACTGTTTGGGGTTCTTCACGATCTTGGGACCGGTTGAGTTCTTTTGCAATTTTTTTGTGTTTTTTTGTAAGAAGAAAAGGGGAAAATATCAGTTTATTGGTATATTCACAATAAAGCAGAAAGTTAATTGTTATATCTAATTTATCTAAGAAAGAGTATGGAAAACTAAGAAAAAACTAGTAAGATAACATCACAAAATGGGAGGTTATCAATGATCCATCTAGATGTCTTCTTAGACAATAGATCGATCAGATGCATCTTCATCCCCAGATCTTGGAGATACCTCCATGTAGAAATGGATGGAGGAAATCCAGTTCTATGTGGGATCAACAACCTTCCCTATCAACTTCTACCTCACCCGCAGAGGCATACTACAATCCACACGAGGATGGAGAGAAATGCTCACCATTCTCAACATTAGTATGGGATGGCACCTCATTCTCCACCCACAAGGAAACATGAGCATCAACCTTTGGCTAACCGATATCAACAACTCCATTCCCAGAAACATCCGCCACATACACCGTACTAAAAGATACCATCAATCATCCTATGAAGAAGTCACCGATGACACCAACATTGGAGATGAAATGGTGTAGGGCATGAATTGACATCCGGACCTGCAACATGCATTGGATACTCAGGAAGCAGAAGAAGATAAACTTGCAGATACAACCACTTCCCCAATCTCTACTAGACGCGACCCCCCATAGGTTTTGAAGATCCCCTACCCCCACACTTCAAGTATGTTCAAAACCATTACTGTAGATATAACCCTATCACATCCAACAAACTGATCCCATCATCTCTAGCTGATCCACCAGAAGATCACCTAGATGAATAAAATCATAAGCTAGACAAACCATGGATCCTTGTTACTGAGAGAAAACCCTACGTACACCACCGTATTAGATGTGGAAAATTCCTACATACTGGCCACCATCGATGGTAATGTCTATACCGCGTTCCCTGCTTTGTCTGCTCCCAAGATGGCCACATTGCCAGACTCTGCACTCAACTACACCGAGGATGGTGTTCACGCCCCTTTCCAACATCTGGAACACTCCCTTCCCACATACACAACCCACTTGCGAGCATGACGAGAAGGCCAACTACCTTTACATCTGCCTCATCTCACCTGTAGACCCACAAAGCTGATAATCATATTTTTTGTAAAAATTATTTTTGCCTCCTTCTCAAAGATACTGAGCCATCTAACGATATCCTCTCTGCCAACCCTACCGATATGCAGCTACGCCACTCCCCTCCCCTTCTTATTTGCAACCCCCTTATAGGATGCACTCCACACACCACTCTATACTATTCACCAACCACCTGCATTCTTCAACAAATCCTGATCGTAACATGGCGACGAACACACAAACTCCAGAGTGCTCCATTGACTTGCCGGCCCAGAGCATGCATATTGTCAAAGCACTCATGGTCGGCACCATTCAGGTGGATATCATCCAATGCTCATCCCCAGACAACATTGAAACCCTCAAGATCACCAAAGCCATCACACTTCTCATCCCATCCTGTACATTTTTGAAACCTAAGAGCCTCACTCCTATCAGACTTATCTATACTCTACTTGAGAACTCCACCTTCGAGCATGCCATGGGTCAGGTGTTCACCTTCACCTGCGGTAATGGATTTGCACAAGCCAAGATCACTAGATAGACGATTGAACAGGGTGCCACCCCTACATCCACTGGTGCTTCTAGTTGGATCTCTATCTTTGATCTTCTGCCACACCTATGGAACAAAGAGGTTTTCTGAGAGATTGCTCACTCGGTAGGGGCTACTCTATAGTTCATCAGCCCTGACACTCTATTTCCATATGACTACATAAAAGTTTTATGTGTGTTCTCTATTATGAAGGACACCACGATCCCTGGTGTATCAACATCAGATGTGAGAACATAATATACAACATCAAGCTCCGCATGGAACACCCATCCACCTACAACTATCCCCTCAAGGATCTCAAACAACGCCCTGCTACATGGTTCGAACCCCACCACCAATCTTTCCCACGCAAACACATTGCACCAACCCATACATCCCTTTCACACAACCACATGAATCTGACCCTAAACAATGAATCTCATTGACTGACACCATGTTACAAAAGAGCCCATACTCACCACAACGCTCCCCAGATGTAGCCACCAAACCCTCTTGATCCTTGTCCAACATTCATCCATATGAGCAAGACACATGATTCTTGTAATGAGATGGACCATGAAACCTTCTTAAAACTGAAATATGCGATCATCAACGACCTTCGTGCCATGCCGAGCCCAGCTATCAACCATTCTAGCTCGGTGAACAAAGACCATGAAGTGATCCTCTCCTACGCTGCTTTGCTATGCACACCCGAGTCTTAAAAGAGGAACAATTTTTTCGCCATAGATGACCCAAGTATGATACATCAACAACCCACACCTTCTGCTTTGCTATCGCCTATACTTTTGTTTCCCACTGTTCTACAAGAACTTTCTATTAATACTTAGTCCACAACACACTCACATGGGGACACTACTTTGGTTGACATAAAACAACTTACATCATGGGAACACAACGAGGCTTTCATCACTTTCTGTCACAATATCGACATCTATTTTCCCCATCCTTTGGACAGGGAAAAATTCCTTACCGACCTGATCACACAGAATGACTGGAAGGACAACAGATCTTAACACGCACACCGCTTTGCACACTAATTTTTTGGACCCTTTCTACATTGTTTTTACGTAGTCTACACCGATGCAGATTTTAACCTAAAATATATGTAGAGCTGCTACTCCTAACCAACGTAGAACTGTTAGAAGATGGTACCAAAAACCAGCCACGGGTTTTAGTGGATGCATTCTTATAGGATGGAACGACAGTACATACATAGCCTCACAACTCACCATACAAAATCACTATATTACGATTCTTTTTTGCCAAGCCGCCAATAACCAAACATGGCACTTCACAGGGTGCTATGGACCACCTGAAGATAACAAAACACCCTTCACGGCAGAGCTATACTCCTTGTCATCACAACATAGGGACATCCCATGGATCATAGGGGGGACTTCAACATGGTCACATGCTCAGAAGAACGATCCCACGATCTGACCATACCATATCCTATGACTCCACGTCATGCCAACATCTTCAAGAACTTTATCACCACACATAACCTGCACGACCTTCACCCAAGTAATGGATGTTGGACATGGCACATGGGTACGTTTAGAGCCAGACTAGACCGTTTCTTACGTAACAACCTATAGTCACAACTTCACTCGGGGACCCACACCAATCTCATCACATCTAGTCTATCTGATCATTTGTTGGTCCTTCTCCACAGGCAACACACTTTTTGGGGACCAAAACCCTTCCGCTTTGAATGATTCTAGACCCAACACCAAGATTTCATTTCCATGAGTAACAACTATTAGCTCACACAGCCAACCTCTAACAACCCTGCTAAGGACATACATCACAAGTTGAAGCATCTTCAACCTATCCTTAAAGGATAGAACCATGAACAATTTGGATCCATTCCCAAAACCATCAATAGGAAAGAAGGACAACTTCTCATTGCTATTCAACAACCCTTGGATGACCACAATAGTCTGGTCTAAAAAATTAACAACCTCAAGGCACAAGAAGAAATTTTATGGAAACAAAGAGCAAAGATCAAATGGTTATAGGAGGGAGATAGGAACACAAATTCTTTCACTCCACCTGCAGCACCAAGCGTAACCGATGTTTGATCACCAACATTGATGGTATTGATACAACTATACAACCCATACAAACCCTCATCAACAACATTACCCAATTCTTCAAGAGGTTGTACAACAATGGACACTCCCTACAACATCGGATCAACATTGTTTGGAACTGCATACACACACATAAGATCCCTACTACAAATCACCTCTTAGACACTTTTCTTGATACGGAAGTCTACGATGCCATCCAACAATTAGGACTGGACAAATCACCAGGGCTCGATGGATATGCCATATCTTTCTTCAAAGCCACATGGCCCATCATCAAAGAAGACACCATCAAGCTTATGGTGGAGATCCACTGACTACACAACATTAAGCATCTCCTCAGACCTATCAACCACACCGACATTGTGTTGATCCCAAAAATTGATCATCCTAACTCCATATGGGACTACAAACCCATCATCCTCATCAACTCCACATACAAAATCATAGCCAAGATCCTGAGCATCCGCATGAAACTTGTCCTCAAAAACATCATCGACATCCAACAATGTGCATTCCTACCACGTAGAAACATCTAGGATGCTTTTATCATGGTACAAGAGACATTGCATACATGTCGCAATAATCACAAGCCTACTCTTATTTTCAAATTGGACTTTGAGAAGGCCTTTGACAACGTTAATTGGGAATTCCTCATCTAATGTATGCATGGACTCAATTTCCCCGACAAATGGTGTGCATGGATACAATCCTGCATATCAACTAGAACCTTTGTGACTCTCATAAATGGGTCACCTCATGGTTTATTCACAAACTAAAATGGGCTACAACAAGGTGACCCACTATCCCCCTACTTATTCATCATTATCACGATCATACGAAACGCCCTCATACAGAATGCCATAGAAGCTGGATACATTAACAAGCCCAGGGGTTGCCCACACAATGCGATTCAATACACAGATGATACCATCATCATCGTCATCAAACCAAATGACGCCAATGTCATTAATCTAATCAGAATTCTATCAGTTTTCACCAAACTATCTGGTCTCAAAATCAACTACACCAAATCCACAATTATATGTGACCATATGAACTCCACAGATAGGGATAGATATACGAACATGTTGGGATGTCGTCAGGAAACCTTCCCATTTACATATCTCACACTCCCACTCACCCCAACACGGCTGCCCAACACGACGTGGAATCCTATCATCAACAAACTCAACGATCGAGTCAACACATGGGAAAACAACTACTTATCTATAGCTGGGCGCATATCACTTATCAATGCATCTCTCACCCCCATCATCACTTACTATCTGTCATGCAAACCACTCCCATCTACACTTCACAAACACATTGACATAATCCACAGGAAATCCCTATGGGAACACAAAGGCAAGAAGCTACATCTAGCCAAATGGGAAACAATATGTTGCCCCAAGAAGGACGGAGGATGGGGCACCATCAACATCAAAATTCATAGTCTCACTCTCATCTACAAAATCACATCAACAATGAGCAACAAAGAGCACAAAATCTGGACCAAGATCTTCCACGATAAATATCTCTGACACTAATCACCACGGTCGATCAAAATTAGTAGAACAACATCACCCCTTTGGAAACACTTGGCCAATACTATTCACATCATATCCAACACAATCCATACACCACCCCACCTATTGAATAATACCAAATTCTGGCACGACTCTTGGTGGCATGGACAAAAGCTTATCAACCAACAACTACCTACCAGACACATACCAAGTACTCTTATCAATCTCAACAACCGCACACCATTAACTAAACTAGGATCCAACATAGACAACAGTTTTAAGCGATGCCTTAGAGAATGGACAAATCTAACCACATATTTGGACATCCTCAATCAATTAGAACACAACATTAGCAGAAACATCTCATGGGTTTGAGGACCCAGATACATAGCCAAATCAGCATACCAACACTTTACTTACAGAGGTCTGACAAGACCATACATTAAGATCTGGCAAATAAAATGCCCCCCAAAATTACACATTCTGACATGGCTCATATGTCATGACAAACTACCCACAGACATGGCGACAAGGCACAGAGGTTTTCACTTTTCAGGGACCCTCTAGATGTCGTTTATGCAATTGTAATGAAGAAACCGCACAACATCTTATATACGGATGTCACACATCCAGATGTATATGGATCCACTACACCACAACCACCACCATTCTAGCAGACGCCTACCCCAACACCATACACAATATACAACACACGAAAAGCCGAACGGAATGATACCCCAATCATGACATACTAATGATGGCCATCATATGGGTCATATGGACTACCAAAAACAAGATTATTTTTGACAACTATACCCTATCCATACAACACACCCTTCAATAGGTGGGCTCAACATATCACGATTTCATGTGCAACAGGTCACAACAACGACAGCGGGGACAAAATCCACAAAGAACCATACAACCTGATGCATGAAAATAACATTCGAAGGAACCTGACGCTGGGACAAATGGAGGGAGCTGGAGAAAATTGAATTACCTAACAACTATGCATGAACCTAGTAATATGTAATTATAGCCTTAACTCACACTCCTGAGGGATACACCACTGGTGATCAATCCCTACTCTAGTTACTTTTTGGACGATATGTAACCCTTTACTCTCCGCCATATTTTTTTAATGTTTTCTCCTCTATGGACTTTCGTGGATATGCATGTCTTTATATCAATACAAGGAACATGTAAATTAAAAAAAAACATTTCGACTTTCATACCCTGGTGACTAATAAAAAAAAAACTGGAAACATTAGCCAACTATGCCCTAGAGGGTGGATGCACCTCATTGCACGGGGTTACAAATTTTTGGAAAGACCAGCAAAATTTGACAAAACTTCGTTCTTCCTTCAACTTCGTGCAAAAAGCGCAAAAAGGGGGAATAATAACCGGGACGAAGCGCTTCCCCGCTCCTCGGGAGAGCACAGCAGGAGCAAGACCGCCGTTTCTCTTCCCTCCCCACCTCCTGTCACCGCCTCCGGCTTGCCCGTCCCTTCTCCTCACCGACGCAGGTAACTCCCACCTCGCATATTTCGATAACCGGCGGGTGTTTGGTCATCTCAGTTTCTTGTCATCTCGCTGTCCGCGGAGCTGCCAAACCAAAGTTTCGGAGCGCGGGAAAAGTCAGTAGTTTGCCAGTTCTAGGTTTCGAGTTTTGCAATTGTCCGGAAGTTGTCAGAGGCATTTCATCTCGCCGTGTTCTTCGCTTCATGTGTTTTCAATAGCGTTTGGATGGACGTCGCTGCTGCGCGTGTTGGGCTCCATGATGGTTTGATCTTTTCGCATTTCTCGTGGAAATGAATACGGCTGGAGTCTTTGGGGCCGACTCAAAAAGGGAAGTTGGAGTTCTCCGATATTGATCGCATATTATTAACATGCTTTCTTTAATTTATCGGCATTTGTAAAAGAGAATACTACGGGTTTCTGGTACGGCCATCGGCTGCTAGGATGCGTGACGCAGGTGTGTATCATTCTTTCATGGGGTGGGGCGGGCGTGATTTGAGGTTCTAGGGTTGCGAAGGCAAATGGGAAAGTGGTTTCTTGTGGCAGCGTTTATTATACGATCACAGTGACTGAGGAAATGTTTGTCGACGCCAAATTTCGCTCTCCAGTCTTGTTGGACTTCTGTTTTCATATCTGCTCGTTACTTTCTTGCCTGAGCAGTGGAAGCAGTTACCACGACGGGCTTATACTTATTGATAAGGAGATGTTCAGCCAAATATTCGATTGGGTGAGGCTTGAGGACGACAATGATATTACCTGTTGATAATACCTTGTTGGTTATTGTTTAGGTACCTGTGACCTGATGCCTCTACACAAAAGGAAGCCGTTTGTGTTGCTGGAGCCACCAAAGGACTTGAAACCAAAGGAAGATGTCTTTCAAGTGCGCTTCACAAAAGAGATTTTCAAGGACTACCAGTATCCTTTTTGACGTTTTCATTCTTATCACATGTCTTGGATGTTGTGAAGCAGTGTTTAGTATAAGCTACGTGCTTCATATTTTTTTTTGTTGGCTTTGTGCTTTCAAGAACTATTGTACATTCAGAACATAGTATACCTAGATTTGGGTACTTGACAATTTCAACTTACTGAACATCCAATCTTGTTTGTCTAGAATTGATGTTGTAGATTTGCATTATTGCTTGCAATTGATACATATTTGGTGTTGTGGTTAAATATCATGCTGTATGTTCTTCCTAAATCAATATCAGGGCTTATTTGAATAGATTAAATCTCTATCGTCAAAGACTCTGGACATGCAGAATAACAGGGAAAATGAATTTGACTTATGAAGAAGCACTGGTGTCCGAGCATAATGCTGCCGAGAAAGTTAAGGCGATACCAAATGAATTCATTGTCCCCATATTGGAGTCTGTTCAATACAGTAAGAATCTATTGCTTGTTTGTACTACAGATATTGGGTGTCTATTTTTTGTTCCATTTCAGTGATGTCTAGTTTCAGCCTAGCTATGTTACCTCTTTTGGCGGGCCTCTCTTTCCATTCTTGTTTCTTAAGAAGCCTTTTCTGTGTGCATTCCTGTATACAGATCTTAAACTTTTCAACCGTGGTCTTATTTTTCATGTAACATGGAAAGAACATTGTAACACGGAATGAACAATTATGCATTACTGACAGGGATGCTTTGGAATAAAAAATGTGGTGTTTTTGTAGTGGACATCACAAAAAAGACTGATTTTTGCTTACCTCTTATATGTAAACAGAATTTGTTTTATTATTTATATTAAACAGAACGTGTTTTTAATATCATAATTAGCACATCAGAGTTACAGGGTGTCAAACATAAGATATACATGAGTGTCATATCATATACTTATTAAAAGAATCTGTCTGTGTTACATTAGAAAACCTCTCATGTCAATTCTCATGTCAATTCAGTAGCTCTTGCTTTGGGTCTGTTCCTAGGAAGCACCGACACTTCTATACAGCCCCCGTGTCCGTGTCGGAAACGTTTTGGACACGGACGCTTCCCGGACACAGCCCAAAACGTTTTGGACACGGCCATGACGTGTCCTATCCATTTTTTTGTCCTTTTTTGCAGCCCGGACACGGCTGGACACTACCCGGACACTCCCTGGACACATCAGCCTAGCAATTTCTGCTGCTGCAACCTATTTCAGTGTATAAAATCTGAAAATGCAGCTACTCCTTGGGCACATCAGCTTAGTAGTTGCTGCAGCTGAAACATATTTCTTTCACTGTGTAAATTCTGGACATGCAACTACTTTTTAATTATGTCTTGTCATTGAGAATTTGCATTACAAAGCTGAGATATAATCACAAAACTGCAAACAAAATGTCTCTAAAAGAATCCACATGTAAAATCCAAGATGAACTAGGTATCATAAATCACATTGCGTCTACTACATTGACTAAATAAGTCACATGTAGTCATGTATTTATTCTGAAGATCTACTATGTTTGCTATAAAAACTGCAACAACGTGTTGATGTGTGCTTGATAGTGTTTATACTACACAAAAATACACATTCATATTCATGTACAACTATGAATATATATGTAAATATTTTTCAGATATTTTTCTAAGTAATCCCAATACTCATGTACATGCATTATAAACATATATGTATATACTTTTATAAAAAAAATCCTCCCGTCCAATGCCGTGTCCGTGTCCTATATTTTAGAAAATTGCCGTGTCCCGTGTCCACACCCGTGTCAGTGTCCGTGTCTAAAAATGTATCTGCTCTTCCTTAGACTGTTCTCCTGTCTTAAAAAATGAATAGTGTGCCAATATGGGAATGTATTAAAACTTTCAGTTAATAGTAGGGCTGCAACTCCTGTTCTTATGAATGACACATCTGTGAACTGATAATAGAAGCATACAAAGTATCTTTTAGAGGGTAATATAATATCCATTCATTCATCATCGTCATCATCTAAGCCTCAATCCCAACCATGTTGGGGTCAACTACATGGATCATTCTTTTCCAATCAGCTTTGTTATGCGTCATATCTGATAGATGTAAATATTCAAATTCTCTATTTATTAGCTCTTTCTAGATCAATTTATGTCTGCCTCTCCTCCTTTTAATTGTGCTTCACTCAATAGTATTGCTTTGTATAGGCGCGTTAGTCAGTCTGTGTTGCAGGTCCTTGCAACTTGTCCTCAATGCTCGCCTCCCCCATTTTGTTTCTGATATTGTGTTTTATCAAGTTATCTTTTCTTGTCTTCCCACACATCCATCAACACACACATATCAACCATATTCATCTTGTCGAGATCTTTTCTTCACCACCCAACATTCACTCCCATATAGTGTGGCTGTCCATATAACTGTTTTATAAAAGTACCTTTTAATCTAAAAGGGGTCTCCGGTTCACATAATACTTCAGTCGCACTCCTCTATTTCAACCATCCTGCAAATGCAATGATCCTGTGACAAACGTCATCTTGAACATCCCCATCTATTTGAATAATGGAAACCAAGTAATTTTTAATCACATTTTGGTACATCCATCCGCCCAACTTGGCTCCACCATTCACAAGTCTAGATGGCTGAAATTGCAATGCATATACTCAGTTTTGCTCCTATTAATCATTGAGTCATATGATTCTAATCAATGTTTTAAAAAACGTTAAGCGGTAACCGTGCAGACAACACCTTGTAACTGGTTAAGCGGTAAGCGACCGATTTTTGAAAAAACGGATTTTAATTTCCTATATAATTTTATACAAAATTACATATATATGTATATAAATACTAATGCTCTTTGGAACTTTTATCTATATCTAAAGATTATAAACACTCTTAACTCTACCCAACAATACAAAACACCCAAATAGTTTATAAGATAGCTATAAGACAATAATTATAGCCATAATATAATAAACAATAGATTTGACATAGATAAAATACCCTACATGCATGATTCAGAAATATTTTTGTATCACGTGTTTACATAGTTAAGCAGTAAACAATAGACTAATTATTGGATACCTTTCTAACTTATTGTTATATGTGCATATCATCAATTAGTCATACATTACAGCAGTACAATTAACTAAAGTATGCATTTTAAAATTAGATAATAGTTACATATATTTTACTTGTATAAATTACACTTTACAACAGTACCCTATTATCCCAACTTGCATACAAGTATGCATTCTATTAGAACTAGGCTTATCATAGGATATTTAATGTATATAAGTTTAATATATTATAGTCAGTAATACTTGGGACCATATAGTTTATATAAAGTTACAGGTGTACAGCAAAATAAAAAAAAAACGGACAAAAAAGGGCCAAAAAGCGGGAAAAAAAGGCCAAAAAAACGGAAAAAATGGGTGAAAAGCGGAAAAAATGGCCGATTATTTACAAAAAGTTAACCGGCGATTTTGGCAAAAATCAAACGGTCTGGGCATTGGGCCGATTAAGCGGCTGTTTAATCGGTCGCTCAGCCCATTTTTCATTTCATTGATTCTAATGCATTTCTCTAAAGTTCAACCTCATCATTCAATCCATCTCTGGTTTCGTTAATCAACACATTATCAGTAGCAAATAACATGCACCAAGGAATATTGTCCTGAACATGCTTTCTAAACTCTGAAACAAGAACGAACAAATATGGGCTTGAGTGTTGATCCTTGATGTACCCCAACAGGGACAAGATATGTTGGCGACTCTTTTGTAGGAGTCTTCACACTTGTAGTTGAGCTATCATACGTGTTTTTAATCAAGTATATGTATTGGATTGACACCCCCATTTTCTCCAAAACCATCCACAACACTTTTCTGGGCAGTGGATCATAAACCTTTTCCAAATCAATGAAAACTATGTGAAGATCAATTTTGCTTTCTCTATACTTATCCACAAGCCTCTTTATAAGAAAAATAACTTCTATTGTTGATTTTCTCTGCATGAAAACAAATTGGTTGTCTGATATCTACTTTATAGAACTTACCCTTTGCTATACAATCCTTTCCACAACTTTGAAGTGCGACTCATCAACTTGATCCTCTGTAGTTTGTACAACTTCTCGTTTATTCTTGTAGATGGGGGCTATAATAGTATTTCTCCACTTACCTGACATCTTCTCGGTCTTCATAATCTTATGAAAGGAATTCGTTAACCACATAACCCCTTCACCCCAATACTCTTCCATACATAGGATGTCTTTCTTATTTCAATATTTTAACGGTTCATGACTTCAAATAGTGAAACTCGTTGTGTGTGAATGATGCCTCTTGTATTCCTGTCGCATGTGTTTCTTACAATACTCAATATCTCCATTAAAAAGCCAATGAAAGTAGTTTATCCATTGATTCTTGATATCATCATCCTTCACCAACACTCTACCATTTTAATTCTTCATGCATTTTACTTGACTCAAGTCTCTTTCTTTCCTTTCTCTTATACGAGCCATTTTATATATATCTTTTTGCTTTCTCTTATGTCGAGCTTCTTATAAATCTCTTCAAAGTATCTAGATCTTGCCTCTTGAACAATCTTTTTAGCTCCTTCCTTTTCTTGCTTGAATCTTTGCAAAGTTGCATCCTCTCAAGTTTTGGGCTAGTTTCTATAACTCTCCCTTTTGAGTTTAATAAACTTTTGTACTTGATCATTCCACCAGCTAGTATCTTTCTGTGGAGCCCTCCCCCAAAAAAACGTCTTTGGCAATTTTTGTTATGCAGGAACTCATATTATGCCACATAGCGTTAACATCAAACTCCAAGTTTCAAGTGCCTTCCTTGATAAGTTTATCTTAAAAATGGACTTATTTTCTCCTTTAAGATTTCACCACTTGGTCTTGCTATCTTAGTTTCTGTTATGATTGCCTTTGTTGATCTTCATGGTAATATGCGAAATCACCAACCTAATATTGGGTGGTGAGTTCTTTCATAGAGATCACTTTACATTCCTTGCATACTTTAAGATCCACCTGCCAAAATGATTAATTTGGTTACAATTGCACACACTCTTGAAAGCAAGAATCTCTCTTTTTGAAATGGGTATATGTCAAAATCATTTCATATGCCACTACTAGATCTAATATTCTCTCTCCATTTCTGCTGTCATATAAAATCACACAAAGCCTACTTGGGGGCACAAGTGCTTAATTTTAGAAATCTTCCCCCAAGAACAACCTTGATAGCTATGATTGTATCGCTCATCCTTGTGATGTCGACAACATCGTTCTTCACATCTTATCAACAATAATGCCTACGCTATTTCTGTTTGTCAATAGATGTATACCAGATTTTTTGTACCTTGTCTGTCCAATCTCTCTGCATTGTTCACAGTCCACTTGGTTTCATGCATTCTAATCGTGGTATCCATTATCTCCAAGGACTTTATGTCAAAGAGCTAATACCACAAGATCCCACTCTATTTTTTTTGTTGAACTTGCTTATTTGCCTCAGTAAAAAATATTACTCTTGCACATTTTTTACTATATCTCGGTAATTGATGTAGTAAGACTAGCTTCTTTACCCACACTCGTCTAAGGTGAGAAAACCCTTGCATGTCCTTCCAACACGATTGGACGCATGTTGTGCCGAAACCCCTTTGCATATTTCTCACTATACCCGGGTGCCGATGCAGCGCGTTGCTAGGTGCGGGCGCCCCAACAAAATTCTTATAAGGATCCATGGAGACAAAGAGTGACAGTTTTTTTTGGATGGCTGTGAACCTACCACCAATCCTCCTTTACTCAGTCTGTAGACCGGCTACATTTGACAAAATGTACGGAACATAAGTGAAATTCAATATAATATTCATTAAAGAGAAAAATAGAAAACACCACCACCTCTATTTGATCAATATAAAACAAACAAGAAGTGAACAGATCTCAATAAGAACTGCTTAATGCCTACTGGTTGGTGTTTTACTAAAATCTTGATAGCTGAAATGGTGTTTAAAAAGAATGCTTAACGATAATGAAGAGCTATCATATGGAGCTAGTAGGCACTTATGCTTGTCCAGTGATGGTGAGCCACTTTGCGCGAACATGGCATTGCATCAGTGCTGCAGGAAGTGGAAGCTGTGGCTCCTTGGGTCGCTTTGGCTTCTTTGGTGCAGGATAGAGAGATACACGTGGTCAAGTGCGAAGTTGTATGCTGGGACTTGGGGGGGTTTATAGAGGGGTGGACCTGGTGATTATGCCCTTTTTGAGGATCCCTTTCAGGCTTTGGAATAGTCTGAAACTGAGTGGAGGGCCTGATTGTGTTGCACAGTGCTTAGGTGAGGCAGCCGAGGTTGAAGATAGGGGGGATGTTCTCGTTAATTTATAGAGGAGAATAAGGAACTGGTAACATGTGAAATTGTGTAATGTTTCGGTTTGGGGTGTTATAAGTCAGGTATGGCAACATATGGGATTAATTCGATGAAAATGAGAGGGATGCCAATTTTTTTTCAGATGGCTGAAATGCTTAAGCGCAAACATTTGGTTCTGTAAGGGAGAATCACAAAACCAGGGAATCCCTCAGGGAGCAGACAGTTGTGTTTGGTGTGACAAGTCTTTTGACAAGTTGTTGGGTTTGTGTAAGGGCAACCTTGTATGAGAAATAAGTTTCTTGTAACTACAGTTCATTTGTTTTTGTCTGCTTTTGTGTTCTTTTTTATTTGAGATGCGTGCAGTTCTCCTTGTGGAAAAAAAGAAAACTTTAGTTTTGTCATTTTCAGAGTTGCTATTTCTTCAGAATGCATTAGTAAAGAGAAAGGGTAGTAAGATGAGCCCTATTCATTCACTCAGTTCAAACTTTTCAATGAACTTAATGTTTTGTTTTAATCTTGGTCAGCACATACAGTTTACAGATACCTACATATAATCTGCTCTAGGATGCTGCTTTGATGCATGCTTTTTGACATGTTCTGCATCTCGTTACCACTCCAGCACCATACCTCTGAAATTTGTATCACTTGCAGTTCATAGTGTTTTCTGCCTTTTTCTTGAGAAGCTTAATACCTCTGAAATTTGTATCACTTGCAGTTCATAGTGTTCTCTGCCTTTTTCTTGAGAAGCTTAATTGCTGTTTATGCTATCAGCTATTTTTTTTTTAAATTGCATGTTTTGCAGGCACACTCGGGCTTAATGATCTTGTAAATGCAATTTATAGCAAATTGCAAGGAATTTTCTTTGAGGGTTCAGAGCTACTGGGGAAAAAAGATGACTCTACGTGTCAGTGCAAAATCTTAAAAATAGTTGAGGATTCTGGAAAGGTTCTATATGAGATTGGATGGCTTGATTCCAAGAAAAATGTGAACGAAACCTCAATGGTTGATGCAGATTCTCTGACATATAAAAGGTTACCTGTCAGTAGACATGTACTCAAATCATTTATAAATGAGTGTACTGTACAAAGTGCTCCATGGGTGGTTCATGAGAAACTGGCTACAAAGCATGGACTTCCGTTGAGCCCTCCTGATGATTTAAAGCTAATACTTCATGAAAACGGGACTCTGATCAAGAGTGACAAGGATGGGATGGTATGCTATATTCTCAGAGCTTGGAAATATTCTGGTGATCTTTGATCTGCTTGTTCTAATTCTTTTGAGTTTGATGATTTTGGTATAGGATGGCACTGGTAAAAGCAAGAAAAAGAGGAAAAGGATCAAAGGTGAACATGGTGGTCATCTGGAAGGGGATAGTAAATTGATCAAGAACGGGGATAACGGTGTGCAGCAGGGAAAAATGAAGAAGAAAACAAAAGGTAGTCCAGAAAGTACACTCGCCATTGACTTCAAATAGACCAATAAGTTAAACTAACTGGGATTTACTTTCTAAAATATATTACTTAAGCCTCATTTGGATGCAATAAATCACTGCTGCATACACTCAAGTTGTGTTTACATAGGATGGTCAAGTTTCTGGAAAAATCTAAACTGATGAGCTTAAATATCCATCGATAGCCTACATACCAAGTTTGAGCTTATTGGTACGAGTTCGAATTTTATGTGTAAGCTATTCATATGATGTTTAAAAAGAACCAATGTTCATTTTTTTAAAGTCCTAGTTTGCATACCACTTTGAGTGTATGGGGCATTTGGGTCATTAGAATCTTGTGTGTATCAAAATCTCTCTCTCTCTCTACAGGTGTATGCAGACACATGTATCTATAGAGAAAGTCATGCTAGGATGCGCTCAGTGTGTATAGTTGACGCTGTACGCTCAAGTCCTGTTTTATACATGTTGGCCAATTTTTCAAAAGTAAAACTGTGGGACTTACGATATCAACTGAATGCCTATATATAAACTTTGAGCTTATTTGGATACTTGTAAGTTATTCATTCTTAAATTGATTTCCTAAAATTCTGCAACATATAAATAGGAAACCTATAGACAGATGCGGTATGAGTGCGTAAATGGGATCAAATTTGATAGTAAGCTACACGTATGACATCATAGATGATCCACCTTTCAGAATTTCCAAAAGATTGTTGGTGTGCAAATAAGCTTAAGAGTGCACGACATCACAAGTACACTCAAATGTAGTCCGGCCCGACTCGCTTCTCTTTCTCCCTCTCCCTCTCCCTCCTCCTCTCCCTCTCCCTCTGTCTTTCTCTACACATTGTGGATTTTTGTACAGTCACTAACTTGGTGAGATTCTAACTTATTGAATGTATTTTGTCCGGAATATTCTGTTTTTTGCGACGAAAGATGGTAGTGAGGGATATGTATTGCTTAATAACTTCTTTCTGGTGCAAAGCACATCTACCGTGTGATGGTTCTAATGCTATTGCTATTATCTTACCAAATTGTGAATTTCTCAATTTTTAAGTTAAACCTAGCTTTGTCGACAATCATTTAATGATTTCATTAAGGCTGGAATGACCGGAATTCAAACCATTGCATTTATTTCTCTAAAAAATGCACACCATTATATATCTTGCGGATTATTTTCAAAGAAAGCAAGCAAGTCATGATTTTTTTTTTTACATTCATAAGTGCCTCTTTGAGCCCTGTTAAGTGTTAAGGGCTTTTGTAATGTTTCTGTATATGGATTTCTGTATTCTTCTAATTTGTTAACGTCGACCATCACAAAGATTGGTATACTACATGTGGATAGTACTGTCATGGTTTACTGCTATCAGCATACGTCTTAATCTTTGTAATTGTTGCAGTCAATAATTCAACAATTTTATGTAGCTAGAACTGCAAGCTTGTTAATATTAGGTTACAATAAGTTGATGTCAAATATTGAAAGTGATACCTTAATCTTGGTTGTCATATACTTATTACTTATCGAGATACCTACTCGATTCCTAAACTAATCTGCATACTGTTTGACTGTAATTATTGTGTAGAATTAGTACATCATTAATCTTCAATTATTATCAAAGTCCGCCCATAATTACTATTGTTATACTACTATGTGATATTTTTCTTTTATTGTACTGTATGATCCTTCGTTACTGTTCAAGTATAAACTTATAATACCTGAATTATATTGATGCTTCTTGTTTATTGAGCGGTTATCTCATTAATTTAGTGATATTATACAAAATAAAATATAAATGTCTACAATTTTTGCTGTAAAGTCTGGCTTTAAAAAAAGCACCCGCTTCTTGCTCAAGTGCCTGGGAAGGGCCAGCCGCTCAATTCCAGCTAGGCTGCAGGTCAACGTTGGACTTCTCATGAGTGCGCAATCTGTCCATGTTTGTCAGAACCGAACCGGTGAGGCTTCTGGTTCTCGGTTCACTGGTTCAGCCAGTGGTTGAACTGGTTCAACCGGTGACGTCAGTATGACACCATAAATTATTTTTATAACTTTATAATATATGCAAAGTCAAGGAAAAAGTAAGCAAATCTAGGAGTATATCAAAAACTAGCATGAAAATGACAATAATTCAATTTGAAAGTACATTTCCCGTGTCAAATTATCAAGTAATCAAATAAACTTTCATTAACATGAGGAGATACCATAATATAATTGACATAAGGATATTGGAAACCTTATAGGAATATAAATATAGACAGTAGCACTAGGCTTTTGTATAGTCACTGACCTGACAGGACGGTAGAAATATGTTAAAGAATGAAAAAATGTAGGTAGAATATTTTAACTATATGGAAATTACTAGGGGACTAGATGAAGAAGAAGAGAAGTACCGGAGCAATTGCAAGAGGATCAATACAACAAAAGAAGGCAGCAGCAAGTAGCAACAAAAACAGAAGCAAATGCTACAGAAAACTATTGAAATAACATGAAAGGAGGATAAGGAGGAAGATAAGGAAGAGGAGGAATAGAGAAAAGGGAGGAGGGTATAGCATGTACCTGCAGCAACAACAAAATTCAGCAAAAAATATAGCAAATCATTGGTCAGTCAGATTCGGCCGGTTCAGTAAAAACCGGACTGGTTCACCAGTTCACCGGTTCGACCGGTCGGTTCACCGGTTCTTGACCGGTTGGTTCAAAGGGATTTCCGGGTTTGGGGCCAAACCGAACCGGTATAGGCACCGGTTCCCGGTTCAGTTCGGTTCTGATAACTATGAATTTGTCCATGCAATTATGCAACCCTAGCTTCACTTCTACATGTCACAAGAAACTAGGCTAATCCTAAAACATCGGATTCAGAAAACGTGCGACGACATGTAGATGGATGCACAACTGCTTGTCCACCTTTGTCCATTCTATCCCACATGACTTGTTATATGGTCTTGTCATTCAATCTCTTCTTTTTCCCTATCCATGGCATCATAAATGAACCCCATACGACTATTTATTTTATCAATCATCATTAAGATGATCACCAAAGGTTGTGATGTCTTCACTGAGTATGCTACAACATGCCAAGGAGACTTGCTTTAAAGTAGTCTTCCAACACAACTTCTGGGCTAACGTAGATGCATATTGACTGTGTCCAAGTACAAAGCGAAGGACTCAATTGTTGGCGACAAATACAAACTTTGAAAAGTGAGAAAGATGGCTGCAAACTTTGTAACAAAAAATGAATGATGTTTCCCTTTATGCGTTATTGCACAAAGACCGTGCCATTTGCTCGACAGGGGGTGCTCCGTCCGGATGTTACCGGCGGTTGTCCAAACTGTAATGATGGGGTGGCTTGTGCGTGTCGGGCCCATCAGGCGTCCATATTTTGGCCAAATTCCCCGCCCTGAGCTGAGGGTGGGCGGGGAAGAGGCGGTCGACCCCCACACACCATCAAGAACCGATATATTTGCATATGCATTGTTAGTGACAACCTTTGATTTCTTAAACACAAATGCAGATAATGACAGCTCAAGAATATCCTCCAATATGAGATCTATGTAGTATGATGCACATGTAGTCTAATTTGGTAGCCTCTACAACACCTTCAAGTACTCCAAGGAGCAGCTGTAACATGGCTTGTTGTACTGCCGTCACAACTTTGGGGGGAACT
Source organism: Alisma plantago-aquatica (assembly GCA_963693085.1). NCBI lineage: Eukaryota > Viridiplantae > Streptophyta > Magnoliopsida > Alismatales > Alismataceae > Alisma > Alisma plantago-aquatica. The sequence continues at coordinate 1,380,113,554 of OY856412.1, forward strand.
GTTTCCACACCCAAAAGAAGGGAAGCAACAACATTGTTGTGAGGGGTCACCTGGCAGGTGGGGGAGGCAAGATTGTCCTTGTTCCTTCCTTTGCTCTTCACTTGAGTTGGCGTTAAGCCTCTTGGAGTAGCAGTGGAAAGAAGAGACATTGTTGGGAGTGGCCGATAGATTTGCCTTTTATTTTGTTTTGTTTCAAGTATAACATCCTTGGTTGGGTGGCCCTATAGGGCCCAAAATGGAAGCACCCATACCACTTTTTGAGCATCATTCTGAGGCTAGTGCCTAGCAAGAACCTCTACGGCTTTACACCTAAGGAAATGAGGTGCACACCTTGAGGAGCCTTGACAGCTGCCTGACCTTGAGTGTCTTGAGGCACACTTTTATATTCATTGGTCTCAACCCTGTTTCTTATAGATGCCACTAGTAAGACATGGGTCAAGACCATGGAACTAAACTTCGCCGAAGTTGGACGGAAATTCAACGAAATGTCGAGGCAGGTAAAGTCGAATCCCCAATACATCGACCTCACACAAAGTTTGTGGCAAAGTTTTGATGTTTTCCGCGAAGTTGACTTTTTTGTATATATTTTCATGCAACATCCCTAAAGATCCTCTAACTTGGCCAAGTTTTGATGTTTTCCGTGAAGTTGACTTTTTTGTGTATTTTCGTGCAACATCCCCAAAGTTGTCAATGTTTCCTCTAAGTTGGCGAAGTTGCGGTGAAGTTGAGATGACCGAGAACATTAAAATCCTAACTAGCACGTTAAAGGCCATATAATTCACAAGTGGTGCCTCCAACCCTCTTCACAACTAATATCAATTCCTATGTTTGTTGGCTACCACTCTTGTCTAGAGAAGGTGTTGCAACTACTATTTGATTGCATATTGTATAAAAGACATATGGTGAATTGCATTTGTATATTTGTATTGCACAAGTGACCCTTGCAACTAGGGTTAGAGAGCCGAGAGTCGTGTTGTTGTGTTAAATTAACATATATAAGATAGCCACACAACATAAAGAAGTTTTCAATCTAAGTTTCTTCAAATTCACATCATTTTCTTCAAAAAATGACATCGAAGTTTATCAAACTTTGTGTCTAAACTTCCTCAAAGTTTCCGCAAATTCCCACTTCCACACCTTGCGAAGTCGACACGGAAGTCAAAGTCCTGCACACTGGTCAAGACTCTACCATTTAACTCTTCCTCCTTGCGGTAACTGTTTTTCCAGGACGAGCTGGTTAATAACCATACTGTTGTACAATCTTTTTTTTTGCCATTACTGTTGTACAATCTCCGAATTGTATTTTGTTTGATCTTTAATTTGGGATTCATCCAAGGTTGTCAAGGTGCCTTGGGTCCTTTTCTGGGGCCACTTAGGTGCTCTCCTACGCTCATTTTCAGATTTTTGTTAAGAGGTTTAAAGTCTAATTTCTCTTACAGAAATGGTTGCATGCTTATAACTTGCAAATCAACACTTGAAACAAGCAAACAATTGAAACAAGAAATCCTTAGTGATTTTAAAGTTACTCCGAAATTAGTATATAACTTGCAAATCAACACTTGAAACAAGCAAACAATTGAAAATACCCGAGCACGACGGAAACCACCAGCATAAACTTTTCTATTTAACATAATGGACTGTTTTTACAATTGGATGAGCAAGAATATTTATCCTTAAGAGACACCTGTCATAAGAAATGCTTCCAACGTACATGACTATTGTGTTTGTTCTATTATTAACGGACTTATGCCAAATTTTGGTAATTGGTAAAATGTTCTACTGATCAAGAAAGAGAGCAGCGGTCTTTCAGTGTTAGCCTATCTTGCCGCTTTCTGGAGTTTTTTGATTTTATCAGTAACTATCTTATATGAATCTGTAATTATTTGGAGTTTAATTCTAAAGTATTATGACTGAAGGCATTCAATTGCCCGTTCATTTCATAAATTCTCGTGAAAGGATTCTTAGTTGAACGGTGATGTCTCTTAGTTTTTTATTCATTCTTCATTGATCTGCAGAAGAAGACCACATTGAGGTGCCAATTCGTTACCCAATTGATGATCTTCTTGTGAAGCCTGGTGTAGATGACCCGGACTTTGCTTCCCGCCCCATCCCATGTGGAGATTTCAAAGTGCCAATGGATTGTGTTGGTGACCTTATAATGACTTGGGATTTTTGCTCCTCTTTTAGTAGGGTACTAAAGCTATGGCCATTCTCTCTCGAAGATTTTGAAAATGCTTTATGTCACAAAGAAAGCACTCTTGTTATTATTGTTGAATCACATTCTGCATTACTGAACCTACTTATGAAAGATGAAGGGGACTTCTTTGGTGCCTTGCAGAAGAAAAGACCTAAAGCAAAGGTAAGAATGCCGCAGATTTTAGTTTGTTATATTTTTCTTGATACGGAAATCTGGCTGTATTCTATTGCTGTCTTTCAGAATTTTTGGCTCCAATCTTTCCGTTGCACTAAGTTGTATGGAATGTAATAAAAGAGAAGGCTTTGCCCCCCAGGGGCAGGGGGACGGATTAAGAAAAAAAACATAACCAAACACGAATTTGTAATCACGTTGTCATGTGCAGGTTCATCATATCTGTACAAGGCACACACCTTGCTGAGTTTCTCGCAAGGTTCATAGTTGCATGACGACACGTGTGTGTCACACGCATGCACCTGCGCGAACACATGGTTTAGAAAATTTTCTATATGAATTGGAGTTTGGGGTCAACTATAATCATTCCTACACAATCCAATTATGTGATGAATATCTTGCAATCAAATATTCTGTATCTGATCAAAACAATTTTCTTCATAGAGATATGAAGAATAGGCTTTACAAAGAATATGTTTTTGATTGTATGTGTTTGAAATTTCATGGATTATATTATGTATTTTGTGGATACGATGCTTCATCTATGTCATTGTTTTCCATACAATAATCCACAAGTTTGGATCATGAAAACATGGTTGTAATAATCTAAACCAAAGATTATGCAGGAAATTTGCTACACCTGGGTTGAGGATCCGTTTTCTATTCGTATATGTTGATGATTTGAAAATTTGAAGATATTTTAATAGCAACCACCTGGTTTGGTGAACCATATAAACCTCGAGTCCGTCTAAATTTCGGACTGAGCTTCAATTATTGTTGCCGAGATTGGTTCAATATGACGAGCCTTCATCTATGCTTTGCCAAAATACCAACCTGCCAATGATGTCTGCAAAATCTTATGCGTGAAGAGTGTTGACTTTTAAAACTAGATAAAGCCCTAATGAAAATCTGCTTATGTAGTTGGCACGCTGTTTGGATGATGTTAACGATTGGCTAGCTTTCAAATAATCCTTGTTTGGCAATATTGAAACTGATATGGGGCATTCTTTGGGCTTGCTCTTCAGGCTGATATGGACTTTGTCTTTGTGAACTTTAGTGAAGAGAGGAAATATACACCTTCCTTTCTTCACACGAGGCCCATTCTCTCTCGCAAAGCTCACTGGTAGATTGTGCAGAGTGAACATGAACCTGGTGGAATTGGGAGAGAAGTATGTCCTACTACGATAGCCGGAGGGGGTGCCTAAGGAGGCAAGTGCAAGGTGGTTTGTAGTTGTGGAGAGTTGGGGGTGGGGATGCCACTGTATTGGCGACTAGGCAAGGCAAGCAAAATATTTTGGCTGCTTCTGGATGGTCTCTGCTATTGTCTCCTATGGAAAAGAACTGTAGTACTTCTGGATCATGCTTTCACTGCCAAATTGGGATATCTTAGACTAAACATTTTCTTGTAGTCAGTCACCATTTTTGGTGATTTTTGGAGAAAACTCAAATTTTCCCTCAACCGGATCGATAAGACATTCTGATACAAAGCTCATATTATGTTCACTCCCTATAGTTATATCCGTTATGAGCCCAAAATATGTGTGTTTTTGTCACATTTGATGCTTTTTCATTTCTTCTTTGATCAAACTCTCTCAAACAAAATCCTTTTTCCGTTGTTTCCTGTACATCACACACCCAAAGGTGTTACTTTAACCTATGTTTGAAACTGTGAAATAATTTAGCTTCATAGTGCAGCCTTTATATATATGGAATTATGTTTAAGTTATTTCTGAATATATGATGACACCTTTACCATTTTTTCCTAGTAATTACCATGGTCACACAACTACTAGTCTACTACAAAATTTTCAGCTGGATTGCATGAATCCATAATTTTGTATGTGTGGCTATGCTTATAATGAACTTACTAATTCATCTGCTAACTCCAGAGGATCTTCTATTGTACAGAAATGTTGGATCACTTATACTCTCTAAAACTAGTGATGTTTGTGATGATATTGTCTGTATTCTTTTTATTTCAGTTATCAGTAAGTAACTGGACCGAATACTTGTGTGAGTATTTGGAGATTCACAAGGATGAGAAGATTCATAACAAAACTGAGATCTCTGCATACCTGTCCACAATAAAGCGGGGGCATTATGGTTTTCTGGATGTTCATGCGAAGCTGGGAATATTTTGTCTATTAGTGGGCGATGCCCTAAACACTGATGCTATTCGGAACCAGTTAGATGAATATATTGCACAACAGCAGGCCCTTGCAGCTGCTAAAAGGGAAGAAGTCAGAAAAATTAGAGAAGAACAACAACTAGCAAAAGAATCTGGATGCAGTGACAACAATGCCGAGAAAGATCTTAGTTTGGATGGGGAAAAGGATCAATCTAATGGGCTGGATGTAATAGAAAATGGGTATATGACAGTATACACATCTAGCCTATCTCAACTTTATTTTCAGCCCTAAATAGATGTATATCGTGAACTCCATTTGTATGTTTTCAGAGGTCATAAGATTGAAGACTCTGCTCCAAAGCCTCCCAAACATTTGAAGGCAAATGGTCACTTTGAAACAGCAGATGAATCTAAAACTGATGAAAGTAAAAAGAAACAGAAAGGCAAGAAGGATAAGGATCTGGAAGACAAAGAGAAGAAAATGGTTAGAAGCAATGAAGTGCCTCATCAAGCCTTTTCGTTTTCTTATTTTTGTTCTTGATTTTTACATTGTAGTACTGCAGCACTTAATTTCTTTTTTTTTCCCAGAAAGAAAAAGTTCAAAGAGACTTTGAACGCAAATATATACGCACATATCCCTTGGGCAAAGACCGAAATTACAACAGATTTTGGTTTTTCCGAAGCGATGGAAGGATCTTTGTTGAAAGCTTAGATTCTAAGGAGTGGAGTTACTATTCTACAAAAGAAGAGGTCATTTATTATCTGTCTATGATTCCTTTATCTTCTGTATGCTTTGATTTTAACATGTAATTATTTAATTATCAGCTTGATTCTTTTATGGGAACTCTTAACCCTAAAGGTGAAAGGGAGAGAGCATTGAAAACGCAACTTGAAAGACACTATTCTAGAATAAGGTACAAAGCCACTTCAGTTTGTTGAATTGCCTTGTCATACATTATCTACACATTTTGAGCTTGGTTTTCTTAACTTGTTATCGAGATGTGCCATGTTTTCCTTTGCTTCTTGATGCTACATTAGTACCATCATTTGGTTCATATATAAGGTTTGCATCAATTGCTATAAAGCAAAAATAAAACGACCATCTTGGGCTACCCTTTACAAAGGAAAAATGAAACCCAGACCAAACCTTTGAGATAGAACAACAGAGATTGATATGTATTTGCACTGTTAAATAAATGATGTCTAAGACCTTTCGCTCCTTTAATGTCTAGTTTTCCCTTGAGTGTTGAGACATTGTCCCCTACCTTTTGAGCTTTTCATACAACAAAAATGTGAGCAGTAAATATCCCAATCACCTTGCCTAAATCTAAGAACTTTTGATGAATTTACGCCTTGTGACATGGCTTACCGAGTGATCTACCACTATGATAAGGGGGAAAGGAGTTTGCAACTCCATCCTATGGAGCTGCAATAATTTACATGATTGCTCAGATGCATTATGCTATGTATGCAGATTTCATTAATTATTGATTGGTACTACTGGTTAGTATTAATGATTTTCTTAGAAATATATTTTTTGCATACACGTGTGTAATTTTGTATAAAATATATAAGAATTTAGGCATTCGCTTTGTCAAAAATTGCTTGCCTGCTGCTTAATCGGCTACAAGGTCCCATCCACACGCTTTCCGCTTCGAGCTTTTTAAAAAAACGGATAGTGACCCTTTGGAGGAAGGTATTGCTCATCAAGCCTAATCTTGTATTGAATGTCCATCCCCCTACTATGTAATTGTCTTTTTCTAGGGAAAGAGATGATTCTACAAAATTACATACGCCACCACAACCTTTTAAGTCTCACTGAGACCAACTTGTATTGAGTCTAGAGGCTTGATAGTGAAGCCCTATACGTGATACACATTGTAGCTAGAGGTCTAATGTCCTCCAACCTTGGTTGCATCATAGATGGATCAAACACAATCCCCATTCAATGATGTAGGTGGAGGTGATTAAGAGATCACCAATTAGTGTGTACTCAAGCCTATTTTTTTGATCTCCATGAGCCTCATCATGGTGCCACTAATAGTGCTAAGGTATGAATCCAGGGCTTGCAACATCTAAAGACCCAAACTTTTAAGTATGTTAATGGTGACTTCTTACCTAGCCACTCATCTAGCCTCCTCTTTGACTCAGACTCATGCATCTGCATAAACCTAGTTATACCAACTGTTCCTTTGGATCATTGGTTTGTAGGCCCTCTAACATCCTCCAATATGGTGGAGGCAAATGGAGGAGGTTGTAAGGTAAAGGACAAGCAAAAAAAGTTTTCGTAAGAAAGAAGACCCATGTTAACCTCATTGGTAAGAAGAAAGGACAAGACCAACATCTTTCTAGGGAGTTGGAAGGGTCAGGGACTACTATGCCCTAATCCGCCAAGTCTCCCATCTATGACCTATTTATGTTGAAAAGGAATCTAAGAGGCATGGAGATGCCCAATGGACTCTTTTGTGGCAAGGATAATTGAGTACTTGACAAAGCTCTAGTCAAAATACCTAGCGTAAGGAATACCTAGTGTAAGCCCTACTTCAACGGTACAAAAGTTGAAGAAGCATGCCTTACATGTTATCTAGTTGGCTTGAGACGTGTTCATACAAGATAACTAAGGTTGGGGTGCTTCTTTACATGCCATCTAGTTGGCTTGAAACATATGTTCTTGTTGGTTATATAGAGTAGTTGATTCCTTCATGTTAAGTTCATCTCCTTGTTAACTCTTTTTACCTACAATATCCAGATGATAATAAAATATTATATCAATTAGAAAAGCCATTATTAATCTACCATATAGGAAATTAGGCATATAATACATGTGAGGCAACATGTTGTTTTTGCATAGTATATGCATTGGTAAAACCATCACTTATCATGTTCTTCAAGGCAAATGCCTAGGCACCACCCAAGCATCCATGTGCCTTTGAGGTACACTTAGGATCATTTACCACAATGTTTTTAGAAATAGTTCGGTGGTTAGACCGTGATTGAACCATACTTGTGCCTGCTTGGACTGGGGTAGACCTGTCAAACTGGGCAAAAATCCACTGACACCTATGGGTTGACCCGTTTAAGTCAGGTTTGTGTGATGGAATTCACCACCTGTTGAAAATTACCCAAACCCATACCCACCAGTATAGTTAGCAGGTTTTGTGGGTGGTCCTCGAGCATCTGCAGTTGACCTGCTTAACTAAATTTATTACATTAGCATACATGTAATGATCTACTGTTTAAGATTTATATGATGATCTACTAATACCCATTAATATTAATTGTTAAGGAGTTCAAATCCGAACTTGAACTTGTCCAATAAGAGTTGATATCTAAGCAAAGTAATGAGGGAAAATAAATCCACCTCTACTGCATTATTTGATTGCTTTATCAAACTTAATACGGAGTTGTACTACAAGTTACTATAATCATATATTAGAAAATTTTGCTCCCCAAAAAGCTGTGACTGAGGTTGTAAAAATATGAACAACATATTTTTTTGCTAGATAACAGTAATGTATAGTAGTAGGTTGTTTTTTGTGCTATATTTTGCGGAAAAACACTGGAGAATTGTCTTTTTTTATTGTCAGAAAAGATCTGGGACCCGTGGGGATACACAATGCGTGTACCCCATATATATAAGTGGAGCAATTACACATAGGTCCATATAGAAAAGGAAAATAACAAACAGAATATAAAGACATTATTTAACACTCCCCCTCAAGTTGGAGCATAGATATCAATCATGCCCAACTTGTCCACAAGAGAGCTGAAATGTTTCTTTGCCAGCTGCTTTGTAAAAATATCAACAACTTGATCTTCTGAACGGGTAAATGGAGTGCAGATTTGACCAGACAAGATAGTTTCTCTGATAAAGTGGCAATCAACTTCAATGTGCTTTGTTCGCTCATGATACACATGATTATTAGCAATGAAGATAGCAACTTTATTGTCACAATGCATAGGAATAATAGTAAAAGACTCCACACCGAAGTCTTTCAAGAGGGATTGTACCCATAAAAGTTCACAGGCAGTATGAGCCATAGCCCTGTACTCAGCCTCAACACTGGATCCAGCAACAACACTTTGCTTTTTGCTCCAAGTGACAAGATTTCCTCCAACATAGGTGCAGTAGCCTGAAGTAGATTTTCTGTCTATCTTACTTCCAGCATAATCAGAGTCATAATAACCTTCAAGAGAACAGTTCTCATGCTTTCTATAACAAAGACCTTTACCAGGTTATTTCTTAAGGTACCTCACAGGGCATCCCAAGTGACACTGTCTAGGCTTATCAAGATACCTGCTAAGAAGACCAACAACAGAAGATATATCGACTCTAGTAATAGTCAGATAAATCATCTTACCAACCAGTCTCCTATATTTTTTATTATCAGGATATATAGGAGATGCATCATCATCCCAATTCACATTGGGATCTAGAGGAGTATCAGCAGGACGTGCTCCAAGCATCCCAGTCTCTTGTAAAAGATCAAGAACATACTTCCTTTGGGATATGACAAGAGCACTAGCAGTTCTGGACACCTCAATGCCCAAAAAATATCGCAACTTCCCCAAGTCTTTAGTAGCAAAATGCTTGCACAAGTGTGTTTTCATAGCCTGAATTTCAGTAAAATCACTGCCAGATAAGATGATATCAACATAAACAATTAGAACCACAATACCAGAAGACGTCTTTTTAGTAAAGACAGAGTGATCAACATGTGATCTCAGAAATCCAAAAGTAGTCAGTATCTTGCTCAACTTGTCAAACCATGCTCGAGGACTCTGCTTGAGTCCATAAATAGATTTTTTCAGACGACAAACCTTTTGTGACTCCCCCTGAGCAACAAACCCAGGTGGTTGCTCCATATAGACTTCCTCTTGAAGATCACCATAAAGAAAAGCATTTTTAACATCAAGCTAAATAAGAGTGCAATCCAAGTTGACAGCAACAGAAAGAAGTACTCAGACTGAATTCAGCCGTGCAACAGGAGAGAAAGTCTCAAAATAATCCATACCATAGGTTTGAGTGTACCCTTTAGCCACGAGGCGTGCCTTCAGACGCTCCACAGTTCCATCAGGCTGATACTTCACAGCATATACCCACCTGTAGCCAACATGTTTGCAATCAGGAGGAGGATCCACCAACTCCCAAGTTCCTCTATAATCCGCAAGTGCAGTCATTTCCTCAGTCATGGCATTTGTCCAGGCAGAACTTTGTAAAGCATCATTGATATTCTTAGGAACAACAACAACAGATAGGGCAACAACAAAGTTACTCACATGAACACTCAGATGTGCAGTAGAAACATGATTAGCAATATTATGAGAAGTACAAGAACGAGTGCCTTTCCTGAGAGCAATAGGTAAATTTAAGTTAGAAGTTACCTCAGCAGGTGTAGGACCTTCTGGAGAAGAAGATTGGTTTTGCAGGGGGGGTCTTGAGCAGACTGTGACCGATTCCTGCGTTGATACACAATAAGAGGAGTAGGAGCAGTTTCAGCTGGTAATGAATCAGATATGCGCTAACTGATGACTGGTAACAGTGCTGCTATAATATCTGAACTCAAGGTATTTCCTTTAGCAGAATAAAAAGGTGTATCCTCAAAGAAAACCACATCACTACTCGTAAACCACTTCTTAGCGGTAGGACTATAGCAACGATACCCTTTTTGAGTACTTGAATAGCCCAAGAAAATGCATTTTTCCGCTCTAGGAGATAATTTGTCATAATTCAGCCGAAGTAGACGAACAAAGTAGGTAGATCCAAAAATCCTTGGGAGGAACAGAAAAAGAGGCATATTTGGTTGTAGGACCTGAACTGGAATCTTGTTGCCGATAACAGATGAAGGCATTCGATTAATTAAAAAACAGGCAGTAAGGATAGCTTCTGGCCAAAAATGTCTAGGAACATTAGAGTGTAGCATGATGGTTCTAGTGACTTCAAGCAAATGTCTATTTTTCCTTATTACAACTTCATTTTGTTGAGGTGTGTAGGCACAAGATGTTTGATGAATAGTACCAACAGAACGACAAAACAACTCAACCTCTTTCTAAACAAATTCTAAAGCATTACTGTACGCATAATTTTAACAGGCATAGAGAACTGGATTTTAATTCCAGCAAAAAAGAATTATATTGTAGGCAATATTTGAGATCGATCTTTTAGAAGAAACAACCATGTGGCACGAGAAAAATCATCAATAAACAGAATAAAATATTTATTTCCAGATAAACTTGGAGCATGACGAGGACCCCATACATCCGCATGAACAAGATCAAAGATACTTTTACTACTAATCTGAGACCTCTTAGGATAGACAGTTCGAGACTGTTTGCCTAACTAACATGACACTGAAAACTGTGCATCCCTACACCAGAAATGCCATGTTTTATCTTCTCAGATGACGGATGTCCAAGTTTGTAGTGCCACTGCAAAGTTGAAACAAAAGATGATAAGGCTGAAGCCAAAGCGGTAGTGCCGATCTTTCTCAACTCGTCCAGATAGTAGAGACCATCATGTCCTTCATGCCCCCCACCAATCTTCGTCCTCGTGCGAAGGTCCTGAAAAATAGAAGTACCAGGAACAAAAGTGAGATTGCAGTTTAGGCTATACACAATTTTGCTAACAAATAGTAAGTTTAGTGGAAAATGGGGCACATGTAGAGAAGATTTCAATAAAAATTGAGCAGCAATATCACCAATCCCAGACACATCAGATTTTGAGCCATCAACGAGCATAACAGAAGACTTAGAAACTGGTTTAGAGAAGTTAGAAAAAAGAGACCGATTTCTAGAAATGTGAGAAGAAGCACCCGAATCAATCACCCATCTTGTATTACCAGTACTAGACGAAGGTGCACTTAGAAGAGCAGAATCACAACCAATGTAGGTTGCAACATGTGCTCCAGTAGTAGCAGCAGAGGAAGCACCAGTGCGCTCCAACAGCAGGAGACGTTCCACCTTAGCACGAATGAAATCAGCAGTAGTAGAACTTGACGAATCAGCAGCCTGAGGTTGAGCATCATCCTCAGAAGCAGCATTGGCCCAGGCAGGTTTGCCATACTTCTCCCAACACTTTTCTTCAATATGGTTAGACCTACTTCTCCCAACACTTTTCTTCGATATGGTCAGACCTACCACATAATTTGCAGAAGCACTATCCAGAAGGAGAGCTAGAAGCATTGGGAGGGCCAGAGGACGCACGACGTCCACTCGAACCACGCCCCCTCCCAGAGCCAAGAGGGGGACGGTTCTCCTGGAAGCGACCACAGTCGCGGCCACGACCACGACCTGACATAGCAGCAAGAGCAGTAGTATCACCAATATCAACAAGTAATGCAGAGGATGAGGCAGGCAGTCGTTGAAGGCGCTGAAAAGCACTCTCCAACGTGGGATCTGATCTACAACCCCATCATATGACTCATGGAGGCCACACATGAATTGAACTAATTGCAGCTTCTGTCTTTGGCGTTGCATGGTAGCCAAATCAGTCGACAGAGGGTGATAGCTCTCAAGTTCACCCTAGAATCCCTTGAAGGCAGAGAAGTAGTCAGCAAGGTCAGGTCCCAAGAACTGCAGACGAGTCAGCTGCTTATTTAAGTCAAACACCTTCTTGGGATTTTTGCTGTAAGAGTAAGTGCTTGCCATTTGATCCCACATTTCTTTAGCAGTAGGTAGACGGAGTAGGGTAACATTGATGCGTGTTTCACTGCTGTTGAGAATCCATGTCATCATAGTCGAATCATTTTTGACCCAGTCATCATAGGCCTTGATGTCCTTAGACTCGGCAGTAGAAGTAGGAGCTTGAGGTGGGTTGCATGTCAGGTGTGAATGTTTGCCCTGGGATTTAGCATAAATCCCCATGGAGCAAACCCAATGCTGGTAGTTGCGCCCATCCAGTTTGACAGTAGTAACCTGACGGCGATGGTCATCATGTGAAGAAGCCATGATAGTTAAATAATACCAAGTCCAGCAGTAGAAGGCAGGTACAATCAGTAGATGGACGCCTAGGCCCTCTTGCTAGGCGGCAGTAGGCACAGGAGAAGAAACTGGATGGACCAGTTACATACGGACTATGTCGAGGCGCAACAAGGGACCCGACACAGGCAGGCAGAAGACGGAGTCGGAGGAGGCTCACACAAATGCCCGGTAGGCTGGGTGGCTAGGAGGGTCGACGACTAGGCGGTTCGGGGCGAAACTGACCTGTTGCGGCGGTGCGGCGGCTTCCCCAACAGAGCGGCGGCGACCTGCTGCTGGGCGACCGACGGTCGGCTGCTGTGCCTACGTGGCCAACGGCGGTGACAGGGAGGGCAGGCGCCGACGGAGAGGGAAGGGAGGGGAGGGGAACAAGGAGAAAGGGAAGAGGGAGGGAGAGAGGGGGGCACAGAGAGGGGCGACGCCCAAGGAGGGTTACGCCTGCTCTAGTACCATGTCAGAAAAGATCTGGGAACCCGTGGGGATACACAATGTGTGTACCCCATATATATATATAAGTGGAGCAATTACACATATGTCCATATAGAAAAGGAAAATAACAAACATAATATAAAGACATTATTAAACATTTATCATTAGGGTAGCGACTTCCAAAGTTTTTTTTATTGAAAACATTATATGGGTACTCGCCAGTCGACGCACAATCACTTGGTTTGGGTTTGGGTTTGTCTTTGTTCGATATGTTTTGAATTGCGTCCTTTTGATCGGAAAATGGTAGTATAGGAGGCCTCCTATACTTATTGTATAGGACAACCAATGAAAAATCTTCAATACCCAACCCTAAAAAAATAATAGAGAGAAATTACATTTTCAATAGAATCAATACTAAAACGAATTCTGCAATGCTATAATGAATTCTGATTGGTCTCCTACCATTTTTCTATAGGAGGCCTTCTGTAGAATAGACGTCCCTTTTGACCTGCACCCACGAGACCCAAACCAGCAATGACCCAATTCACCCAACCCAACTCGCCCGCCCGTTTGACAGTTCTAACATTGGGGCGGTCGAACAGGTTGGATAAAAAATGACGTTAGCATGGCATTATTAAAACTAGAAAATGGAAAAAATCAAACCGGTCTTTTGGATACGACAGAAGTAGTATTGGTCAGACACAATTCCAAAAAATTACGTAAGGAGGGGCTGAGTTAGATGAACTCGGTATTTTTTTTGGTAGGGGCTGTATTAAAAAAATATGGTGAGTGAGACTTGAACTTGAGTTTCGTTATTGGAAACAAGACACTAATACCAACCCAACTAACGATTTACTTGATATATATCTTGAAAACATACATATTTTATGTATTTGACAATGCTATAATGCATATTTATAGATTCTTTTTAGGGGGGGTAGAGTCACAATTGCCCCCCTCTAGGTCCGTCCCTGGTCAGACCTGATGGACTTGTTGATTCAATATAGATATACTTACTAATAGTATCTATTTGCACACACAGACACACACACACACACACACACACACACACACATATATATATATATACATATATATATATATATATATATATATATATATATAGAGAGAGAGAGAGAGAGAGAGAGTCAGGCTAGAATACACTCGAGTGTAGCGGAGACCGAATACACTCAAGTTGTTTTCTATCATGCAATATTTATTTTGAAAATCTAAACCATCGATCTTCTTAGAGATCTTATGAGCATACTCCATCCAAAATTTGAGGTCATTTGGATACTTATATGCCATGCATCATAAAATTTGAGGTCATTTGGATACTTCTATGTCATGCATCTAAAGGAGACAAAAATGATGCAATTCAAATTAGTTTTGTCCTTCTATTTTCGAAGTCATAGAAGAGTGACTTAGAAGAATCCAAATGAGCTCATATTTTGCATGTAATCTGTATTTATTATAACAATGGTATCAACGGTTTGGATTTGTCAAAATATTTGTCTAGGTATGTAAGCACCACTTGAGTGTATTCTAGCCCGACTCTCTCTCTCTCTCTATATATATAATTTATATATATATATTGCAATATATATATCTAGGTTGCTTATATAAAAATTATAGAAATATACTTTAAAAAAGTTAATAATACTTATGAAAAAGCAATTGATTAAATAGATTCTAATAATACACATATACATGTACATATAGTCATTACACACATATATGCCTGCCAACATAACTTATATATATAGAGAGAGAGAGCGAAAGAGAGAGTCAAGCTAGAATACACTCGAGTGTATTCAGAGCAGAATTCCCTCAAGTATTTCATGATGCAATATTTTTTTTAAAATCTAACCCATTGATCTTCTTAAATATCTTGTGAATAACTCATATATAAAATTTGAGCCCATTTGGACATTTGTAAGTCAAGTTATAAAGACCACAAAAATATTGCATTTCAAATTAGTATCATGCGTCGATTTTGTTGCCCTTAGATGACTGACTTACTCCCATCCAAATGGGCTCAAAATTTTTATGTAGTCTAATTATAGTATGACAATGAAGACCAATGGTTTACATTTTGCAAAAAAAAAGTTTTGATACGCAAATACCACTTGAGTGTATCATAGGATTTGTACACTCAAGTGTATTCTAGCCTGTCTCTCTCTCTCTATATATACATATACATATAGGGGTTAGGAAGTGTTTACCAGATGTTACATGTAACTTATGTGTACCGGCCATTAAAATGTGACATGTGGAATCTGAATATCAAATCAACCATATAAATTGAATCAAAATTGTTTAGATTAGATGTGTAGATTCACAACTATATCACGTATATATCATGAGATATAACAATATATCATCCAACAGGTCTTGCAATTCCAACAACTTACCGTTGATCAGTTAAAATACATTTTCTTAAACTAGATCATCTATGAATGTCACATTGACGTGATTTTTGATACACATGTTATCTAAAGGGTTTTCAACACATCCATAAGGTTAGATCATTCTAAAGACTCGTGCAAACATCATAAATAAAGATGGATACACATAAGATACACACACTCATGTATAGAATTCTTTTAGCCATATATATACATGTGTATATATATATACATATATATAGTATATACACAAATATACACACACATATATACATATATATATAGTATATACACAAATATACACACACACACACACACATATATATATATATATATATATATATTGATAGGAATATATATATACACACACAAATATATACACACATATATACATATATATATTGATAGGAATATATATATACATACATACATATATATACATATATATATTTTGATAGAAATATATATATATATATATATATATATATATATATATAGAGAGAGAGAGAGAGAGAGAGAGAGAGAGAGAGAGAGAGAGAGAGAGAGAGAGAGAGGGAGGGAGGGAGGGAGGCTAGAATACACTCGAGTGTATTCGGAGCAGGATACACTCAAGTAGTTTTCATGATGCAATATTTTTTTCAAAAATCTAATCCGTTGATCTTCTTTATCATCTATATATATACATACATATATTATATATATATATATATATATATATATATAGAGAGAGAGAGAGAGAGAGAGAGAGGGAGGGAGGGAGGGAGGGAGGGAGGCTAGAATACACTCGAGTGTATTCGGAGCAGGATACACTCAAGTAGTTTTCATGATGCAATATTTTTTTCAAAAATCTAATCCGTTGATCTTCTTTATCATCTTGTAAATAACACATAAAAAATTTGAGCACATTTGGACATTTATAGGTCATGTTATAAAGACCGTAAAAATTATGCATTTCAAATTAGTTTCGTGCGTCGATTTTGTTGCCCTCGGATGAGTGACTTACACTTATCCAAATGGGCTCAAAATTTCTATGTAGCCTAATTATAGTATCACAATGAAGATCAATGGTTTACATCTTGGAAAAAAATAGTCTTGATATGCAAACATTTGAGTGTATCCATGCGATCTGTACACTCGAGTCTCTCTCTCTCTCTCTATATATATATACACACACATATATAATCAGGCTAGAATACACTCGAGTGTATTCGGAACAGAATACACTCAAGTAGTTTTTCATTATGCAATATTTTTTTCAAAAATCTAATCCGTTGATCTTCTTAAACAGCTTGTGAATAGATCATACACAAAACTTGAGCACATTTGGACATTTATAGGTCATGTTATAAAGACCGCAAAAATTAAGCTTTTCAAATTAGTTTCGTGCGTCGATTTTGTTGCCCTTGGATGAGTGACTAACACTCATCCAAATGGGCTCAAAATTTGTATTTAGCCTAGTTATAGTATGACAGTGAAGTTCAATGGTTTACTTTTTGCAAAAAATAGTCTTGATATGCAAACACACTTGAGTGTATTCGTGCGATCTGTACACTCGAGTGTATTCTAGCCTGACTCTCTCTCTCTCTCTCTATATATATATATATATTGGAATATACATACATATATATATGTATGTATGTATGTATATTCCTATATATATATATATATATATATATATATATATAGGGCGTTCATTCATTGCCCGTGCGGGTAGCCTAGATTTTCGCTACCCGGCAGCCAAAAAAGTAACTCTCCTGGCTAAGAAAGTAACTCTGCTGTAAAAAAAGTAACTATGGTGTCAAAATAGTAATTCTGCTGGCAAAAAAAGTAACTCTGTACAAAATATACAGTAGATATATATAAGGACGGGTTTTTTGATTTTGGAGGGGCAAATGATATTATTTTTGGCTAAATTTTTTTGGAGAGCTAGACAAAATAGTCCTCTACAATTGTGAATTTTTTTTTTGAAAAAAAGTGGTCGGAAGGGTGGGCGGGTAGCTACCCGCGCGGGCAATAAAGATGGGCCCATATATATATATATAGGAATATACATACATACATATATATATATATATATATATATATAGGAATATAGGAATATACATATATATGTATATTTCTATATATATATATATATAGGAATATACATATATATGTATATTTCTATATATATATATATATATATATATATATATATAGGAATATACATATATATAGGAATATACATATATATATGTATATTTCTATATATATATATATATATATATATATATAGGAATATACATACATATATATGTGTGTGTATGTATGTATGTATGTATGTATATAGCAATACATACATCTAAGTTGCTTACATTAAAATTATAGACATATACTTGAAAAAAGTTAGTAATACTTCTGAAAAAGCAACTAACTAAATAGAGACCCTAATAATACTCATATACATGTACAGTCATTTACACATATATATGCCCGTCAATATAACTTTCACATTGTGCTTATTGTCAAAAC
The DNA here is from genome assembly GCA_963693085.1 of Alisma plantago-aquatica. Classification (NCBI taxonomy): domain Eukaryota; kingdom Viridiplantae; phylum Streptophyta; class Magnoliopsida; order Alismatales; family Alismataceae; genus Alisma; species Alisma plantago-aquatica. The sequence continues at coordinate 1,380,131,375 of OY856412.1, forward strand.
AGAATAATGTTCAGATCATTATTATATTTGGTCATATATTTATACTTGTTTATGGGTGTGTATGCCTATGTGTGCGTGTGGGTATACACGCCTGCATACACACACCATATGCACACTCAATCGCTCGTCTACAGATATGTACCCATCCTCATGGTTGAAGTAATTAACACACACTCGCATGTAGACATTTTTGTGACTAGAGGCAAGATACTGATGTGTTGTAAATAAAAAGAGCAGAACATGGATTCGAATATCAATCACATCTAGTTATCTTTTAAAATTTATAAAGTCATCATCAATATACAATGCTTACACCGATTGCACAGCTAGTTATCTTAGTTAAATAATTTTCAAAATTTATAAATTCATTATCAATTTACAATGCTTACACTGACATATGATGTATAGAAACCATGGCTGTGTTTGACATAATAGGCCAGTGGTGCTAATGTGCAATGGTAAAAATGCTCACAATAGTTGTTTTAGTGCCCGGGCTCAAACTTCCTTTCAGTGTTTTAAAAAGCGGCCCAGAGCGAATGAGACCCTTGGCCGCTCCAAATAGGCCTTAGGCGGCTGGTTAGGCGGTTTTGCATTAAGCGGCTGCTTCATGCCCGCTCAAGCGCCCACCTGGACGCTGATTCTGAGCGCCTGCCTGAGTCCGCTTAAGTGAAAAGCAGGACCTAGACCCACTTCCTAGGCCCAAAAGTGAAATGTAATGATATTTTCATTATGTAATATTAGACTATTGATATTGTATAACATTATTTAACATGTTAATATGATACTATTGTATTAACTAACTAAGTATGTATCTAAATCTTGTATAGTAGTGAATCAGTATGTAATACTACACTGATTCTGCTGCTATATACAGTAGTGACGACTATGTACCTATTAAGTCTGTTATAGCAAGTAATACTAACATAAAACTTACCATGTATATGTAACATAAAACTATGTCACAAATCAGTAATATTGTACTGCTGTATAGTACTAATTACTAACTAGAGAACATTAATCTAAGAAGCAACCAGTGTGTAAATGTAATACAAAATCCATGCAGATTTCTGTGAAGTATAGTACTATTATATTTCACTAACTACTAACTACTAAGTGCATTGTATCATGGCTTGATACTAGTATACGACTATATGTGATAAATTTATCTATAAATTGTACTAACTATTAAGTAGATCACATTATTACATGATAGTATGATACTGGTATACTGTTATATATAAGAAATGTATCTTAATGCTTCATCTATACATAATCAACTATTAAGTAGCAATATTGTTGTGTAGGGTGAATTTTACACTGCCACAAGGGTTTGGTTATGTATACAAGTTTCTTAAAAAATATTATATATATATATATATATATATACAAATGTGTGTATTTTTGTATACAATCATATAGAAAATTGAGAATCCGCTTTTTCAAAAAGCGGCCGCTTGAGCGCCCGCCTGGCGCTCAAGCGGCCACAAGGTGGTGTCCGCACGCCTCCCGCTTTCTAAAACATTGCTTCCTTTAGACTTTGATATGCATTTTTGAGGAACATAGAAATGGTCTGATACTCTGGTCATTTGGTCCAGTCTGGTATGGGTCGAATCGGTGTGACCATGGTTGCCAGCATTCTCATCATTAAAAACATATTGAACAAACCTTTCAGACAGGTCAAGCTGTATAGGATTGAGCGTTGTAACCAGTCTGACAGGTTGGTCCAGATAAAAAAACAATTTACCAAGCTTGGGTAGAATGAGTATTGATATTTACTAATGTTCAGATTACATTTTTTGCCCATGTGAGGTGGTTTAACCATATTAATGACGGTGCAATGCCTTAATGCATGTTTTTTCTCTCTTTGCCTTGGTTTGCGCTTTTAACATGTTTTATACTTACTGGGGAAAATGATAACAATGTGAAAAGTAGGAATTCTTTAAGAGTGCCCTTCACATACATGCACTATGAATACCTATCTGAACTATTAAATATTTGTAAATCTTAACCTACATTATAAGACATTTAGCTAAAGCTACAATTTAGAAATGTAATCTTCTTGTTTGGTGTACCAATGGCAATAATATTCATTAAATATGTGTAGGGCTTATCTAGAGGATCAACCTTAAAGTATATGCATATCTATGTATATCGCTCCAATATATATATATATATATATATATATATATATATATATATATATATATATATATATATATATATATGGTCATTGATCCAGTCTGGTATGGTCGAACCGGTCTGACTGTGGCCACCACCATTCTCATCATTAAAAACATATTGAACAGACGGTTCAGACATATCAAGCTGGGATAGGATTGAGCGTTGCAACTAGTATGACAGGTCGGTCTAGATAAAAAAAAATTAATTTACCAATCTTGGGTAGAATTGGTATTGATGTTTTTTTTGATGACGAGGAACACCTCCTAGAACGATCCACTAATGGACTCCCCTAGCAGGTTAAACCCCAGGGTCAGATGTGTGGTGGTCACTCACCCCCACGCCACACCCGATAGCGTGTTATGCTGTCGTAGCCATTGTTGGTCTGAACACCCACCAACCATTTTTTTTGCACCCCGGTCCGCTCTCGGCGGGATTGGAACCATGGTGGGCTGACTGGGGACAATGATGATGTTTATTAATGTTCAGAGTACATTTTTTTGCCCATGTGAGGTGGTTTAACCATATTAATGAGGGAGCGATGCCTTAATGCACAATGTTTCTCTCGTTGCATCGGTTTGCGTAGGGCTGTCATTGGGTATTTTACCCTTTACCCATACCCTGTAGGGGAAGGGTAAAGAATTTTCGTACCCTTTACCCACCTACCCGCTACCCTCTAACCCGCTACCTTAGTGGGTAAGGATAAGGGTAAGCTATTACCCATACCCTCTAACCCACTACCCGCTAATATTTTTGTATAATATATTACACATATAGTCCTTATGTAGTTAGATTCAACGAATTATTCAACATTATATTGTCATCATTTAATACAATACATGTTTTTTTTTGCTTCTTACGCAGCTAATTTGGTTGGGTATACACCACCATTTTGGAGGTGTAAGACACACATGTAAGGAATAACTAGATTTTATAGTTTTTACAATGAAAATCATGTGTGTAATGTTGTAGAAAATTACTTCTGAATATTTGAATAGTTAATAGCCATTTTGGAGCATATTCATATTTCACTTAAATGTATAAATGTACTAGGTATGCGATTATTGTTCCTATTAGTATAATTTTTTGAAAGATATATAAATTCCCCACTTTACCCTTACCCTTCCCATTTACCCTGTAGGTAAGAGGGTAAGGGTAAGGGGAGGGTAAGGATAGTGGTGGAGTGGGGAATTACCCATACCCTTACCCACCACACTAGGTGGGTAAGGGTAAGCCCATACCCTCCCCATACCCTCCCCATTGACAGTCCTAGGTTTGCGCCTTTTAACATGTTTTATATTTACTAGGGAAAATGATAACAATGTGAAAAGTAGGACTTATATTAGAGTGTCTTTCACATACATGCAATATGAATACCTATCTTAACTATTAAGTATTTGTAAGTCTCAACCTGCATTATATGACATTTAGCTAAAGCTGCATTTTCGAAATGTATTCTTCTTGTTTGTGGTACCAATGGCAATAATATTCATTAAACATGTGTAGGGATTATCTTGAGAGTCAACCTCAAAGTATATGCATATATCTATGTACATTGCTACAAAATATATACACAAGTGGAGGGGATAATCACATAATTTTTGAAAATCACAAATATATAAGGTGGCTAGACACACCAAGGTTTCCATTTTTTGTGCTTGTACTAATAACAAAAAGAATTTGAATTGGTTGTCTACATGTTACTTGAAATTGAAGTACAACAACAATTAATCTTTTTTTCTTAAATTTAAATCTTGTTTCAACCTTTCTCCTTTTTAGTACATACTGCTTGTAGGTGGCATAAAGCTTGAACAAGCACTTTTATGCTTCGGATCCAAGGTTTTAAAATGTGCGAGTTGTAACAAGGTGTTTTTCTCTAAATGAGACGAGGCGTAAGCCGCAAGGTGTCCGAGGCATAAGCCTCATATATGCACGAGGCGTACATAATATATTCATATATCTATATATTCTAACAAGGAGATATATGTATGTATTATAGACATGTATATATATGTATGCATCTACGAATGTGTTTATGTCACGAAACCGGAATCCCGATCCTGTGAACCAAACGAATACCAAAGACAACATGCGAAAGCATGAAATGCTTCACATACATGAACAAATAACAAGATGAAATCACCAACATAGTCCCAACATTCAACAAGTATATTAAGTTATATTTTTTATTACAAGAATTCAATTACATATTGAAGAGTCAAATTGTACAAGTCTGCTCATGTACACTAGCTAGGATCTTACAACAAGTACACCTGAACATATGCTCACAAGCCGTCAATTCCCAAGCTATTTCTGAACCTGTAAAATGCGTGAAACAAGACAGGTCAAGCACACGAGGTGCTGAGTACAGGGCTGAAAGATATGTATACATAAGCTTTGCATAATTTGAAAAGAGTTGCATAAGTAAACGAACAAGAATAAATGAATTAATTACTTTGCAAATCGAGAACCCGTCTTTTAGTCAATTTACTCCAATTATACCAACAATATCATATATCATAAGGCCTTTGACCAACTTCCCATCGAAAGGGTCTGTGAGGGTGCTCAAGATTAGCTAACCCTCTTCGTAAGGGATCTCAAGGCCATCGCCATGAGCTAACCCTTGTATCTACGCGGTCTGCCCTATCTTGGCAACTCAAGTAGGACACCAACCTTGTGACCTTACCCCGAGACTACATGTAGGTGCACAAGGTTTGTATAATGGAGATCTATATTATGTGTTCAAGTTATAAAACAACAATAACGAGATAAACATCGAGTACAATACTAGAGTACTACATGACAATGTTTGAGCAAGTAAACAAGCATATATATGTATCACATTCCAAGCAAGAAGGCCATAACCATATAATTATTAAAGCCAGTACCTGAGTTCAGAGATCCATAACCTATTCTTGACCATCTAGATCACAATCCATACATGATTAAGAACAAGATTGCATACAAGCATTAGATTCTTATCATTAACCCTAGATAGCTCCATGTTAAAGGTTTTGGTCAAGCTAGGTTCAAGTTTCTTCTTAGTACATTAGATGATCTTGTATTGATTTAGAGATCATAAAGGAGGTGTGGTTCAAGTCTCAAGTCATTTTGATGTTCCATTTATTTCATATGGTCTTTCCAAGATTTAAGTCACTTATGCACATTTTAGGGGTCAAAAGACTCATAAACTAAGCCATTCAGATTCTGTCTCTTTGGAGTATGAAAAGTCATTGATTAGGCAAGGAAAGGTTTTGATGCAACACTAGATTAATATTTTCTAATGATCAACGGTATAACATTCATATTCATATGAGGGTCACATTATTCATGATATGGTCATCATAAGTGCATCTGGGTGGTCACACTCTACATTAGTTCAAAGAGTACTCAAGAATTACTAGTCAAATAAATTTTGGATATATTTGATCATTAATGATTCAAACATAGCATATGAAGGAATTTAGATATTTCCAAAAAGGTCAAAGCATGCTCAACAAGGACATCAGTAGAAAATTGGTTGAGACTTGTATATGCAACATATTCTATTGGATTATTTGCATTTTTTGATAAAAAATGGACTATTTATTTGTAATATTTGACCAATCCTAGCATTTTTATGGCTTTTACAAGAATAATACCTTTTTCTCGTTGATCTGGTAGTCCCCTGCCCTAGGATCTTGCATGTCGCAAGGACGGGAGCACACTCGAGCAATCAGCCACCCAAGCCTCGTTCAGACCAGACTACTTGACTGGGCCTTGGTTCCGGTTGGTCTCAGCCCATGAGGGGGAGCAGAGGAGCCCACACAGACGCGGACAACTCTCATCTCACGAGAGCAGGATCCCTGCGTGCTCGCGTGATAGCAGCGACCACCGCAGGAACAGAGCTCAGGCGAGCTCAGATGTTGGGGCGACGAAGATCAAATTGGAACCTTAGAATTGGCCACTGCTCTTTGCCCAAGGCTTGCGAGGTCCTTTGGCAGATCCAACTTGGCCAGGGTGAGGGGATGAATTCCCATGGCCGCGTCGCTATGCCTACTGCAGCACACCGACAAGAAAGCGAGGGAAGAAGGGCCTCGTGCTGGCTAAAAAATGGAGAGAGGAGAGACGAGGTGGTGCATCAACATCACAAAGGGGGTAAGAGATGACCTGGTCTAAGGAGATCAAAAGCTCCAAGATAGGCCCTAGATGCGCCCTAACTCGCCGCGGGGAGGTGCAAATCAGCTTGGGCGGGTCTGCTTGCAGCGTCAACCTTGCTTCTACAGTAGGTGGTGCATCACTAAAGGCTGGAGATGGGGGGATGTACCTGCGAAGACCCCTCTACATCTCGACTTCTTGAGTCCAGAAGTCCTCACAACAGTGTCAACGAATGATGGGCAACGAGGGAGGCCATGGGAAGGGACAACAAAGTTGTGCTCTAGGCAACGAGGTCTGACGACGAACTCAGAGGCCAAGGTGATAACTGTGCAGCGTGGGGGTGCAAGGTTATCCTGTTTGAAGGAACAACCTTCGTTGATATGTGGACAATAGAAGCACTCAGGCTCAGACTTTTGTCCTGCCAATCCTTACTCCTTAGCAGGACAAGCTTCTTGCGACTTATGTTGCAGAAATGATGGAGGGGGAGGTCGAGCTTCTGTTTCTGGTAAGAGAGAAACGTTTGGCTTTCCTGTCCACACCTCCCAATCTAGGGGTAGTTGGAGAGGGCCATGCCTCTCGGATCAAGTGTACAAACTAGGAGCATGGAGGATTGAGAACAATGGTTGGTAGCATGTATAATCGTGAAGGTAGGAGGGAAAAGTTACTACTGTAATCAACTTGCGCACCCACGCCTTTCTAGTCGTGACACATCGAATCCACAACTCCAAAGTAAAAAACACAATGATAAAAAATGCTCAAAGTCACATGCATTAATCAATCAATTAAGCTCCTCTTCTTAAACATATAACTTCTTGCATTAATCTTCGATTCAATTGAAATTCCAACCTTGACTCCCACATGAAATATAGCCTTTTATGACCAAGTTTGAAACCTAAATTCCAACTTTCGCGCATCTAATAAAATTCTTCAAAAACCTTATAAAAATGTGCATAGATCTTAAATTAAATGCATTTAATCATCAAATCTTTGATCAAACAAGTACAAAACACTTCTTGTGACCCCAATGTAATTCATGCTTCATTATTAAGCCAATTTGATCCATTAATACTTCAGATGAAAATTTCACTTCATAAAACCCAAAAATTGGGTCGTCACAGTTTATGTATAGTATAAATATGTATAAGAAAAAGTAACACTAAATATAAATTTTGTACCTAAATTAGTAAGGAGAATCACAGACTAAGAGCAATGTTAATAACATAGACCACCAAAATAAGAAATACATCCGTAGCAAACTATGAGATACAAATACAATAGAAGTGTATGTAACTCTCTCTTCTTCTTCATCATCATCATCATCTAAGCCTCAATCCCAATTATGTTGGGGTCGGCTACATGAATCCTTTGTTTCCCTTCATCGCTATCATGGGTCATATTCTGATCGAGATGTAGAGATTCAAAATCTCTCTTTATAAGCTCTTCTAATGTTAATTTAGGCTTTCCTCTTCTTCTATTAATTGTATTTGACTGAATAGCATTGCTTCGTATAGGCGCATTGGTCGGTCTGCGTTGCACATGTCCATACCATCCGAGTTGGCCCTTGCACAAGTTGTCCTCAATGCTCGCCACCCCCACTTTATTCCTGATATAGTCATTTCTCAAGTGATCTTTTCTTGTCTTCCCACACATCCATCTCAACATACGCATTTCAACCACGTTCATCTTGTTGAGACTTTGTTTCTTCACCGTCCCAACATCCACTTCCACCTTACACTGGCCGTAGAACTATTCTATAAAACTTGCTTTTTAATATGAGATGGATCTTCCGATCACATAATACTCAAGTTGTACTCCATTTTAACCATCCTGCAGTGATCCTGTGACAAATGTCATTTTCGACGTCCCCAATCTATTTGAATAATAGAATCCAAGTAACGGATTTTTTCACATTTTCGTATATCTACTCCATCCAACTTGGCTCCAGTATTCACACTGTGAGATTGGCTGAAATTGCAATGCATATACTCAGTTTTGCTCCTACCAATCATCAATCCATTTGATTCCAATGCCTCTGCAAAGTTCAACTTTACCATCCAATCTATCTTTCAATCAATACAATATCATCAGCAAATAACATACACCAAGGAATATCATCCCGAACATTCTTTGTCAACTCATCCATAACAAGGAGGAACATATATGGGCTGAGTGTGGATCCTTGATATACCCCAACTGTGATAATAAATGTTGGTCTCTCCTCCAGGAGTCTTCACACTTGCAGTAGAGCAATCATACATGCCTTTAATCAAGTCAATAGCTGGATTGACACACCCTTTTTCTTCAAATCATCCGCAACACTTCCCTGGGTACTTGATCATAAGCCTTTTCTAAATCAATAAAACTATATGAAGATCTCTTTTGCTTTCTCTATACTTCTTCATAAGCCTCCTTATTAGGAAAATATCATATGCTGTTAATCTTTCAGGTGTGAAATCAAATTGGTTGATCTGCGTTACATATCTTATTCTATGCTCAATAATCCTCTCCCAAAGCTTCATTGTGTGACTCATCGACTTAATACCTCTGTAGTTTGTGCAGCTCTGAACATAACCTTTATTCTTCTTGTAAATGAGGACTATAGTACTATTTCTCCACTCATCCGACATCTTCTTGGTCTTCACGTTCCTATTAAAGAAATTTGAAAACCACATAACTCATGCATCCCTTATTTACCTAGTTTCTTGCAAGCAAGGTATATTGACTTTTCTTCTTATCATGATATCCACTACCTGCAAAGATTTCTCTGTCAAAGCGTCAATATTCCAAGAACCAATTCTAACCTTTTTTTTGTTTAACTTGCTTCTTTACCTGCCTTAGTCGAAAATATTGTCCTTGCACAATTTTTACTACATTCGGCAATGATGCAGCGGGACTAGCTTCTTGACCTACACTGTCCAAGATATGAAAACCCTTGCACATTTTTTCACTAGATCCGGGCAATGACCCCCTCGGGACTATCTCGTAAGTGAAAAAAACTTGTTAGTTAACATAAGATATTATCATCTAGAACTGAGGCTTACATCTCAGCTAAGCCTCAGAGCCTCAATGCTATGAGGCAAGTTTCACGAGGCATAAGTCTCCAGGACAATGAGATGCAAATGGGATAGCCTCTCCTTGAGGCGTAAGCCTCAAAAGCCTCAAGGCAGGATTTATAATACCATTATTGACCTTGACACTAAGCAATCTTCAGTGACGTGAAAACACTCAATTGATTTATGTTTTGTAATTTGATATATCTGTAAGTAATATGAATTCCTTTGCTGAATTTGACCTGAGTTTTTATGCACCTTTGCTTTCTTTACATTGACGCATGGAATGTTTAATACTCTTGAAATTTAATATTGATAACAAACAACAAGATAAGGGATGCCGAAACTTTGATGGGCTTGTTATGTTTTGAGGAGCAATGTGGGGCTTTTGAGTTTAGCTTAGAGCCTGTTGCCTTTTACACAAAGAAGCTTGATTAAGTCCAGCCCCCTGATTGCGAGTGTTAATATACTCTGGTTCTTCTAAATCATAGTCGGAATTGTGGAATTCAGAATTCAAATTTTGACTTACAGTGAAATTGGACAATGGTTTAATTTTTCATTAACATTCGATTGCATACATGTCCTCGATGCTGCATATTGTGACATACATCCCAAATTGACAGTGGCTATTACTGGGAGTGGTACTAAGTCTTAAATGATACTAATGTTTGTAGATTTTTTTTATAGTTCTAAAATAGAGGAAAGTGAATGGAAGCCAAAAGTTTGAGTACTGTTCCTAATATTTACACTTTTCCCGCGACAAAAAAAACCTATGCGACCAATAACTTTTGCTATGTACTACTTTTTATTTGTATAAACTCTATAAGCTGCATAAAGCCGAAGAAAGATGGGCCATAGTCAAAATAGTCAAACAGATGGGAGGGTGTTATAAAGTCTATTTTCTAGCTGATGAAAATATGGCTAGATCTTATTTCAGTTTAATTTTACGATGCCAAGATAACACTTGTTTTTTGTGTAAAGGCCCTATTGAGTCTCTTTTCTTTCACAGTCAAAGGATGGCAATTTTCCTATGGATTTATTTATATGAATTTTTATTTATATCGTTCTTTTTGCAAAACTAGAACTTCATAGGTGAAGACATTGATTGCACGTCTACATGAATGTTATTATCTAATATCTGGGACTAACGCCCAACATGAAGGGTACCATAAAGAACTCAGAAGTTGGAAGTTGGGCTTAGTAAGTGTTGCCGCAGCGAGTTTAACTCTAATCTTTCCTACTGCAAGTAAAAATTTAGATTTCTCTTGGCGTAGTCATTAGGTGGGTTCATATTTTGCCTTGCAACAAGACTGAAGAAAAACTTAATATCATCGAAAGAATTTGTTAGCATGCCATATTTAGGAGTTTTATTTTAGAATGCAGACACAAAACAGTACTGATATTTACTATTCATATTAAGTTAAGCATACCAAGTATGCACAGAGAGCATTTTGATAGCTTATATTTAAAGTTTTATCTGAAATGATATTGGCAAACCTATTCGTGAAGGTGGTCAAAAATTGGTAGGCTTATCCCCTTGTGTGTCCGTTATCATTTTAAAATGAAGCACTGGCAACAGAAGGTCACTAATGCTGTCTGTGACTCGCCTTTCGTCAATTTATTTACTTGGCTTGACATGAACATTCTTGTGATGTTTCTGGTTTTATTTCAATTATAAGTAATTTTTATAGGTACCACGGAATTTGAAACTACATTTCTGTAAATCCGTTACAGAGGCTGATTCATTGAGAATCTTCTCATTGCAAATCATATAAAGCAGTGTGCAAGTTTTTCTTCTGATTCTTGTCTAGCTGTGTTTTGTTTAGTGTTGCTTTGCAAAAGCGAACCAAAGATATGGCCCATAGAATTCTGCGCGAGGAGGCTGTTCTTAGAAGATCCACACGTGTTCAGGCTCAACCCAGAGACAGTGAAGCTACAGCATATCTTAGATACACTAACAAGTGGAGGGAGGACTAATATGTTACAGAAGCATGTTGTAGAATCCCACTCCTCAAGTCTTGGTATATGTTGGCCGCTGCAAGGTAAGACTGTAATTAAGTTCAAGGTCTGATGTCAGGGTAACTTTGTTCACTCAGTGGTTAATTTTGTTGCAGGGGTAAATGCTGATAACCGGCCTAGTCACTATTCATCTTGCGTATCAGATGCTATCATAGCATGTTTTTGCTGCCCTGAACGCCTTTAAGATGATTTTGTTAACTTATACCCAGCTTTTATAGCTATGCGAAAACATACTGTGGAATCTTTTCTGCAAGTGCTCGCTTGTTGGGCAGTTATACATATGTCGCCAACCACGAAACAGTTTTTGCTAACAAGTATTCAGCAGAATGATTGTGTTACCGTTTTCACTAGTAGATGTATTTCTATTAAAGGTCCTGTACTTGCACGTTTTGGATAGTGTTTCTCGAGTAAGCAGGCGCTTCCATCATCATCTCTAGCGCATCCGATGTACATTGTCTCTTAAACCTGTTCACTATGTGCCTGTCTCTTTTATTTGCACCCGCATTGCTATCATATCTAGAGGCTCTTTTTTCCCATTACCCGTATGTTATGTGTGGTTCCGTATGTTATGTGTGGTTTGGTTTAGCATGTCAAGGGTATTACCACATACAAGTTGACTACATGGACGATTTAAATGTGTAAAAAGGTGTTTATTACCTTTTTGGAGCACTTTCTAGAGACATTATATCGTGAAAGGTTATGAGATTTGTTTAAAACAAAGATACTCTTTGGAGCACCAAGTAACCACTACTAACTGGACCGCAGTCTGATTTCATGTTGATAGTCAAAACCCGTGGTAATCACAAATCATGGTCTGATTTATATCATCCACGAAAGTAACTTTATTATAAGACTTCTTTGGCTTGCAAGAGAACATCAATATTAAATGAACTGAAGGGGAACATCTACACCGGAATTCATGGTTGGTGAATTCTACTCCGGAATTGGAAATATAAACAAGAAAATTAAATGGTTTAGATATGAACCCCAAATTCATTTTCTCGTCTTAAGTGCTACATTGCCATATGCAAATGAACAATTTCAATTACAAACTAGAAGGATATCCAATGTGCATGTACAATGCCATTGTCTTGTTGCAAATGTCAATGGGCAGGTGACCTATGTCTTATTCAGGTTAGCTGTTGGACTAAGATAAGGTTGGATCATACATGCAATAAATAATTGGTCGTAGTGTCGTCATATGATAGAGAATCAGGGCTTGTTTTAGCAAATAAAGGCTTGGCTTACGAGATTTGCAAGGGTGACAGCGGTCAAAAGACCTGCAAGTGATGTGATAGTACGAGTGTCCTTATGGTGTGTTTTACTGGTTATGTGGCAGTCGTCACGAAAATGATTATGGTTAACTTCTTGCTTAGAATTAGATGATAAAACTAGGCATACTTTCGAAAGGTTTGAGTTAGAAGTGGACAAGAAACGTCAAACCGTAATTGTGTTTCCAACTGTGGGATATAGTTACATGCCAACTGGTAAGCGAGTTAGAATTAGATCTTTTTACGTGATGGTACACCTATAATGTGTAATTCGGACAAGGATTTGACAAAATTTAAAACAGAAGTACTTTTTTTTTGAGTTGGGTGGGTTCGGGTTTAACATAATTGGCGGCCCTGGATACAGTGGCAAAAAGGTTCAGATTGGTTCCATTTATCACTAGTTTTTTTTTTTTTAATGTTTGGCTGTTTTTGTTGTCACTGGGATAAATGCGTATCCGATCAACAATCATGCAAAGCTATAATTTGTAATAACGATTTAGTCTTAGAATTATAAAGCTATTTTTGTTTACATGTTTACATGCCCAGATTTGGTATCAAATAGGTACATGCGAACGAAGAATCCAGTCTTGGATGAAGATGAATTAAACATGACTCTAAAAGAAGATGTGCGCTAGCAATATAGATACACCGAAGCCGGTGGGGAGATGACCAAGTGGAATTGAGCAGGCAAGACCTTGCGGGCAACACATGACTGATCCTCGCGCAGGCTGGGATGCTTCACGCTTCAAGTATTCTTCAAATGGTTCCTGGTGGCTGAGATGCTTGTGGTTCAGCGGTTTATTCTGCTTGCTGGGTTAGCCTCTCTTTCGTAACTAAAAATGTAGATACATTGAAGTATCATGCTATACCAGTTCTAGTTGTATAGAGGCGAAATGGATGGAGGAAGAAAATATATAGACGATGAATCACTATCATGACCCCATTATGGTCAAGTACTGTTGAATTACACCAAAATTAGTTCATTTGTCGTGTTGCCCGTTAAAATTTTACGTTTGCAAAAATTAAAATTTTTCATATTGGTTGTTGACTGAAAAACATTGTGCGATAAATTTGTCACTTACGATATGCCATCTCAATTTAGATATTTTTATTTCAAATATAATTAATCAATAACACTTCTCTTCAAAGTTGACATAAGGTAGAAAAATAACTTTTGAAAGCCAGTCATAATCACATGAGAAAGAATGTTTTTGATGGAGCATACAAGTCTCATGCAAATAGTGTAAAAGTTAAGACCACAAATTTCTATGGTACTCTAGGCGGTATGATTGTACAAGACTTTTTTTGGTGACCGAGAGAACCCACCCCGGGCGAGCCTGACATGGTGAACTCTCGAGGCATGAGAGGGTGTCCGGTCACCCCCTTCCACGCCAAATCAGCGTGGATTGCCGTTCGCAAAATTCCTTCTGTGAGGTTCGAACCCAGATCCTTCATTGAGACTTATCGAGTTCTTACCATCCGGGCTACTATGGCCGGACTTTGGTACAAGACTTTGTAATTGTAGTTCATTTTAGCAACCTCCCCGAGACTCCTATTGACACTAAACTATATTACATTGAACATTTAGAAACTTGTTTTGAGCTTTGAGGGCAACGAGATCTTTCGTCCACAAAAAAGTTGTGCATAGATTGACTCCCTAAAACATAAGACACATGTTACATTTTTATTAATGAATAGATGTAAATTATCATGATATATGTGTATTATTGTCAATTTTACCTATTTTCTAGGAAATATGCAATACAAACTCTCTGACTTAAAACTCTAAAGTCATACTTGTCCTCATCGTCCATGTTTACCCTCAACATTGCTACTTCCCCACAATTACAACAGTGGGCGTGAGTTGCCTATGTTGAATACATCTAATAATATGTAAGCGCATGAACAGTAATATGACTACAAATTGAACAATAAGTTCAAGCTATAACAAGGACACATAATTATGAAGTACATCAAATTGGACAAACAATTCTCTTGAACTTGTCCCTAACTTTAATACTGAAATTACAAGCACGACTACACAACATACTACTATTATGTTACATACATTTAACAGTGATGAATTAGCTACTATTCCATCCTCTTCTATGTGGATCTACCAATATCAGCGGAAAGGTTCAATCTTTCACGTAAGTAGGTATATCGGAGTTGTAATTTTTCTTTTTGATACACTATTTTTGTTGTCTTCTTTGGTAGACAAAACATAATCACAACTAGTTCGCCAATACCTGTGTTCACTCTATAAAAATTTGAACTGCTGAATCATCGCCCTCAAGGCATGGAATATGGGGGTTGCTATACCCAATTTTTTTCTCGTGCGGTGGATTGGGACCATCGTCCTACACTTATTTGGCACTACTCCTCTATCTCAAGTATAGTATGAAATATGGGGGTTGCTATCTATATATCTCCCATTGTCATCATCATAGCCTCTATACAAACTCTTATGGTGCATGACAACCCACATTGACACATAGGCATTCTAATATCCATAATCTGATGATATAATAATAAATCACAATTATAAATGCCACAATATGATACTCATCATAATTGCGATACCCAACTGACCAACCTAAATCACACGTCCAAAATGGAGCAGATCTAGAGTAGTCAGACTTTTAAGATAGTAACCCGACACTCAAGCCCCCACAACTATTATACGGGGTCTGACGTAGTAATCAGGGTCGAACCACAGGGACAAAGTTAGCAGGTGTTAAGCACATAGGGTCTCACACTCATATACTCCAGATATCAGATGGGTTAAAAGAGTTGTTCCCTAAGGAACGATGATTCTCAGATCAAAATAAAAAAAGAAAAAAAATAACAACAAGAGAAAATAAGGACAAACGGTAGGGAACTAAGATATGGAAGGGAACTTAGACCGGGTTTCACCTACTAAGGTCTCTCACCAACATACAAAACTCTCTCCCCCTTATACACACTCCTATCAGGACTACAAGCAATCATATAAGCATCCATTCCTTTCTCTCTCGAGATAAGGATAGATCAAAGTCCAAGGGCAGCCTCTCTCTCGAGATGACTATCCAAAAACTACAAAGTAGAACATATGACCATAAGCTTTAGCATTCCAACATTTTCATACATTCATACTACTCCATAACACAAGATATTAGTGATACTACTCTTTCGAGGTACCAACAATCAAACATCACAAGATGATAGCTAAGCATACAAGTGAAACATTAAAACTGGTGCATGGAGATAATCTAGACAAGAGTATATATATATATTAAAAAAGGAGAGACAATATACATGTTGGAAGAGCCTTAGTGGCTACTCCTAACCCAAGTTAAGTGTTTAGCCACACATGCTCATGGGAAACATAACGACGTTATAAAATGATAGATACATCAAGTTTCATGAAGAGAGGAGGGAAGTACAACGAGATGGAAGTGATAGATCTAGATAGAGAGAGAAGAATGTGATACAACACAATACTTCTTCAGATCTAGATCCAGAAGGTCGATGGCATGGACGTTCTCCTTCTCTCAAAGAAGATGAATCCTTTAGTCTTCTCTCTCCTCAGCTTCCACCTTTGGAGATCTAAAACTGATTGGATGGATGGGAATGAGTCTGGAAAATGGCAGCACTTTGTGGTCCTTCTTTTATCCCCCCCTTTGACAAGACGGGTAGGTGGCCTATTTATAGGTGTGCTCCACCAACTTAAATCTTGGACCGCGGTCGAGGCCTGACTTTGGTCAAAGACTGATCACGGTCGAGGATGTAATGCTGGCCTCTCCTCGGTCAAGATTGGGGTGCTGCATCCTTCGGCTGGACCGCGATCGCGGCCTGGGTGTGGCACCTCCCTTGGTCGCGATGTGGGTGTGCTCCCCTTCAGTCACTCTTTGGTCAAGGTCCAAGTCAGGATCACGGTCGAGGTTGAATCACTAGGTTCACACCTCGGGCGTGTGGAGCGCTAGGCACCGCAGGCATGAGAGACTGAGTGCAAAGGCCGCGGGCGTGTGGTATTGAGGTGATCAAGGAGACCTCGACCATGGTGGGATGGTCCCTGAGGTTGAATGAGCCGTGGTCGAGGATGTTGGCTGCGACCTTGGCTTGATGTGACCTTGCAACCATGGAAAAAGTGTGTAAGTGAGATACTTGGCACAAAATGCTAAAATAAGTGGAGAAAATCTATAAAAGTTATGCTAGGGGAGGTATAAAATATATGCAAGAAGCGTATAAAATGAGGTTTTATCAACTCCCCCAAACTTATAATCAAGCCTGTCCTCAGGCTAAGTGTAGGCTCAAAAACATAGAGAGAAAGAGAAAATTGGTATGGCAAAATTTTGCAGAACTTAACACTACCGAATTATCTCATTTTTGCATCAAGACTGTTGTGGTATGTTTTCTCAACCCTAAAGTCTCATTCTTCCCCCTTTATAACTAGAGTTGCACAACTCTGACTTCTTGCCATTGCCTTTGGTAGAAAAGGTCTCTCCTTCTCAACGTATCACCCCTTCCTACATTAGGTTACCAGCCGTACTAGTACAACATCTCCATGAGGGGTAGCTTTCACACTCTTTCTTTATTTTCTATTGGCCCTATGCTAATGTGTTCGGGCAAACTTTAGGCTTTAAGTGTTTTCCTCCTCTCTTGAACTTCCTCACCCACAACTGTCGTAAGGACAGTGTTGCCCTTCAGGCTTCTAACGTAAAGTCAGGTGGTTGTGTGAGTTTTGTTTAGGATTGGAGGTGGGTAAGTTTGGCTTCGAGGTTCCACTTATGGGCACGACATATCTGCATTCGTGAGTGCAACAATACACCGACAGTGTGGAAACTTTTGGCATCTTTTAGACACAACTCTCATTATATATTTTTTTCTTTTCTTTTTTGGCTTTTTATATCTCCTCTCTGGCTTGGGTGAGTGGAATTTATGCGGTCTTCTGGGCGGAAAAGCCTCTTTTAGTCCCAAAGTGGGGATAAATAGACTTGAAAGGGGTAGCTGTTTCCTTCTCAACGGAGATGAGGATTTTCTGGTTGGAGCCGTCAGGTTAGAGTGGTTGGTCAGGAGTATGGCTTGGTGAAGTTCTCTAGTTTTCAAGGGGTTCATAAGCTTAAGGTTGTTACACACAATGTCTTATTGCAAGAATGAGATAGAGTTGTATTGCTATGCTTCTCATTTTAATTTTATATGCATTCTATAAGACGATAATGCTACAACCATTAGCAAGAAAATAGACAAATTTCTAAGGTAACCATTAGTAAAGTTTTTGAAAATTTTGAAAAATTGAGTGGTCAAATGGTGGCAAAATTGTACCTCTCTAGCCCGTTTATGACTCCTCCCCAAAATTTATCCTTCACCCTAACCTGGGGTATCAAAATTTGAGTGAGACGTATAAACATGATTTATTCATTCTGGTTTGTCAGTATTGGAGGCCCACTTGGACTCGAGGAGCATGCTTGCGTACACTCCTCGTAGCAAATGATACTGTTCGTATTGCATCTTCTTCACCTTTGTATTCAAATTGGCTAGGGCCATCATCCATGCTAAATAGTAGAAGCTACATTCGTTCGATAGAGGCACCTAATGAGGGCTCCTGTGGCAGAACTACATCTTCTTGAAGTCTTTTCCTACTGTATGCTTGTACCCTTTGAAGTGACTTTTCGACATCTCAACAATCACTTCAACGCATGTGACAACCTTTTCTTCAGTTGGTGTCTTTGTAGTAGTCATGTTTGTCTTTTTGTTTAGAGCGAAGGCTGCATCTGAGCTGTTATATACCACTGTAGTCCTTTTGATAACGTTGACTACCAGCAAAGTCCAGTGATTGTCATGAAGTATAGGCAAGAAGATGTAGTCCGGGAGGGACGTTGCTAGGCGTTGTTGTAGGCATTATTTTTCACCTGATCTCTTATCCCTTAGAATGTCATCCACCAATAGGAAGTATGCCATATGTGCATTTGGCATGTTGTCACTTAACAGAGCTTGGTAGGCTGACATCATGCTGACTGATAGGTACCCTCCTATTTTCAGCGTATCACAGAGGTCTTCCTTCAACACACAAGTTCCGTCCCTTTCCAATATAGCCTCTTCCGACATGCCATCTTCTTTAAAGGACTTCATTATCATGTCTAGGGATTCTAAAGATAGGCTTACACAACTCCATATGTCGAAGTCCTTGAAAGTAGGTACTATCTCCCCAGCCGGCCCGTCTGGTTTCTCTTCAGGCAGATCATCTTCTTCTACTTTGCCTTCCTCCGACTACCCTCCTATAGGTTGTTTCTCTTTATCTTTTACCACTAGAGGTTGTTCATGTTCTGTTTCTAGTATGCTTTCTGCAGCTACCCCAATGTCGATTTTCCAACCTTCTTTCCATGCTGCTGCTCTGGCTGGCTCTATCAGGTTGATCCACATGGTTTTGATTTGTACCATCCAAGTTACCTTTTCAGGTAGAGGGATCTCTTGATGAAGTCTCCACGGTATTGCGTCTGAAGGCATCACCGAGTCGCTGAAGAAGCAGTAGTCGTAGATAACCTCCATCGCGTACACACCGCGCATCCCGTGCAAAGCTTTCATGCGTAAGTCTTCCAGCAGGACACCCTTATTGATGGCTTCCATCATTCGTAGTACGATGAAGGTGCAATCCCTTGTTCTAGCCTCTTCTTGCGGGACCTTCTTGCAAATTGAGAGTAGTTTCCATATTCCCTTAAATCTGTTGTCTGTTGATTGTATTGCTCTTTGCAGACGTAGCGGCACTTTTAGTATATCTCTGGCTTCTTTGTTTTTGTATATTAAAGAAGTACTATCCATCTCAACTACGTAATAGTTGAACACTGTCATCTTTCGCTCATATAAATGGACAACGATTAGTGCCCAGTGCTTCACATTCCTTATGGGTAGGACCACAAACTTTATTTCTTTCCTGCTCACTGCCTGCTTTAGCTTAATTACATCAGTAGCTTTGTAGTATTTGTTGTATAAGAGTCCTACTAGATGTGTGGTGCCGTTAAACACTGATTGCACCTTGTCTGGATGTAAGAACTCTTCGAGGAGGGTGGCACATAGTACTTTGAACAACTTCTTGTGTACTCATGCCCTTTTCAGGAAGATTCCTCTGAAGTGTTCTCTTGTGAGATGTCTGCCCTTGTTGTCGTATACAACGTTAGTTCCGGGTAGACTGTCATCCAGAATATCTACCAAGATATGGACATCTCTGCATGTTATCCTTGATAGTGCCGTCCTATCCATATCTGCTATTTTTTAAGGTAGAGGAGGAGCCATACCCAATTATGCTTCCTTGACTGTTGTGATCTGCTTCCTGGCTGGCTCGTTTGTGAAGAAAGCAGTGAGCTCGCCTTCCTCATTGTCTGAGGTGCCGTCCTATGCTACCTTGAGGGGTGCTTCCCTGGTTGGATGCAATCTCTCTATACTCATTGGCATCTGGGCGGCCACCTTATCTGCAACGTCTGTGGAAGCCTCTACATCTGCATTGTCTTTGACGTTGCTATCCTCAGATAGTTGACCTAGTTCGACAACGTTTAGTGCTTCTAAAGTTGCCTCCATCTTCCCGTCATAAAGATAGTCGTTCTGTTTGTTATGGACTGGGGATTGCATGAATTCACTGCACATATCAAAGCCGACACCTAATTCTACTAAGAACCTATCAAGATCTCCGTTCCCCTTTGACAAGAGATCTCCTGTCGCGCTGTTTTCAGTAATAGTTGCGGTGACTTGGTCAGGGTGTTCGGCTGTAGCCTGATGTTCTTCCAGCTCTGGCTTATTTGTAGGTGGGCTAGTTTGTTCTTCTTCTAGTGCCCCCATCCCCTTATCTGATTCTACTTTGTCCTCTTCAGGACCGATGTTCAAATTGAACCCCCTTGACAATGTAGTAGTTTTCTTTATTTCATTGTCTTGGCGAGTGTCTGACTGCGGCGATGCTTCCTTTGTTTGCGGTTTAGCTCTCAGAGCAGTTTTTATGTTGGCACTCTCTTCTTTTAATGCTGTACCTGCACCTATCCCCCCACGTTGTCGTCATCGTTATCGTCGGATTTGAAGGGCTCAAGAAAGCTTGCGATATTGAGGGGCCTGCCACACACTTGGTCTTCTTCCTCTGCCACCATATGTCGATCTCTTTGCGTTCGACTTCTAGCTGTCGACGATCTTCATCCAGGCGTTGGCGCTCCCTTTGGAGGTTGTTCATCACTGCCTCATAACCATTTTGCATGTGCTCTTTCTCGGCCTGTAGGGCATCCCTCTCCCTCATGATGCCTTCCATCTCCTCTGTGATGGTCTTTAACACTCCCATTATCGTGTTGTGGGTGTTTAACACCCCTTGCATGAACTGGGTAGCGCTTCGGTACTCTCGTTCAATGAGTGCACCTGCATGGTTAGCGTACACATGGTGGAGGTTATGTTTGAATTTAATTCAGATGTTTGATGCATGTGTTGCCATAGTACATCAAACTTGTTACCCAATACATCTCCGAAGGTTGGAGGATGTGATGGCTATGACTCCACGTGTGTCGTGGATGCTGTGGGTTCCTTTGGTTGTAGAGTTGGCGAGGCTGTGTTGGGCGTTCTCTCTCTGACTGTCCCCTCGTTTGAAGAATCACTTCTGGAATTGTTGGTTTGGGTACAACTCTGGGTCTTGGTGTTGCTGGTCAATTTCTTGTTCATCCTCCGCATGTTGTTCCGCCGTGGTAGCTTCAAGGCATGGACTTTCCCTTGTCGTATCGTCCATATTCACTTGGACATCTCGCTCTGGTATTTATTTTTCAGGTTGGCATCCCTCGCTCACTATTGTCTCTCCATGTATGGGAGGTGAGGTTGCCTTCATAGTTGTGGGACCGTCCAACACTTGTTTCTTTTTCTTCCTTACTGTCAACTTTTTCCTTTCTCCTAGCTTCTTCTTCTCTTTCTCTGTATATTTGGCTTTATCACCCTTTTCATCAGCTGCTGATGGCTTCTCCGCAACAGTGCAGATGGCCCCTGAGTACATCTTGTCGATGTCATCTTGAATGGACTGCAGCTTGTGGGCATCATAATACACATTTCTGGGAGGGGAAGGAGTTTCTTGGAACAACTTTGTTTGTAGTAGAGTTTGTCTCCCTTCCGTGCCAAGATTCCTATATTGATGAGGGACTTGATGTCAATCTTTGTATGCCCCTTTGTTACTTTGTACTTCATCAACATGTCTGCATCCATGAAGTGGTAGGCTATCTTTGTGATCTGGCCTCCCATGTAGAATTCTTTGGTCTGTTTGGATTCCCCTTCCACGGCTGCTGATAGCCTTTCAACTAGGATCTTTCCTATGTTTACTGGCTTCTTGTTTAGCATAGACCATTTCATGAAGAGGTCTCCCTTCATCACTCCTCCTATCTCTGACCTCATGAATATCATATTAGTAGTTATCTTCTGCATCACCGTAATGAAGCATGAGGTGATCATGGTTGCTTTGGAGTTCTTGGAGTTATGTTCCTCTTCTCCTATCAATTCTTCCCACATTTTGTGGATGTTGTATCTGATAGCTTCCTTTTCTCTCGGTGCTTCAGAGAAGGCTTGTGCTTCTGCTATTGTTCATGTGAAGATAGTGTTGAGAATAGCCTCTATAATTGTGTGAGACCTTCCTCCTAGTATCACCTCCAGCTTGAAGTCTCCACCCCCTTTTTGCGCTCTTCTTCATTTAATGGAGGTTTCTCCAAAGAAGATAGAAATTCTGCTATTAGTAGCTTCAATGATGGGGCTTCTGAGGTGCATAGGGTGCGTAGGTTTGCAACCTCCAGGAATTTGATAACCCTGTATTAGACTCCCATCCTCTTGAAGTCATCTATGCCGAGATACCTTGTAGGCCTGAACACTTTGACTTGCAATATCCAGTCGAAATGCGACTGGTGCACATCATCCCTTGGCACAAATGCAGGACCGTTCTGATTTAGTGTTGATCCCTCAGTCTCTTCTTTCTCCTCATGGGCCGTTTCTTTCCCCTGCCCTTTTGTTTCCTTTGCAACAATTATCTTCATCTTTTTGTTGCACTTGACCTCCTTGGTCTAAGCCTTCCTTTTTCTTAGACTCTTCAATTTAGTCTCTGTAGGCTGGTACTTTGAAGTCTCTGTCTGAGACGTACTCTGTGATTCTTTTGACTCTTCTAGTGTGTTATGACCCAGAATGCACTGATACTTCTCCATTATCAGCTATAGCTGTAATCTCCTTGCTGGCGGCAGACTTGTATCGCTTCTTAGAGCTGCTGCTATCATCTCCATGATTTGTTCTATCTCTTTCAATGATGTTGCCTTCTTGAACAATGAGTCGCCAGTTGAACTCAACATTATGAAAAGTTTCAAATTAATCATCTCATTAGCATAGTTATATTAACTTTTAATCCAACTTCATTAATTATTTTATTCTATTATCATGTGTATGTATTATTGTGTTATATTTTAATTTCTCTCATAACGTCGTGACCACAACATTGAAACAGAAGGCGGACCTCGACCACAGTGTATAGATAAGAGAAAGAGATTTTAGTGGGACTGCGGTTGAGAAACAAACAAGAATGACCACGGTTGAAAGATCCATGACCTCATTATGACCGTGGCTCACAGTCATTTCGCAGCTTGCGTTTGAAAGACACCGCAACCCACTGTCAAAACCCAGTCTATCTATACGTTGAAAGACACCGCAGCCTGTGGTCAAGGAATGCGATACCGCGATCGCGATGTCAGAGACTTCACCTTGTTCCATTAAAAATTGAGATGGTGTTGGAGGTCTAAGACTACGTTCGGCAGGTCATCGGCGGTAGTCGAGGCGGTGGGGCTCCGTGATTGAATCGCGCCCAATTTTTTTGCCCTAGGTTAAATAGGGATGTAGCAAAATGTGGAAAAGAGGGGGAGAAGAGGAACGTTGAGAAGGATTAAAAGCACAAAAAAGCGGCAAAAGGAATGATGAAAAACTAAAATTAGCTTTGGCGGTGGTCGGAAAAAGGTTTAGATGAATACCTCTGTGGCAGAAAAATGGCAAAAAGCAGAGGATGAAGGGCTTGCTGCAGCGGCGATGATGTGCTCATTCGTCGACGGAGGACATGATTGTGCTTGGTCGTCGTCTCTGTCGTCGGCGTCGTTGGTGCGTCATAGAGAATCAAGCGATTCATTCGTCGATTCAAGAAACTCTAAGATTTGGGTGAGAAGAACAATGTTCTAAGGGTTTTAGTATATGTTTGATGGGCTCCACGACCCATAACGTGGGAAACGCCTCGACCGTGGTCGTTCTTCTCTTTGGCATGATCCGTGGGTTGCGGCCTATCTGGCCTAAGTATAGGTACCGTGGGTCGTAGTGTGTTTCCCTGCTTTGAGCATGGTTAACACATAGACCGCGTTCTTGACCGCGACCACGATCATTCAAACAATAACAACTTGAAATCAAAAACAAAAACTTGTTCCTCCAAACAAACCATCTTTGGAAATAAAATAAAGTATTTACACTCCTTTTAGAAGAGGGGAAACTGAAATATAGGAAAAACTAGAGGTAGATATCTCATAACACTAGAGTACGAAATAAAGGAAAACATGAATAATGTAAAACAACAAAACTTGGGTTGCCTCCCAAGAAGTGCTTGTTTAAAGTCTTTATCTTGACTTCTGGATCATTCTATTTTCAATTTTCTCTACTGATGGTGGTATTTACTCAATCTTTTCATCCATAGGCTGGTTGGGTTCCCCCAAACTAAGTTATGACCTTCTCACAAATGCTTCATCTTTGTAGTACCTTTTTACTCTCTGTCCATTTGCCTTAAAAGTTCCTATCTTCTCTCTTGATATTTCCATCATCCATGATGGGTATATTTTTACGACAGAAAAGGGACCTGACCATCTCATTCTAAGCTTTCCAGGGAATAACTTGATACTTGAATTAAACAAAAGGACCTTGTCCCCTTTGTGAACGTCTTTGTTTTTCAAATGGGCATCATGCCAAACTTTTATTCTTTGTTTATAAATCTTTGTATTTTCACAGGCATGGAGTCTCAATTCTTCGAGCTCTTGGAGTTGAAGGAACCTTTTCTATCGGGCCTTATCAAGGTTCATATTCATAAATTTTATGGCCCATAGAGCCTTGTGCTCTAGTTCAAGCGGTAGATGACATGATTTATCGTAAATCATCCTATAGGGTGTCCTCCCTATAGGTGTTTTGTAAGCAGTTCGAATAGCCCAGAGTGCGTCATCTAACTTCATTAACCAATATTTCCTTGGGCGGCTCACAATTTTTTTCCAAGATTTGCATGAGCTGTCTATTCGATACTTCGACTTGCCCCGATGTTTGGGGGTGATAAGGAGTCACAACCTTGTGTTTCACCCCATACTTCCTTAGCAAAGCTACGAATTGTTTCTCACCAAAATGCGATCCTCCATCACTTATGACCGTACATGGTACTCCGAAGTGTGGGAATATAGTTTTCTTGAAAAGCTTTATCACAACCTTGGAATCACAAGTTTGAGTGGCGACTGCTTCAACCCACTTTGAAATGTAATCAACATCGACGAGAGTGTATTGATTCCCTTTTGATGACAGAAAAAGTCCCATGTAATCAATTCCCCAAACATCAAAAATTTCAACTTCTACCCAATCTACCATGGGCATCTCATTCCTCCTGCTTATATTTTCCGTTAGCTGACATTCTTTGCATGTTTTGACAAAAGAAGCTGCATCCTTGAAGAGTGTGGGCCAATAAAATCCAAACTGTTAGACCTTTGCTGCTGTCCTATCCCCACCATGGTGCCCACCATAAGGTAAAGAATGGCACTCTTTTAGGATCAATGACACCTCCTCTTTTGGTATGAAATGATGATATAGATTGTCAGAGCATCTTTTGAAGAGCAGTGGGTCATCCCAGTAGTAATTCTTCAGATCCAAAAATAGTTTCTTCTTCTAGTTGTACATGATCTCTAGTGGTAACTGCCCACAGGCTATATAGTTACAGATATTTGCAAACCAGGGTAGTCTCTGCTCATCAGACTGAGCCATTAGTAGGGCTTCATCAGCATAATTTTCATTCACTGGTAATTGATTCTCTTTGTCAAAGACTATTCTAGACAAGTGGTCTGTAACCACATTCTCCTTCCCTTTCTTGTCGATGATTTTATGATCAAACTATTGCAACAACAACGCTCATCTTAAAAGTCATGGTTTTGTATCCTTCTTCTACACCAGATACTTAATTGCCCCATGATCTGTATATACCTTCACCTTCGATCCTATTAAGTATGATTTGAATTTATAAAAGGCAAATACAATGGCCAACATTTCTTTTTCCGTAGTTGTGTAGTTTACTTGCGCCTCATCAAGTGTTCGACTCACATAACAAATTACATGATGTTTCTTGTCCTTTTTCTGTCCCAAGACAACACCTATTGCATAGTCACTGGCGTCACACATGATTTCAAAGGGTAATTCCCAGTACGGTGCTTGAAGAATTGGTGTCATTGTTAGTGCTCTTTTTAGTGTATTGAAGGCATCCAGACATTCACTGGTGAATTCAAACTCGATATCTTTGGGCAGAAGATTAGACAAAGGCCTTGAAATTTTTGAGAAATCCTTTATAAATCTCCTATAGTATCATGCATGTCCCATAAAACTTCTCACTCATGTTACATACTTTGGCGGTGGAAGCTTTGAGATGGATTCAATCTTACTCAAGTCCACTTCAATTCCCTTCTTTGAAATCTTATGACCTAGGACTATTCTATCTTGTACCATGAAATGACACTTCTCCCAATTCAGAACAAGATGTTTTTCCTCACATCTTTGCAGCACTAGAGATAAATTTCTTAGGCATGCATCAAAGTCTGTTCCATAGACTGAGAAGTCATCCATAAAGACTTCTACGATGTCTTCTAGAAAATTTGAGAACATTGAGATCATACAATGTTGGAACGTTGCAGGTGAATTGCATAGTCCAAACTATTGATATGTATGCCCATAGAGCAAGTCATGTGATGATTATAATGGGATACTTTGTAAATCATTTGAATAATAATAAAGGAAATTTCTGATCTATATGTTTTAACTATTTCTGAGATGATAGTGTAACATGATAGATGTCTAAAGAATTGTTTTACTCAATGACGTATGCATTTGGGCTGAGGACCTTAACGATGAGATCATACAGATGTTAAGAGTATACATTCTTATTTAGTCCCTAGTTGGTTGTTATTGTGGAAATAACCATAGACATCAATAACACTAAAGACTAGATTGTGTGTTGGTTGATGACAGAATCTCATTAGTCATGATATAGTGATATCAAACCAAGCACATAGGTACTTGTTAGAGAACAAGTGTACCAGACAGACCAAGCGTGAGAGTGACACATGGAACCATGATTTGGTAGTCACAATCAGCTCTCACAGTGATGGTGGTGAATGTGATTCTTCGACCTAAAATCACTACACTCAACACATGTCGTTGGGTACACTTTGACATCATCAAACGCAGTCATGAAACATGGGTTGTTATAAAGGTGATGATTGGGTGACTTTGACACATGGGCCTATTGAGGGGTGAGTGATAGATATGGGATTTATCCCTCCTAAGGGAGTTTAATGTCCATGGCCACTTGATGAGTAGGATTGAGAAAGGCATGCACATGCATATGTGAATCAATATGTGATATTGATGTCGCACACATCTCACCCAGTCTGCTCTAAGATCAAGAAAAAGGATGAACGTTGAAAGGATGACTGTACCATGCCTTGAGTTCATTCAAGACATTAGTGAAAAAGGAATTATACATTCGCTATAACACAATTCACGGATTGTAGGATTGAAAGTTGTTCTCCAACATTCTATTTCACTTGAGTAGCACTGATGTGTGACTAGGCACCGCTCTTTGCTTGTGAAGTCATAAGTGTTATGGACTTTCACTGCCAATGTGAAATGGACCTGCAGGGTCACACACATAGGATTTAACCTGGAAGAGGAGTTTATGCACAAATCATGTTTAGATTGATTACTAAAGGAGTTTAGTAGTTCAATTAAACACTCAGTTGATTGATAGCTCAAAATCATAGTGTTCAAGGTGTTGAACAAATTGATTAGAGTATCAGGTTGATTGAAACTACAATTGACTGATTTTGCACAATCTGCACTTCCAACCGATCGACTCATGATATGAACTGATCGACTCAGGTTGGTGAACCGATCAGCTCAATTGTTGAACCGGTCGGCTCATGTGACCAACAGAGATCGTTTGGAAAGTCGATTTTGCGAATATGATTTGTTTCACTTGTACAAATTCGATTTGGACAAGGATCAATATTTGATTGATTGGAAACAAATATGAAAGTCAATTTGAGTTGGACCTGGACCACAAATCGATCGGCTCAGAAGTGAACCGATCGGCTCAGGTTCTCCAAACAATTGGTTTAGGTGTGAACCGATCGGCTTAGACCACCAACCGACAGTTTCAAGGTTGAAACAATCGGTTCAGGTGACACAGTTGGTTGTTTTGTGGAAAATATCGAACCCTTCTACTCCTGTTTAGTCCCCCATTTCCCATGGTAGAGAACCCTATCCCATGACCCTCCTATATATATAGGGGTATTGGAGGCTTCTCAAAGTACAACTCAAAACACCAGTTGCTCTGCAAAGTTGTCATTCTCTCTAGTTTTGGTAACTGAGAGAGCCCGAACAAGTGCTACCCGATAAGGGAGGCACAACAAGGGAAAGACAAATGCAGAAAGACAACTGGTTGCAGGAGAGTGTGTCAGTGACTAGTACACCGACAGGAGGGTGCGACTCCTTCCGATTCCTTGTGGGACAAGGAGATCGGAGTTCCAGGCAGTCCGTGTGGACAACTGTAGAGGCGGGAGACTTCTGGTGCTCAGAGGACAGTTGTCAATCCCGATAGTCCCGGTGAGACCAGGAGCTGCTCAGACACCATCCAAGACCGGAGGTGAAGACCGCGCAAGCTGCGAGGTAACATCGCCGAGCAAGCCTCGGGAAAAGGTACGCCTCCACAAACCATCCTTCCTATTGTATAGACGTTCACACGATTCCTTTTTCTGGGTTTGGGTGAAGAATTTTTTTTGTTTCCGCTGCCTTCTCTGTCTCCCCTAAAACCCAACAGTGGTATCAGAGCCACGTCAACTACTCTATATTTTAGGATTATCGATATGATCGATTTTGGTTTGTTGCCTTTATTTATTGCATGCGATGCGAATAAAATTGGCTTTTTGCATGTCCAATCCTAAATCCACAAATCCCAATATACATATATGATATGTAATATGAACAAAATCGATACACGTCACCCTTAAACGAGTTTTGTGGTGGATGTATAGTGTGGTTATGGCCAATAAACCCTATGTTTGTGTGTGCTTGGTTGTATGTGGTTGCTTGCATCTCAGTCTGCGCATCGATTCCCTATCTCCTATTCTTGATGTTACTCGAGATAACTCAAGATTTCTTTCCTACATTTGCTCCCCCTGAATGTAACTCGGGGTTTCCCTTTTAAAATATAAATATGATAGATTTCATTTCCTGTTATGTCAAAGAACGGTGGACATCTTGACGACCGGTTCGAGGAGCGAGATGAGCGGGTGGCGGCCTGAGGAGATGCATGATGACCAGTGAATCGATCGGCTGGAGGCTCCAGTCGATCGGCTGGTGGCACCCATCCAACCAAGCTAATGGTGAGTAGATCAATCATGGAGATGAGTTGATCAAACCCAGAAAGGCAAAGCACAAAGCTCATCTTGTACAGGTTGCATATGATGTGTGGACCTAGATGACCGTGATTCCTCTTGGCTCGAGGAATCACATTAGGATGGCCATAATCATTGCTTTTATCATTTTGCATGTTTTCTGTGGGATATAGCATGTATATGATACTTACTATATTATGGTGATTGGATATGTATATGTATCTATAAAACCAAATCCCTCATCTAAATATTAAGTCTTTTACACCTTCCATTAGTGGCACACATGAAAAACTTGATCGACCAAGCGTAGGTTATGCCAAAGCGTGGTGCACCGTCTCTCTCGTGGAAGTGTGAAGGGTAAGCATGTAGGTTCTGCCAAAGCAGGGTGAATGTTTACCATGTCATCTTTTGGGTTAGACTTAACTGGTGATTCTTAGAGCGTCTAAGCCCAGAGGCAAAGAATGTTCATGGAAAGGTGTTGCACATGTTCATTCATCAAGAGTTGCATATAATGCAATTGGCATGATGACCTACCTAAATAGTCAAGTTATGGGCAATCAGCCAAAGCTGACTCATGACTTGATGAAATACAGATCTTGACCCACTAGAAGATTGTACGCTGCAATCTTCCGAATTGATAGTGAGGGCTGTCAATTTGAACAAAAATATTGGGAGCGGTAATTAATTAAAGGCCTAATTAACTACTGTCAAATTTTATTCAAATCTAATCAAAAAGGAGTTTTGACAAATGCAATTTTCTCTTGTAGAATGGCAAAAGAATCATCTTTTAAAATGGGTAAATTAATTGAGAATAAATTCCATAACTGGTTGAGGGTTGTGAGAAGTGTTCTGCACAATCCAGAAATACCGGTAGCCCTTGAATCCACTCTATGTGCACTTAAGAAGAAGGATAGTTCATTGATGGAGATCAATGGAACAAAGTCTAAGGACAAAGGTGAGGGAGAGAAGGGTTCTCTCGCCAAACCAATGTAAGAATCTTCTGCACTGAAAATATGGAGAGGATGGAGGGAACGATGGAAGAAGAAGCAAGAGATAGAGATCTCTACTTCTGGTGTATACATGATAGAGATTAACTTTTTTACTTCTTTGTCATGGGTACTTGATACCAGATGTGGATCTCACATTTGTTCAAATGTGAAGGATCTTAAAAGAAGTAGGCCTTTGGGGAAAGGCGAGGTTGAACTACGTGTTGCCAATGGGGCAAGGGTTGCCTCCAGTACCGTAGGAACCTATGAGTTAACTCTACCTAGTGGGCTAATAATAGAGTTGAAGAACTGCTATTATGTACCTGCCAAAAATAGGAATATCATTTCCGTTTCTTGTTTGGACAAGGATGGTTTTGAATTTCTTATTAAGAATGGAAAGTGTTCCATTTCAAAAGATGGGATCTTTTATGGCAGTGCCCCAATGTCTTATGGTCTATACTTGATAGATCTAGAGACAAGTGTATACAACGTAAATACCAAAAGGCAAAAACTCAACAACTCAAACAAAACGTATCTTTGGCATTGTCATCTAGGGCACATAAATGAGAAGCGCATTTTTAGACTCCATAAAGATGGTTATCTAGACTCTTTTGATTATGAATTAATAGAGACATGTGAATCTTGTTTGTTGGGCAAGATGACCAATACTCCCTTTTCAGGTAAAGGTGAGAGAGCTAGTGATGTATTAGGACTCATACATACTGATGTATGTGGGCCTTTTAGAAATAATGCCAAAGGTGGGTATCAGTACTTCATTACCTTCACTGATGACTTCAGTAGGTATGACTATGTGTACCTGATGAAACATAAGTCAGAAACTCTTGAAAGGTTCAAGGATTTCATGAATGAAGTATAGAACCAACTTGGTAAAAGTATTAAAGCACTTCGATCCGATCGAGGTGGAGAATACTTAAGCCAGAAGTTTTAGGACCTTCTGTGAGCCCGTGGTATTGTATCACAATGGACTCCGCCTGGAACACCACAACATAATGGTGTGTCTGAAAGAAGGAATCATACTTTACTGGATATGGTGCGATCAATGGTGAGTTTTTCTGATCTTCCAATTTCCTTCTGGGGCCATGCTCTTGAAACCGCCACGTTTACACTTAACTGAGTACCATCTAAATCAGTTCAAAAGACACCATATGAGATATGGACTGGGAAGCGTCCCAATATGTCTTTTATGAGGATTTGGGGATGTGAGGCATATGTCAAGAAAATGTTTCCTGACAAGCTAGGCCCTAGATCTGATAAATGTTATTTTGTTGGATATCCTAAGGAAACCAAGGGATATTACTTATACCACCCAACTGACAACAAAGTGTTTGTTGCCAGGGATGCTGTGTTCCTAGAAAAGGAATTTATTTCCAAAGGAAGTAGTGGGAGGAAAATAGAGCTTGAAGAGGTTCAAGCCCAACAAGAAAACATTGAACCGATAGATGTACAAGAGGAACATAGAGATTCACAAGGTGTTGTGGAATCTCAGTCTCCTGAAGTAACACAAGGACCTCGTAGATCTAGTAGGACACACCTTGAACCTGAGAGGTTTAGATACCTTATGACTCAGGAAGGCAATGAGTTGATCATAGATGAAGATCCAACTACCTATCTCGAGGCTATGGAGGGACCAGATTCTGAGAAATGGCTTGAGGCCATGAAATCTGAGATGGAATTCATGTACTCCAACAAAGTATGGACTTTGGTGGAACCACCCGAAGGGGTAAAACCCATAGGGTGCAAGTGGGTCTTCAAGAAGAAGACCGACATGGATGGCAATGTGCAAACTTATAAATGCAGATTGGTTGCAAAGGGTTTTCGACAAGTTCAAGGTGTTGACTATGACGAAACTTTTTCTCCAGTTGCCATGATTAAGTCCATCAAGATTATGCTTGTTATTGCGGCTTACTATGACTATGAAATTTGGAAAATGGATGTTAAAACCACATTCCTTAATGGAAATATAAATGAGGATGTGTACATGACACAACCTGAAGGTTTTATAGATCCAAAGAATGCCAATAAAGTCTGTAAGCTACAAAGGTCAATCTATGGATTGAAGCAAGCATCTCGGAGTTGGAATCTTCAATTTGAGGAGGAAGTCAAAGTGTTTGGCTTTATTCAAAATGAATATGAACCTTGTGTGTACAAGAAGGTTAGTGGGAGCATGACCACATTCCTCATATTGTATGCGGATGACATACTATTGATGGGGAATGATGTCTCAGCTTTACAGAAGGTAAAGACTTGACTTGGGAATACTTTCTCAATGAAGGAGAAGCATCCCACATTCTAGGAATTAAGATCTATAGAGATAGATCTAAAAGACTTCTCGGACTAAGTCAAAGCATGTACATTGACAAAGTGCTGAAGCGATTCAGCATGGAGAAATCAAAGAGAGGCAGCATCCCCATGCTACATGGAGTCACCATCTCTAGATCTCAATGTCCCCAATCTTATGAAGAGAGGGAGCGTATGAATGGGATCCCATATGCATCAGCCATCGGATCCATCATGTACGCTATGTTGTGCACACGCCCAGATGTCTCGTATGCCCTCAACATGATGAGAATGTACCAGTCAGATCCCGAGGATGCTCACTAGACAGCTGTAAAGAACATCCTCAAGTACTTGCAAAGGACTAAGGATCAGTTCGTTGTATACAACGGCGAGGAAGAACTGGTTGTAAAGGATTACACCGATGTGACCTTCCAAACCAACAAAAATGATTACAGATCGCAATCAGGATTTGTGTTTTGTCTAAACAATGGAGCTGTGAGGTGGAAGAGTTCCAAGCAAGAAACATTTGCCAATTCTACTATAGAGGTCGAGTATATTGCTGCTTCACATGCAACAAAGGAACCTGTGTGGATCAAGAAGTTCATCTCTGAAATTGGTGTAGTTCCCAGTAGTTGTGATCCAATTGAGCTTTATTGTGACAATAATGGAGCTATTTCTCAAGCTAAGGAGCCCAAATCACATCAGCCGTCCAAGCACACACTACGGTGATTCCATCTCATACGAGAGTTCGTACAACGAGGAGATGTGAAGATTTGCAAAGTACCAAATGAAGACAACATAGCCGATCCACTAACTAAGGCCCTTTCTCAGCAGAAGCATGATGGTCATGCTAGGTCACAAGGACTGAGGTTCCTAGGTGACTGGCTCTAAGTACAAGTGGGAATCTATTGGTATGTATGCCCATAGAGCAAGTCATGTGATGATTGTAATGGGATACTTTGTAAATGATTTGAATAATAATAAAGACAATTTTCGATCTATATGTTTTAACTGTTTCTGAGATGATAGTGTAACATGATAGATGTCTAAATAATTTTTTTACTCAATGACATATGCTTTTGGGTTGAGGACCTAAACGATGAAATCATACATATGTTAAGAGTATACATTCTTGTTTAGTTCCTAGTCGGTTGTTATTGTGGAAATAACCATAGACATCAATAACACTAAAGACTAGATTGTGTGTTGGTTGATGACATAATCTCATTAGTCATGATATAGTGATATCAAAGCAAGCACATAGGTACTTCTTAGAGAACAAGTGTACTGGATAGACCCACCGTGAGAGTGACACATGGAACCATGATTTGGTAGTCATAGTTAGCTCTCACATTGATGGCGGTGAATGCGATTTTTTGACCTGAAATCACTACACTCAACACATGTCGTTGGGTACACTTTGACATCATCAAACGCAGTCCTGAAACATGGGTTGTTATAAAGGTGATGATTGGGTGACTTTGACACATGGGGCTTTTGAGGGGTGAGTGATAGATATGTGATTTGTCCCTCCTAAGGGAGTTTAATGTCCATGGCTACTTGATGAGTAGGATTGAGAAAGGCATGCGCATGCATGTGTGAATCAATCTGTGATATTGATGTCGCACACATCTCACCCAGTCTGCTCTGAGATCAAGGAAATGGATGAACATTGAAAGGATGATTGTACCATGCCTTGAGTTCATTTAGGACATTAGTGACAAAGGAATTATACATTCACTGTAACACCATTCACGGATTGTAGGATTGAAAGTTGTTCTCCAACTTTCTATTTCACTTGGGTAGAACTAATGTGTGACTAGGCACCGCTCTTTGCTTGTGAAGTCATAAGTGTTATGGACTTTCACTGCCAATGTGAAATGGACCTGCAGGGTCACACACATAGGATTTAACCTGGAAGAGGAGTTTATCCACAAATCATGTTTAGATTGATTACGAAAGGAGTTTAGTAGTTCAATTAAACACTCAGTTGATTGATAGCCCAAAATCATAGTGTTCAAGGTGTTGGACAAATTGATTAGAGTATCAGATTGATTAAAACTATGATTGACTGATTTTGTATAATCTACCCTTCCAACCGATCGACTCATGAGATGAACCGATAGCCTCAGGTTGGTGAACTGATCGGCTCAATTTTTGAACCGGTCGACTCATGTGACCAACAGAGATCGTTTGGAAAGTTGATTTTGCAAATATGATTTGTTTCACTTGTACAAATTCGATTTGGACAAGGATTAATATTTGATTGATCGGAAATAAATATGAAAGTCAATTTGAGTTGGACCAGGACCACAAACCGATCGGCTCAGAAGTGAACTGATCGACTTAGGTGCTCCAAACGATCAGTTCAGGTGTGAACCGATCGGCTTAGACCACCAACTGACCGTTTCAAGGTTGAAACGATCGGTTTAGGTGACACAGTTGGTTGTTTTGTGGAAAATCTCCAACCATTCTACTCTTGTTTAGTCCCGCATTGCCCGGGGTAGAGAACCCTATCCCATGAACCTCCTATATATAGGGGTATTGGGGGCTTCTCAAAGTACAACTCAGAACACCAGTTGCTCTATAAAGTTGTCGTTCTCTCTAGTTTTGGTAATCGAGAGAGCCCGAGCAAGTGCTACCCGATAAGGGAGGCACAACAAGGGGAAGACAAATGTAGAAAGGCAACTGGTTGTAGGAGAGTGTGTTGGTTACTAGTACACCGACAGAAGGGTGTGACTCCTTTCGATTCTTTATGGGACAAGGAGATCGGAGTTCCAAGCAGTCAGTGTGGACAACTGCAGAGGTGGGAGACTTCTGCCACTTGGAGGACAGTTGTCAATCCCGATAGTCCCGGTGAGACCAGGAGCTACTCAGACACCATCCAAGACCGGAGGTGAAGACTGCACAAGCCATGAGGTAACGTCACCAAGCAAGCCTCAGGACAAGGTACGCCTCCACAAACCATCCTTCCTATTGTATAGACGTTGACATGATTCCTTTTTCTGGGTTTGGGAGAAGAAATTTTTTGTTTCCACTACCTTCTCTATCTCCCCTAAAACCCAACACAAATGTCATTCTTCTGAACGGATATGTGCCATAGATGCACGTGAATGTTATTTTCTCTTGGTCATCTGGGTGAATAAGGACTTGATAAAATCTTGAATATCCATCTAGAAAATAAAAATAGTCATGATGGGCTAACCTTTCTAGAACTTGGTCGATGAATGGAAAGGGGAAGTGATCCTTCTTGGTGGTTGTATAGCTTGCGGTAATTGATACAGATGTGCCAGGATGTCACTTTCCTCGTGTGACTTCATCTCCATCCTCCCCTCATATGACTGTCATTCCACCCTTTTTGGGTACCACATGGATAGGACTAATCCAATTGCTATCGCTTATTGGGTGAATGATTCCAGCATCTCGTAGATTTATAACTTCTTTCTTCACAACCTCTTTCAACATTTGATTTAGCTTCCTTTGTAGTTGAGCCAGTGTCTTGGATGTCTCTTCAAGGCAAATTTTGTGCATGCATAAAGTCGGGTTAAGACCTCTAATGTCTTCCACAAAATATCTTATGGCTTTTCTACGCAGCCTCAACTCATCTAACAACTTCTCCATCTGGTCGTCAGTTAAGTTGGAATTTACAATAACTGGATTCCTTTCTTCCTTATATAAGAATTCACATTTCAAACCTTCTGAAAGAGGCTTTAAATCTAGCTTGGGCTTTGGCGCTTCCTTCTCCTCGGCCATCTGATCCAACAAAGCATACTTCACTATTTCAATTATGTCTTCTTCGTTGCCGAATTCTTAATCTAGTTGATTCAGGTAATCTAAGATTTCTACAACTTCTTGACTCTCCATGGCAGGATCCTGGCTATTTAGGGCTTGCATTAGTGGATCTATGATTGCTTTATCTTCCTGCACCTCTTCACAATACTGATTATAGCTGTCCATGAAGTAGACTGACTCAGATAGAGATGGTCCTTTCATGGCATCTTGTACCCTAAAATCCAAGTGAACGTTCTTGCCCTTAGTCAAAAAGTTGAGCAATCATGTCATCTTGGTTATTATCTTTCGCTTGGCTCGGCCTCGGGCCTTGCCCTTGTCCTTGCCTGCTCACATTTTTATTCTGGCCTTGATAGTTGTTTTTGTTTTGCTAGTAGCTGGTAGTCTTGGTATATTGTGTTGGCACTCCTTTCTTCTCAAACCCAGGGGGTGGTTTAGATGAACTAACCAGCTGATGTGCATTCTCTGCAGCTTCTTTGTTTCCATAACTAAACCTAGGGTGGTCTAGTCGCTTGAAGTTAACATAAGAGATGTTCTCCGTATCTTCTTCACTTTCACTTTCGTCACTCTCCTCGGATCGAGTATAGATACAATTATCGATCCCATGCCCTCCTTCTCTGCAGGTGACACACTTCATGGCTTTCTCAGTATGCTTCTTGCCCTTAGATCCAATATCTTTTATCTGTTTGACATCAGTGGCTATTTTCTGAATCTGTGCTGTTATGGTCTCCAAGGCTTTGGCTTCAATAGATGGTCCTTCAGACCCTACTTTCTTCACCGATCCTCTATCATTCCTATCATAGACCATGCCTTCTTGCAACACAACCATGTTATCTATTATCTTCATAGTTCTGGTCAACTTCTTTCCAAGAAAGCCACTGCCAACAGCTGTGTTCAATGAAGTCCTCTCAGTGGGAGTCAACCCATTATAGAAGGTGGTCACTAGGAACCCCTTACAATAATTATGGTGTGGAAAATCCCTTTGATACACCTAGAAGCATTCCCATGCTTCGTGCAAGTTTTCTCCTGACTTTTGTGCAAAAGAAGTGATCCTATACATGTTGCAGATAGTCCTCTCGGTAGGATAAAACTTAGTAATGAAGGCATCTGCCAGGGGTCTCCACCCATCTATGGACTAGTGGGGGAGATTGAGGTACCATGATAGAGCCTTATATTCAAGAGAGAAGTTGAAGCATTTACAATATATCACTTCTTGAGGGACTCCCCTCATCTTGATGGTATCACATATATTTTTAAAGGCATTGAGGTGATGGTATGGGTTTTCACTTCTCAAATTCCCACATAAAGGTTTATTCTGGATCATCGAGATGACAACTGGCTTCAACTCAAAGTTTGCTGCATTAAAGTGTGGGATAACGATCATGCATCTAGATTCATTGGCCCTAGTTGTTGCCAGCTCTCTAAGATTCTTTCCCTCTTCATCATCCTCACTGTTGCTGTCCCGACCATCGCACTCACATTCATTGTCACGGTGATTGCGATGGTGCCTTCTACAACGTCGGAAGCGTCGTTCTTCATCACGTTGGTCCTCTTCATGACGATCTTCCTCCCGACGTTCTTCTTCACGTTGACGACCGTCTGAGTAACGACCATCTCTGTCTTCGTCTGTCCCTGGTGGTGGGGGGTCATGTTGAATTATTGCATTCTATTCATCCCCAATGAGAGTACCATCCATACAAGGCGGCATGATGACTCAAGGTTAAGGAGCAAAGTCCAATGAGTCTGCTTCCCTTTGAGTTCCCTGAATAGATTGCAAGTCGAGTTAGTAAACTGGACATGCTAAACAAACTATTCTACACAAACGTAGGGTAGAAGATTTAAGGTTTCTGTGTGGTCAAGCTTATTACTAAGCTTGAGGCACGAGAGTATAGTGAGTGGACTCAAGTTCTTAATAGTTCCGTTTTCCCTTGTCCCCACCAACAACGCCAAAAAGTTGACCAACCTAAATCACACATCAAAAAATGGAGCGAATCTAGAGTAGTCAGACTTTTAAGATAGTAACCTGACACTCAAGCCCCCACAACTATTATACGGGGTCTGACGTAGTAATCGGGGTCAAACCACAGGGACAAGGTTAGAAGGTGTTAAGCATGTAGGGTGTCATACTCATATACTTCAGATATCAGAGGGGTTAAAAGGGTTGTTCCCTAAGGAATGATGGTGCTCAGACCAAAATGAAGAAAAATAAAATAAAGAAAGAAAAACAACAACAAGAGAAAATAAGGACAAACAGTAGGGAACTAAGATATGGAAGGGAACTCGGATCGGGTTTCACCTACTGAGGTCTCTCACCAACATGAAAACTCTCTCCCCCTTATACATTCTCCAATCAGGAGTACAAGTAATCATTTAAGCATCCATTCCTTTCTCTCTTGAGATAAGGATAGATCTAAGTCCAAGGGCAGCCTCTCTCTCGAGATGACTATCCAAAAACTACAAAGTAGAACATATGACCATAAGATTTAGCATTCCAACATTTTCACGCATTCATACTACTCCATAATACAAGATATTAGTGATACTACTCTTTCGAGGTACCAACAATCAAACATTACAAGATGGTAGCTAAGCATACAAGTGAAGCATTAAAATCAGTGCATGGAGATAATCTTGACAAGAGTATATATATATTAAAAAAGGAGAGACAATATACATGTTGGGAGAGCCTTAGTGGCTACTCCCAACCCAAGTTAAGTGTTTAGCCACACATGTTCACGGGCAGCATAACGGTGTTACAAAATGATATATACATCAAGTTCCATGAAGAGAGGAGGGAAGTATAGTGAGATGGAAGTGATAGATCTAGATAGAGAGAGAAGAATGTGATACAACACAATACTTATTTAGATCTAGATCCATGAGGTCGATGGCATGGACGTTCTCCTTCTCTTGAAGAAGATGGAGCCTTCAATCTTCTCTTTCCTCAACTTTCACCTTTAGAGATCCAAGACTGATTGGATGGATGGGAATGAGTCTGGAAAATGACAGCACATCGTGGTCCTTTTTTATCCCCCCTTTTTGATAAGATGGGTATGTGTCCTATTTATAGGTGTGCTCCACCGACTTAACTCTTGGACCGCGGTCAAGGCCTATCTTTGGTCGAAGCCTGATCACGGTTGAGGATGTAATGCTGGCCTCTCCTCAATCGATATTGGGGTGCTGCATCCTTCGGTTGGACCATGGTCACGGTCTGGGTGTGGCACTTCCCTTGATCGTGGTGTGGGCACACTCCACTTTAGTCACTCTTCGGTCATGGTCCAAGTCAGGATCGCGGTCGAGGTTGAGTCACTGGGTTCACACCTCAGGCGTGTGGAGTGCTAGGAACCGCGGGCATGAGAGACCGAGTGCAAAGGCCGCAGGCGTGTGGTATTAAGGTGATCAGGGCGACCTCAACCATGGTGGGATGGTCCTTGAGGTTGAATGAGCTGCAGTCGAGGATGTTGGCCGCGACCTTGGCTTGATGTGACCCTGCAACCATGGAAAAAGTGTGTAAGTGTGATACTTGGCACACAGTGCAAAAATAAGTGGAGGAAAGTCTATAAAAGTTATGCTAGGGGAGGTATAAAATATATGCAAGAAGCGTATAAAATGAAGTGTTATCACCAACATGAAAAAATAATTTTCATGACTCTAAAATAGTATGACATTCATCGAACTCAATCATAACATTATACAACATGATCAAATATGTAAGTCCCATAGCTGATTAGTTATATCATTCCTAACTCTTGTACCATTCCCCATCTCCCCTTGGATGGCATGTTGGTCGGTGTTTTGTTCCATATCAATTTGTTTCACAATTTTCTCAACTTGATCAGCTTCTTCCTTGTCCTTGTATAATAAGGAATCTCCTACAATTTATCATTTGTTGAAGTGCACAATATACAAAAATCAAGGACGATCCACATTTGCTTTTCCAAATCAAAAGTTGCCTCTTTGCATAGGTAGGCAATCTGCTTCTTCAATAAACCAAATGACCTCTCCAGACAACTTTGAAGTTGGGTATGCCTATGGTTAGCAATCTCTTATTTTTTCCAATATCCCCATCTACTACCTTTATACTTGGATAAATGATATGCAATGTTAAGGAATAGTGTAAGTATTTTTATTCTATTTTCATACCCTACATCAACTATATAATTTTTTTTGTTGAAATAGTTAAATTCCCTTGTGAGATTGACTCAAGTAACACACATATGGAAGAAACATATCCCTCCCAATATGTCATAATGAATACAAACTCCATGTTAAGTTCACTACTACCATAATGTTCAATGACATGAATTCTTGTCACAATATTGATTCTGATCTTCTACTAGATGTGACCATGTATATTGTACCATAAATGTCACCTATGTCATCCTACACAATATATATTTGAGATTGAATGATGATCCTACATAGAATTTGAAAATTAGACAACACTTTTGTGTAAAGGAGTTGAGATAGTTAGAAAAATAATATAATTGCATCCATCACATTGTTGTGTGGGAGCTTATCATTTCACTAGAATGAACATAATCTAACATTACTAAACCTCACAAGGAGTCAAGAAAACTTCACAACTTTACAAGGAACTTCATTATATTATATTTATCATTGGGTTAGATAGATTATTCAAAGATGATCACTTAATAGTGGAAAACCATATAAAATTGAAAATTTGTTATTAAACCCATTTCTGTAGCTGAATTATTTACCAGTTTTCATAAAAATATATTGGTCTGGCAGAAACAATTAGGGAATTTCAACTTATCCTTTTTAGGATGAAATAAACCCTCATTGAATTTGTTTTTTTTCATTGTAAGGGGATCTAAACATTCTAAGCAATACCACACATAAATACTTCACTAGTATGTAAAGTTGTTAATGTTAGTTGCAATCCTGGTTCTCCAATGATTGACCTAAAATAATAAGTATGACTTCTCCCACTTTGACCAGGTAACTAGGACAGGGACTCCATCCAAAACATACTTGCCTAATCCAAGATGTGCTTATACAAGTAAAAGTATGTCAAATATATATTGGTTGGGTTTGAAAGGTTATGAACCAATTGACAAGTCCAAACCAAATATCTCAAATTTGAAATTGTGAGCATCAACATGTAGGTTCTAGATCAAAGTAGTAGTATCATGACCCTTAGGTATTGTTCTCGAGAAATGACTCACTTTGTGACATCCCTTGAAAGAATCCCCATCCACCACAATTTTCACTTTTCTTTCTCAGTAACTAATATTCCTTGAGTCCTCTAGAAATCCTCGACTAACTTTCTATTACTGTATTTGTGGGCGAAAAATTGCAAAAAATGACACACTTTCTCAATTATGGACACTCCTCGACTAATACATAGTGGGGTCATTTGTTCATGCTTAGCAATCAAAGCATGCATAGTGGCAATCTCATTCTAAACATGTCATATGGTCTGCCTAGATGTATGGTCAAGAGTTATATTATCTTTCTATGGGCAATACAAACACCAATGCATGTCAGTCATGGCAAAGGAATTTCATCATGCTCTTCACTCCTATATATATCTGCCTCTATAATTTCTTTAAAAACAACTTGAGAAGTATCTAGGAATTAGTCCCACATGTGACTGAAAAACCCATAAGTGTGCTTGTCATTTTTGTGTGCCATATTCCTACAACTAGTTACAAGCATCACAATCTTGGTCTTGATATGCATATTGAGAATTAAAAAGAGTAAGGAATCCAAATGAATTATTACATAAATAATGCATGGGAATCATGGTATGTCATGGGAATCATGAGAATCATGGGATTTCATGGGATGTCATGGGAAACATGGTATGTTATAGCAAGCATGGGAATAATGGGATGTCATTGGACTCATTGGATGCCATGGGAGTCATGGAAATTAGAGATATGTTTACTACATCCTAGGAACATGTCACGTGGAGGTGGCATGCTTAGGTTATGTAGAGGTACTTGGTATATGTCTAGATCTTGCCGCCGTAGTGAAAGGCTACCACATTGGTGGTGGTATGTAAGAAAAATCGAAATGGCTAAGGAAAGATCCAAATGGTTCCATGGGAGGAGGGAAGTGTGGTAGGGCTATTTGGAGTGATTCGATATCATGACCCATGCAGAACAACCCTATATTAAGAGACAGAAACCCATTGTAGTACCTACCCACTATGATACACAATCAACTCAATAGTATTTCCTTGTCATCTTTTAGGCTGAAGAAAACGATCTTGTATGTACCTTTTTACATAGAATGGGCCACTGATGTGTTTACCGTGAGTGGCAATTCAAGTAATATCTCACGGAAGTGACTTAATACCTTTGGATACCTCTCCTTGTTGACAATTTGTCCGTATATTTAAAACCCTATTGCATTGTCCCTATCATATACACATGCTAAATGCAACACAACTTCATCGGTGAGACCACTATTTTCTTGCACCTCAGTGGATAGGCTGACTTGAAAGTTCTTGTAGGTGTAAAAGAGATTCTATGTCCCATAACGTTGACAATTTTACATCCTCTAAAATATTGGTGCTAAAAGTAGTGTCTCCATCTATGGTTGTTGTGGAACTAAGGTTGAGGGGGTGGTAGAGAAGGTGGAGTTCCATCAGATGAATTCTCAAACACCTTATTATTGTCAGAGGCACAACCAAACCCTAACACATCTATAATATTCAAGGCAAATGCAAACCCACCCCTTATAGTGTTACGACCGACCATAAATTCTATACTATCATAATGAGTACATGGCTTGTTCAACAATTTGGAGAGGTCCTTGTATTTATATAAACCAATCAAAACAGAGAAGCAATCCTACATGTTTATGTATCCATTTTAAGGTTGTATAACTAAGTTTTAATCACATAAATTACATGTAGTTTTGAGTGAAAGAATATACCTTCAACATATCCCATCATTTGTTCATGTATAGAACAACATGCTTGTGTTGAATATTGTCTCACCCAAACCCATTTAGGCTTTCCAACATTCTGATCTTAGCACAATCCTTCATAAGGTTTGTCCACTTTGATTTGAATTGATAAATATGGGCATCAAGCATATTTTTTCTTGGAATTCAACAAGCATCAATCTCAAACCTTCAAAAGTGAATTGGGCATCATCATGCCTCCCTAAATCATACTGGGTATGTAAGGCACCGATCATTATGGCATCCATCTTGGCAATCTAAGTGAATCGTGTAGCCATGTTGGATTGTATGGTGTACCGTTCACACTGGGTTTAGT
The DNA here is from genome assembly GCA_963693085.1 of Alisma plantago-aquatica. Taxonomy (NCBI): domain Eukaryota; kingdom Viridiplantae; phylum Streptophyta; class Magnoliopsida; order Alismatales; family Alismataceae; genus Alisma; species Alisma plantago-aquatica. The sequence continues at coordinate 1,380,175,040 of OY856412.1, forward strand.
ATATCAGGTTTGTGAAAGCTTATTTATAGTAAATAACTTATTGATTTGGAGTGAAGGAGGAAAGCCTTTGCTACATTCGATGAAGAGAAATGGATTACAGAAGAGGATCTCTCTTGAGTAACTGCTCAGTCTTCTCCAAAATATGCATCGTTCTCTTCTGCTCTGAAATCTGGTCAAACTTTGCTATAAATGGCGAGTGATAACCACCCCAAAAAGAGTCTCCTCATATTTAAAAATGAGGGATGGTTTCTCTTAGGACTGTGTTGGAATTGATGACAACATAGTTTGTTGGTGAAGAGACACGACATGTTTCTCTTAGTATCTGAATATAAAACTACCATGCGCAAAGGTTGCACAACATTTTGGTTGGCCAACATACCATGCTGATGCAAGTTGAGAAAATATGGGTAAGTCTGGATTGAGTGAATATGATGTGTGAATTTAAGACACGCTGTATTATTGTGTTATAAAAAATTCTAGATTGAGGGGATACAATATGTGTATTTAAGACACACCATATTGTTGCAAGACAAGGAGTTCGGTGAATTCTTGGAATGAAGGAACACACCATGTTAGTTGGCTGACACGCCGTGTTGCGACACATTAGAGAAAGAATATTTTTACCTACAACTGATTCATTGTTTTTGATAAACCACATCACGTGATTCTGTCAAAAAATTCAGAAAAGTCTTCAAGGTTTTGCAATCTCTTGTAGCATCCAAATAAGGTCAAATTGTGATCGAATTAACCCCATTTTGTCATCAACATATTTTACCTACAATTACAAACATGGAATGAGTAAAGATAACAAAAAAATGGGAAATATAGCATTATTAGAGGGAACTTGAGGTAGATAATGGATTGAAAATGCATGTCAGGTCAAGAACATCAAACCCCCTTAAGCTTAAACCATTTCTTGTCCTCAAGCAAAAAGAACATGCAAACACAATTAAAGAAAATGTCAACCATATTATCAATCAAATGAAATGGAATAAGTGTACCAAGACAATCCAACCATAATCAATGATTTTATTCGATTATCCATGAGTTCAATTCAAACACCCAAGATGGAAGTTTAGTTTAGAAAAGGTGGCAACAATCTAAATGGAAGAATCAACATAACAACACTAAGTATAACTTAAATGACCAAGCGAAATAATTGATGAATATGCAACCTAACTCTCTCAATTATTAAGGGTACAAAAGATAAAATATGAGTAATATATGCAGTCCAACAATGTTCTCCTTGCTTTTTAGAATAGGAATAAGACAATGAAGTATGGGTTCTGACATTCAGAAAATAAAATAGACTTACACACACATGAAATGTTGGTTGGGGTAATTTACCATGTTTATGATGTAGCACCTAACCACCATAGCCAGTTTGGACTTATACTAGGCTAGCATGAACTATGGGTAGTTTAGCCATCTTCATTGGGGAATATATGTTAAATTTTGAAGAACAAACCAAAATAATAAAATGTGAATCATCATCTTCTTGAGAACCACAATGTTATTGTGAAACACAAAGCAGTTTTGGGAAGCGTAGGATTGCACAATGTGTGCACCCTCATATATATAACACCGAAACATTTACAGAGAGGTCCACATATAATATGGAAATAACAAAACAACTAACAGAATATATAAAACAGGAATATATGTTAACACTCCCCCTCAAGTTGGAGCATAGATATCAATCATGCCCAACTTGTCCGTCAGTGTGCAGAATTGCTTCTTCGCCAGCAGCTTGGTGAAGATGTCAGCAACTTGGTCTTCAGAATGAGTGAAGGGAGTGCATATCTTGCCAGTAAGAATGGATTCCCGAATAAAATGGCAATCTACTTCAATGTGTTTAGTGCGCTCATGATAAACTAGATTATTCGCAATGAAGACAGCAGCTTTATTATCACAGTGCATAGGTATAGCAGAATAAGAGTCAACCCCGAACTCTTTTAACAGAGAGCGCACCCACAACAATTCACAGGCAGTATGGGCCATGGCCCTATATTCAGCTTCAGCACTGGACCTGGCCACAACATTTTGTTTTTTACTCCTCCAGGTAACAAGATTACCTCCAACATACGTACAATACCCAAAAGTAGATTTTCTGTCAACTCTGCTGCCTGCATAATCAGAATCAGAGTACCCTTCAAGAGAACAATGTCCATGCTTCCTGTAGTGAAGTCCCTTTCCAGGAGACTTCTTCAAATATCGTAAAATCTGACAAAGAGCATCCCAGTGACACTGTTTGGGTTTATCAAGGTACCTGCTAAGAAGACCCATTGCAGTAGAAATGTCATCTCTGGTGACAGTCAAATAAATGAGTTTACCAATCAGCCTCCTGTACTTTTTATGATCAGCAAGGAGAGGAGAAGAATCATCATCCCAATTTACATTAGGATCTAGAGGAATATCAGCAGGTCTCGCCCCTAGCATACCAGTCTCATGCAGTATGTCTAGGACATATTTTCTCTGAGACAACACAAGAGCATTAGAGTTTCTAGAAACTTCTATGCCCAGAAAATATCTAAGTTTTCCCAAATCTTTGGTAGCAAAATGCTTGCCTTGATGAGATTTAGTAGCCTGAATACCAAGAGAATCACTGCCAGATATGATAATATCATCAACATAGACAATCATAATAATAATACCAGCTGAAGTCTTCTTGGTGAAAACAGAATGATCCACCTGAGATCGCAGAAACCCAAAATCAATCATAATTTTGCTCAATTTATCAAACCAGGCACGGGGACTCTGCTTAAGCCCATAAATAGACTTCTTTAACCTGCAAACTTTGTGAGACTCCCCCTGAGCAGCAAACCCAGGAGGTTGCTCCATATAGACTTCTTCTTGTAAATCGCCATACAAGAAGGCATTTTTCACATCTAGTTGTAACAGTGGCCAGTCAAGATTAACAGCAACAGACAGAAGAATTCTGACAGAATTAAGACGAGCAACAGGAGAGAAAGTCTCAAAATAGTCAATACCATAAGTTTGGGTGTAGCCTTTAGCAACTAACCGTTCCTTCAGCCTTTCAACAGTGCCGTCAGGTTGATATTTCACAGCATACACCCATCTGCAACCTACAGGTTTACACTGAGGAGGTGGATCCACCAGCTCCCAAGTATCTCGTTCAGCAAGAGCCAACATCTCCTCCTTCATAGCAGACAACCATCCAGTACTCTGTAGAGCATCCTGGATATTCTTTGGAACAACAACAACAGATAAGGCATATACAAAATTGCTAGAATGAACATTCAGATGATCAGTAGAAACAAACTGAGCAATACTGTGTGATGTGCAGGAATGAGTACCCTTTCTAAGAGCAATGGGTAAATCAAGATCAGAATGTACCTCAAGTGTAGTAGAACCTTCTGGAGGTGAAGATTGGTTTTCATGGGGGGTTTCTTGAGTAGAAAGTGCTCTGTTCCTGCGTTGATAAACTATAAGAGGAGGTTTAGCAGCCTCAGTAGTGACTTTATCAGTAGTATCGGGAACACAATCAGTAGTAACAGGTAGAGGAGAGGCAATAAGATCAGACTGTAAACTGTCACCACGAGTAGAATAGTAAGGGGTATCCTCAAAGAAAACTACATCACTGCTAGTATACCATTTTCTTGCAGTAGGACTGTAACACCTGTATCCCTTCTGGGTACGAGAATATCCCAAAAAAATGCACTTCTCAGCACGAGGAGACAGTTTATCAGAAGTAGGTCCAAGTAACCATACAAAACAGGTACATCCAAAGATCCGAGGAGGCACAGTAAATAACTGAATATTGGGTTGAAGAACTTGAATAGGTATTTTGTTTCCAATCACAGATGATGGCATTCTATTTATTAGAAAATAAGCAGTCAATATAGCCTCAGGCCAAAAAGAGCGAGGAACATGTGCATGCATTATAACAGTTCTAGCCACCTCTAACACTTGTCTATTTTTACGCTCAGCCACACCATTTTGTTAAGGTGTATAAGCATAGGAGGTCTGATGTATGGTACCCACATATTTACAAAAAACATCCACATCTTTTTTTAACAAATTCCAGTGCATTATCAGTATGAAAAATTTTGACAGGCACACCATATTGTGTTTTTATTTCAACAAAAAAGAACTTGACAATAGACAAAACTTCGGACCTACTTTTCATCATAAACAACCAAGTAGTTCTTGAAAAATCATCAATAAACAGAATAAAATACTTATGACCAGATAGACTCGGCACATGACAAGGTCCCCATACATCAGAATGCACTATATCAAACATATTTGTACTGCTAATCTGACTGCGTCTAGGATAAACAGCTCTAATCTGCTTTCCAAGTTGACATGACTCGCACTGAAAAATACAAATGCCAAGATCAGAAACTAAATGTCAAAGCTTTTCAGATGATGGATGGCCCAGCCGGTAGTGCCACTGTAATGCAGAAACTGAGGTAGATAATGCAGGAGTCACAGTTGCTTTAGCTGCTTTTGGCAAATGATCCAGATAGAAAAGTCCATCAGCACCTTCATACCCCCACCAATCTTCATCCTCGTGCGAAGGTCCTGAAAAACACATGAACCAGGAATAAAAGTCAGACTACACTGTAGGCTTCTCAATATCTTGCTGACAGACAACAGATTCATAGGAAATCTAGGCACATATAAGGCAGATTTCAGCAGAAAGTCAGAAACAATATCCCCTACTCAAGACACTGCAGACTTGGAACCATCAGCCAGCATAACAGATGAGGGTCGATCATGTTTATATAATTTGTGAAACAGTGATCGATTTCCAAAAATATGTGAAGAGGCACCGGAGTCGATGACCCACTTAGTATTACCAGGAGTAGAAGAAGAGCTCAGGAAGGTAGTGTCATAACCAGAATAAGCTGCGGCATGAGCTCCACTAGTCGAAGCTTGAGACGACGCACCAGCTCGCTCAAGAAGAAGACGCTCCACCTCGGCACAGATGTAGTCAGCAGTCACACTCGAGGAGGCAAAGTCAGTAGGCTGAGTCGTTCCTTCTGATGCAGTAGTAGTGGAGTCAGCAGCTGCATTGGCCCACGTTGGCTTACCATATTTTTCCCCACATTTTTCTTCAATATGGTTGGACCGGCCACAAAAAGTACAAAGGCGCTGTCCTGACTGAGGACGCGCACCAGTAGTAGGGGCAGTAGAAGAGGCTCCACGACCAGGAGCAGCCCGTCCTTGTCCTCCACCCAGGGGAGGACAGCTGTCAGTAAAGTGACCACGGCCACGACCACGACCACGACCAGATGCTGCAGCAAGAGCCGAAGAGTCCCCAACATCAGTAGTCAAAGACGATGAAGACGAAGGCAAACGCTGAAGATGTTTGTAGGCACTCTGTAGTGACGACAGAGGGTCACTGGCTAAGATCTGGTCCACAACTCCAGTGTAGGACTCGAGCAGTCCACAAAGAAACTGGACTAACTGAAGCTCCTGGCGCTGACGCTGCATGGTATCCAGGTCTGTGGAGAGAGGGTGATAGGATTCCAGTTCACCCCATAATCCAGTGAAGTCAGAGAAGTAATCCGCAATGTCCGTCCCCGTGAACTGTAGACGTCCCAGCTGCTTGGTGATGTCAAAAACCTTCTTGGGGTTCTGACTATGCGACTATGTACCAGCGAGCTGATCCCACATCTGCTTTGCCGTAGGCAGGTGATGAAGTGTGACGCTGATCTTCTCAATGCTGCTGTTGAGAATCCAGGTCATCACAATCGAGTCGTCACGAACCCAGTCGTCATACGCCTTCACATATTTAGCATCAACGTCCTCTGCGGGTACTGGCGGACCAGCACGGGTAAGATGTGAGTACTTGCCCTGGGATCTGGCATAGATCGTCATGGAGCAGACCCAATGTGGATAGTTGCGCCCATCAAGCTTCACAGTGGTAACCTGACGGCGGAAGTCATCACTCGAGGACGCCATATGAGCAGTAGGCACAGAAGTAACAGGCACGATCAGGCAGGAGATGGTCTACGCCGTCAGACAGGCACAACAGGCACAAAACAACGGAGAAGACCTCTCACATACGGTCTACGCCGAAGCGCAGAACAGAACCTGGTGGCACAACGGCCTACACGGGCAGGTAGGCAAAAGACCGAAAAAACAGTCTATGTCACACCAACTTCAAGCCACCGGACCGCTGTAGAACTTCACGGAGCCAATGTACCGAAGGCTAGGAACCACGGAGGCGCACCGCCCCCCTGCGGCGGAGTGGGCGCCCGGCCCCGGCGGCGAGCCCGACAGCTGCTGCCCGGTGCGGCGCGGCGCTGCCTGCTGCCCGGCGGCCGGGCGGCTGCCGGCGGGGGGGGGAGGCCGCCCAGAGGAGAGAGAAGGGTGGGAGGGTGGCGGATGGATCTACTGCTCTGGTACCATGTGAAACACAAAGCAATTTTGGGAAGCGTAGGGTTGCACAATGTGTGCACCCTCATATATATAACACTGAAACATTTACAGAGAGGTCCACATATAATATGGAAATAACAAAACAACTAACAGAATATATAAAACATGAATATATGTTAACAGTTATCAACTAAAGTCTATTCCCCAAAGCATAAGCGAGTTAACTTGATTGCAATAAAAACTGGATTTCACACTTATAAGAAAAACTTTTATTTTATATTGTGATTGAAAACACATTTAAAATTTAACAATGACATCTAGGACACTAAACAATGTTGTAGTGTTGATTAATCTAGGAAAATTTGACTGTTACATGATTAGACGATCAAGATGTGAAAGATGAACATGCAGACTAGAATCAATAACCCAAAATGAAGTGTATGTGGTTGGAAACAAATTTCATTTAATAGATGCAATGCTTGTACAAGTTTTCTTCAATTGGTATTTTTCAAAACAATATGTGGCAAATGGTTTATTATAAAGGGGAGTAAAATCCTAAAGAGAACAAGCCTCAAGCAACACTAGATTTTCCACTATCTAAAATACTAAGAAAAAGAAATGGAAAGACAATATAACTAAGCTACCATCCGGTTGCTCTTCCCTAAGCTTGAAATTTGTAGTGTCCACACTGTAGAAATAAAACTCAAAAGGTTGTAGTCGGATACATGTTATGGAATGAATCATAGTGAGGGACCGGTTCCATCATCAATAGTCGAGTAATGCTACCTCAAAGTATCATCATCAGGGATGTCAATGACTGACGAATCCTATGGTGGAAGTGGAGGCAATGCATGCATGACATAGTGGCCCTGAGTGATGTGCCACATATCCATCCTCCAAATCATGGAGTGCATACCAATATACCGACGAATGAGCTAGTTCAACCGTGTGTCCTTCTGGTCAAAACACTGTCAGATGTACCCGTATAGATGTCACACATATGACACAATCCAAATGTAGTCAGTCTATGTGCCAGTAGAAGGATGAGGAGGGGTGCTGAACACCTTCGTGGTAGTATAAGTCTCATTCCTATCTCTAAAATCACTTTCATCATTAAAAATGAATTTCCAATTGTTAGAATATGTCAAAGTGTTTCCCTCTAGTTAGGGTAGTTCAATAAGTTGTTCATGACCATGGAAGTATTGTCTGAACTTACTTTCATTAGAGCAGTCCCAAACAATTAAGCCTGGAAAGATGAGGTATTAGAGGTCAACCTTATTCTTCCCAGTGATAACTTCCAACCATGTCAAGTCTACATTCATCTTTTAGGCAATGTGGGTTATTAGTCCTCCAATTACGTCACCTGATTGCTTCCTTCTGGCCTTGAGAAAACATTGGAGGAAATACATTTTGTGGACCTTGTAGTTGTCTAGCATGGTCCATAGGAAAAATAAATATTATTTCCCACATAAATTTTGTGTTTATTTCCTTGCAAAAATACAAATACTAAGGAGCTTGTTAATGTAGTGGAATATTGAGTTGTGGATATGTGATGGATCAGTAGACTTGTCTTCATGAATATCATCTTCAGTAATCTGTCTCCAAAATTCATCATTGTCAAAAGTATTAGGCAACACAATACTACCTCCATGGGTACATTTATATGCATCAAAAAATTGCTTACAAGTGAGTTTATAACCATGGCCAAGAAATCAAGAGTGTATGATACCAAAGGGTTGATGCGGCTTTCTTTGGTCTTCTACCATTCTCAGAGTAGTAAGAAATTCATAATTCAATCTTGAATAAGTGAAGCATACATTGAAACATATATGTAGGAGTCCAAGATACTTAGAAATCCTCATACCTCATCTTTGAAACCCAATGCATTGATTGTCTCATTGCAATAAAAACACATAGGAAGAACCATACATGTGATAAAAAATTCATATATAACATCTTATTTAAAAGTAACATTGGATTGAATGGATGAGATATATGTAGGTGCTGAAGAGGAGCTCTCTCCTCTATGGAGCTTGGATGCTTTCTTGATAGGGGCCATGTGTAAGGAGTGGGACCAAGAGGGGATCTAATCCCTACTAAAAATTCGAAGAACAAAACATCCATCCCGAACATACTCAAAAGGTATGTTGAAATAGGCGTAAATTTTTCACATCTTATTAATGGTATTCAAAACAACCACAGTATAGCAGCAGAATATAATTTCATGACTATAATCAATCTTCTAAGAGATTATAGAAGTTCATCTTAACCTCCCACATAGGGTTTACATGCGTGATACACCATAAGGATCTAGATAGAGAGAAATCTAAACCATAACAACTTTGTCTCCAAACTTTAACTCCTTAAGCTATGTCCATACTTTATGCCATGTCCTCCATGTCCTTCACCTAGGGTTGTAAGTGTACCCCATCAAGAAGAGAAAAGTAGATATTATCAACAAAGGTTGGTATGTGCATACTAAAAAGGAGATTGAGAAATATATGAAATAAAGGATATCAAATATAAAAGGCTTCCCATAGAAAAATAAAGTATTACCAATCGGGCATAAAAGCAAATAATCACAATAGAAGTGAAAAATAATAGCAAAGTTCAACGATAAATCATCCATGTGTGTCACCTCTGACAATACTTGACAATAATAACATGTAGGTAGGAAATAACAAATCTACCAAAATATGAGGTGAGTGGGAACTGCATACATCCACTCTAAATATGGAGTGGGTAGGAACTATATACATCCACCCGAGCAAGACATGGTACACATCTGCTCAAATATATTTTCATATGTAGGAATTATCACCTCTGCACTCATATGTGGGAATGTTCACATCCACATAAAATAACATGTAACATTATACTAGCAGTCACCACATGATGCATAACAAAAGAATAAGAAATAATAAAAGAAAATAATAAAGATGTGAACATTCAACAAATACAATAAGTGGGATCACATGATCCTAATCAACATCCACCATAAAAGTGAAAAAAAACATATAATACCATGGAATGTTCCATTATGAGCAATGTATAAGAAAGAGACCAAGAGAATGTCTAAATATAATCACAAGTTCAATAACAATATAAGATACTTCACATGAAACATATTTTCCAAAAGAACAAGATATTATGTAGGCTAATGTTCATAGGACCAAGAGAAAGAAGAAAATAGGTGCATTGCTCAATAAGAGTAATCGAAGATGAAAACATACCTTATATCAGAGTCCTAGAAACACTCTTCACCAATCTAGTTGTTTCCAAAACCATCTTTGCCTAATTACAAATTATTCACCTGTATTAGGGTTTGAGATTCATATAAGATAATGAAACCTCAATGCTGGACTTTTTTTTATATAAAAACTCAGATTTTGGGCTCAAAACCTAGACCAAACAATTCCTTATGTTATTATCATCAAGAAAACATATTTATTTGTTATTTTTGGAGCTAAGATGAATTAGTTACCAATTTTAGGACTTTTTATATTAATTAATGATATCCTCAAAATCCATCATTGGAAACAATAAAATCAGGCTTTTAAACTATTTTTATTAGAAAGAAAACATTTTTTAATTCCAAAACATATTTTACTTTAATTGTTGGACAAACAAACCAAAAGATACGATTTTTATAAATTGACCAATCAGGAAATTCCACATCAACAAATATCTCGTGAGAAAGGGGGAGAGAGGAGCCAGACCCACATGACTTGGACCAATCATAGGTGGCCAAGTCATTGGTCAATGCCTGCATGGCTTTGTCCAAGTGAGAAACAAATAGGGGAAAATTACCAAAATGCCCTTGTGTAAAAAACCAAGGAAAGAAGTAAATGAGAAGGGTATTAGCGGAAATTTGACTGAGAGATTCTTCCTCTCTTGCAGCTCCATGTATGTCTAGAAGTAGACTACTATCTTGCATAGAATTTGGGCGAATCCGATCGAAGCGACGATTTGATGAAGCGAGAACATGAAAAGGAGGAAGGGTTGAAGAACTTACAACTATGAACGATTGAAGCAAGATGATACGATGAAGAAGCACATATCATCGGCGGCAAACTCTATCCTCTGGGAACGCAAAATCGATGGAGAGGGTGGGAGATGAAATTAGCACTAAAGGAAGGTTGTATAGGAACTAATGAAGGTGTGGGTATGGGTTTTTGTAGGTGCGGTTTGGTGTAATAACTTTTGGGTATGGGATGTTCGAGAGTCATGGAGGAGAAATTGACCATTTCTCCAAAACTTGACAAAATGGCTCAAGTATAAGACCGTTAGATGTGAAATTCTTTTTAGAAAATATAGGTGAAGAAATCTCAAAGAATGATCAACCGTGGAAAGAGAAATCCCAAAACAAAAATCAAGCTGGTCGGTGGCCTACTTTCCTTCACGGCGTGAGGAAGAGGATGACACCCGAGCTGTCCAATCGTGGAATCGATGGATGAGATCAGCCCACATAAAAAAATAAATTTTCAACCGCGTAACACATAAAATGACTTTCCCAATCAAATTAGATTAAAGTGGAGATGCATTAATTTCTCTTTTTCTCTTTCTTCTTTTGAGGGTGCAAATGAATCCCAAATTTAATGAAATTTGACACCCAACCTATTTTTGATATGAGGAATCCGAATATGCAATTATTTTTGCCTTTTCGGGACTTTTAATGTGTAAAAAAATCAAATCTTATTTTATATTTCCTCCATCATTAATGGTTATAAGATTCTCCATTTTTGATGAAACTTCACCCACAAGTCAAATTAAGTGCCTTGAATATGAATTTGCCATCAATTTTACATGTTGGAGTTGTTTGTACATTTATTTAATATTTTGAAGGTACTGCACACTTTCTATCTCCTAACTTCACATGTATATTAAATATTATCTAAATTACATGAAAGTCCACCCAAAGGCACATTTTAATGCGTAGATTACAAATCTAAGATTATTTTCCACTTTTGGAGTCATGAAGTATTTTATATTTTGAAGGAAAACACCTTTTCTTTTCTAAATACAATAGACGTTATTATTATCATTCAAAATTGGTGAAACTTATCATCCAAATGAAATTGAACTCAAAGAAAATGAATCTAAAGTTATTCTTATCCAATTATTTCCTCCTTTATAATTTTATCCCATTATAATATTATTTCACCATTAGCCCAATTATCCTTCCAATTATATTCCTCATTTTCATATTAGCACAAAATGAATTATAATGATATATTTTATGTGTCCATTATTGGCCTAAGACTAATGCGAAGACAATAGGTTACATTAGGTTGATTTATACATGCACTAGCTCATTAGTTTATACTAAACATCTTTTAGGTCTAAAACCTTAACTTTGTTTGGCTAAATCCAAAAGGTCAAAGTTCTAGGGTAGGGTCCAAGATCTGGTATGTTACATCTCTCCACCCCTTAAAAGGATTTCGTCCTTGAAATCTAACTACCCAACATCAAAAACCAACTACTCTCCACCGCTTAAAAGGTTTAACCTAACAATTCAAACTAAAAAACATTTAGGGTTGCCCACATATCTTTTAGTTGTGAATGTTTTAGAGATTTATGATGTTCATGTATCCAACTCATAAGTCATAACCATCTAGGGTTGAGTTTTAGGTCCTCGTGTATCTAACCTAACAACCCTAAGATCCAAAAAGTCATAGGGTAAAAAGGGTAGGTACACTACTCCTTAATATAATTTCACATATTCCTAGTCACTTCATCATAGCCAAAACTAGGGTTAAGATCCTATTCTAACTAATTCTAGGGTTTCATCCACTACAACTTCACACATCTCTTTATTGTGACTTAGCTTAAGAAAACATTGGCAAATCAAAGATTTTTTTGTACATATAGTAGTATAGTGAAAGTAATTTTTTTCCGATAAGAAACATCGGAGGTAAAATAAAGATGGTACCAAAATAAATGCGATAAACCAAGTCACAATTTCCATAGTAAGATCTCCTTTTCTACCATTACCTTATTCTCATAACCTAATTCATCCTCAATTCAAACCTCATTGCATATAAAGATTCATGTCACCAAAGACCTATATGGTAGGGTATGATCATCTAACCTCATCATATCATTAGGGTTTACTCATCATGATACCTTCATTATCTCCTAAAAATCATGATTAAATCTAGGGTGAACATCTCACATAGAGGTAACTATCTAAGTCAAGGGTTCTAATTAGGGAGACAAAATTGAAATAGTCAGATTCTAACTACCATGGGCTCTGATACCATACTGTAAGGAATGGGACCCATAGGGGATCCACTCCCTACTAAAAATTTGAAGAACAAAATATCCATCCCAAACATACTCAAAGGGTATGTTGAAATAGGCGTAAATTTTTCATATGTTATTAATGGTATTCAAAACAACCAGAGTATAGCAGTGGAATATAATTTCATGACTATAATCAATCTTCTAAAAGATTACAAAGGTTCATCTTAACCTCCCACTTAGGGTTTACATGTGTGATACATCATAAGGATCTAGATTGATGGAAATCTAAACAATAACAACTTTGTCTCCAAACTTTAACTCCTTAAGCTATGTCCATGGTTTAGGCCATGTCCTCCATGTCCTTCACCTAGGTTAGAAGCTGATGTGGCTTTTACTGCACTAACAAACTCACTTAGGGCTGAAATCCCTAAGTTTTTATCTAAACCTTGTGCAATAATACCACCCACTAGCGGACGGGTCTTATCACAATATAGTTAAGGATCGAATCCCAAGGGACAACATTTTTAAGAATCTTGCTAGTCGAATCTGGTTCAACTAAGACTAATATTTTGAATAAGAGTTGATTTGGATTTATTTAAACTAATTGCAAGGAAAGTAAAAGAGCGAGATTAAAACTGAGTTTAGATTGATGATGGGAATCACTGGGGTGGAATTGGGTTTCACCACTACTACACATGCAAAAACATCCAAAACACATCCAGGAAAGATACAACTATCCAAATGGAGTAGCAAACCATCCAATAGGATATAGAGTTTGCATAAGCATCTCCATGGGCTCAATGTATCGTTACCTATGGGTCACACACTTACTACTTCAGAGATATCCCTTCTGAAGTTCTCGTCCGGGCATCAACCATGTTAATCGATATTCAAATCCTAAGTATTGAAGTTCTCACAACAAAGGAATATAATAGATCATGCAAGGCAGGTGATCAATCCACAAAGCATGCATTAAACGATTAACAACAAAATGAAAAGTTATATAAAAGCCATGGAATGTTATAAAAAGGACACATTAGAATGGGTAGCGGGGCTAGTCCCTGCACCCCAGCAAAAAGGACTACTCGCTCCTCATGATAGAAACAAAAAGAACAAGAGAGAGGGAAGATTTCACCATGGTCATGGTGAAGATGATGATCGCAACTTGGTGGAGAAACAATCTCTTACATGATGGTGGGGAAGATCTAGATGAGGAGGGGAAGAACACCAAGATGGATGAAGATGATCTTCTTTCTCCTTCTTCCTTCTCTTCTCATGCTCTTTCTCGCATGAGATGGAGTAGTATATGACTGATAGATGAAGGTGCTATAGATCTAAAATCCCACCACTTTTGTGGCTAGGAGGTAGATCTTGATGAAGCAGATATGGTAGAGTAGCAAGGATTCCACAAAGGTAGTCTTTGGTGGCAAAGATTGTCTTCCTTGGTTGGACATAGAGTAGCAGCCTATCGACATCGTGAAGCAGACGAGATCCCTCAAATGAAGGAGGGGGTCGTCTATTTATAGGTATAGATCTGGAGTGCACTGACTTAGATGCTGTAGTCATGGCCTTCAGCAGCATTCACGGTACTGTACTGAGGTGTTTGCCGTGGTCAATGTCTTTGCCACAGTCAAGGCATTTTGTAGTGGTTGAGGTCGTGTGACGCGGTCGAGGTGATTGCCACGGTCGAGGTGATGCGCCACAATTGGGGTCATGTGCCGCAGTCGAGGTCATGTGCCACTGTCGCGCTACCTTTGCCTCGACCCAACCATAACGAGGTGGGCTCGGTCGTGTCGAGTGTTGGTTGAGGCTAAATCTTGACCACAGTCATGACTGCTTTTACAATACTATCGTGGCCATCCTTATACCGCGATCACAGCCCTCCTTATGCCGTGGTCACGACCCTTTTGGAATAAACCCACCCCGTGGGGGGGTATTGCTATGGGTTGATGGGCCTACGCCAATGAATCCTCTGACTGATGAGAATGCTTTCTGATGAAGGAACTGGTCATCAAAAATAGGGTCCAAAATTTCAAAAGTTTCTTGGGCCCGCTAGTTGGTTAGCAGGACCACCGTCTCCTACCCTAGTGCACATAGTGCGATGCTTAATCTTGTAATGGAGACAAATGGATTTGATCAAAACCCTAAATAATCATATGAAAACTGAGGAAATTGTGTATGAGAAGATTTGAGGGGTATATGAGAGCTTTCAGTGCAAAACATGGCAAATGGGGACTAAAACTAAGATGAATATGCATTCATCAGAAGCATATCCCAGCAAGAAGAAAAAAGCATATAACATCAACAAAGACTGGTATGTGCATACTAAAAAGGAGATTGAGAAATATATGAAATAAAGGACATCAAATATAAAAGGCTTCCCATAAAAAACAAAGTACTACCCAAACGGGCATAAAAGATAAGAATCTCAATAAAAGTGAAAAATAAGAATAAAGTTTAAAAATAAAGCATCCATGTGTTGCTCTGACAATACTAGACAATAATAACATGTAGGTAGGAAATAACACATATACCAAAATATGAGGTGAGCGGGAATTGTATACATCTTCTCTAAATATGGATTGGGTAGGAACTATATACATCCACCCGATCAGGATAGGATACACATATGGTCAAATATATTTTTATATGCAAAATTATCACCTCTGCACTCATATGTGGGAATGTTCACATCCACATAAAATAACATGTAATATTATACTAGCAGTCACCACATGATACATAAAAAAAGAATAAGCAATGATAAAAGAGAATATGAAAGATGAGAACATTCAACAAATACAATAAGTGGGATCACATGATCCTAATCAACCTCCACAATAAAAGTGGGAAAAAGAGCATACAATACCATATAATGTTCCACCATGAGAAATTTATAAGAAAGAGACCAAGAGAATGTCCAAATATAATCACAAGATAAATAACAATGATAGATACTTCACATGAAACCTATTTTCCAGACCAACAAGATATTGTGTAGGCTAATGTCCATAGGACCAAGAGAAAGAAGAAAGTAGGTGCATTTCTCAATAATAATAATCAGAGATGCAAACATACCTTATATCAAAGTCCTAAAAACAATCTTCACCAATCTAGTTGTTTTCAAGATCATCTTTTGCCTAATTACAAATTATTCACTTGTATTAGGGTTTAAGATTCATATAAGATAATGAAACCCTAATTTTAGACCGTTTTTTAGAAAAACTTAGATTTTGGAATCAAAACCTAGACCAAACGATTCCTTATGCTCTCATGATCAAGAAAACATATTCATTTGTTATTTTTGGAGTTAAGATGAATTAGTTACCAATTTTAGGGCTTTTTATATTAATTAATGAGATCCTCAAAATCCATCATTGGAAACATGAAAATCAAGCTTTTAATCTATTTTTATTAGAAAGAAAACATTTTTTTTGATTCCAAAACATATTTTACTTTAATTGTTGGACAAATGAATCAAAAGATGTGATTTTTATAAAATCAACCAATCGGGAAATTCCACATTAGCAAATATCTCGTGAGAAAGGGGGAGAGAGGAGTCGGGCCCGTGTGACTTGGCCCAATCATAGGTGGCCAAGTCACCAGTCAACGCCTGCATGGATTCATCTAAGAGAGAAACAAAATAGGGGCAAATTACCAAAATGCCCTTGCGTGAAAAACTGAGGAAAGAAGGAATCGAGAAGGGTATTAGCAGAAATTCAACCGATGGATTCTTCCTCTTTTTCAGAACCATGGTTGGCCATAAGTAGGCTACTAGCTTGCGTGGAATTTGGGCAAATTTGATCGAAGCGATGATTTGATGAAGCGAGAACACAAAAAGGAGGAAGGGTTGAAGAACTAATAACTATGAACAATTGAAGCAAGTTGATACGACAAAGAAGCACACATAATCGGTAACAAACTCTGTTCTTTGGGAACCCGACATTGATGGAGAGGGTGGGAGACAAAATTAGCACTAAAGGAAGGTCGTATAGGAACTAACGAAGGTCTGGGTATGGGTTTTTACAGGTGTAGTTTGATGTAATAACTTTTGGGTATGGGGTTGTTCGAGAGTCGTGGAGGAGAAATTGGGCGTTTCACCAAAACTTGACAAAATGGCTCAAGTACATGATTGTTAGGTGCATAATTATTTTTAGAAACTATAGGCGAAGAAATCTTGAAGAATGATCAACCATGGAAAGAGAAATCCCCAAACAAAAATCAAGCTGGTCGGTGGCTTGCTTTCCTTCGCGATGTGAGGAAGAGGTTGACGCCTGAGCCATCTGATTGTCGAATCAACGACTAAGATAAGCCCGCATAAACAAAATAATATTTTGACCGCATGACACATAAAATGACTTTCCCATCGAATTCGATTAAAGTGGAGATGCATTAATTTCTCTTTTTCTCTTTCTTCTTTTGAGGGTACAAATGAATCCCAAATTTAATGAAATTTGACACCCAATCTATTTTTGATATGAGGAATCTAAATATGCAATTAGTTTTGCCTTTTGAGGACTTTTAATGTGTTAAATAATTCAAATCTTATTTTCTCTTTCCTCCATCATTAATGGCTATAAGATTCTTCAAATTTGATGAAACTTCACCCACAAGTCATATTAAGTGCCTTGAATATGAATTTGCCATCAATTTTACATGTTGGAGTTGTTTGTACATTTATTTAATATTTGAAGGTTCTGCACACTTTCTCTCTCCTAACTTCACATGTATATTAAAGATTGTCCAAACTACATGAAAGTTCACCCAAAGGAACATTTTAATGTGTAGATTACGAATCTAAGATTATTTTCCACTTTTGGAGTCATTAAATATTTTATTTCATATTTTGAAGGAAACACATCTTTTCTTTTCTAAATACAATAGATGTGATTATTATCATCCTAAATTGGTGAAACTTATCATCCAAGTAAACTTGAACTCAAAGAAAATGAATCTGAAGTTATTCTTATCCAATTATTTCCTCCTTTATAATTTAGTCCATTATAAAATTATTTCACCATTAACCCAATTATCCATCCAATTATATTCCTTATTTTCATATTAGCACAAAAGGAATTATTATGATATATTTTATGTGTCCATTATCGTCCCAAGACTAATGTGAAGACATTAGGTTACATTAGGTTGATTTATACATGCATTATCTCATCAGTTTATACTACATCTTTTAGGTCTAAAACCTTAACCTGGTTTGGCTAAATCCAAAAGGTCAAAGTTCTAGGGTAGGGTCCAAGATTCGGTATGTTACACCATGAGCACTGAAAGAAGTGTTGTTGAGATCATGGACACGATGTGTATAGGGTATGAACATGGCATGTATCTGGATGTTGCAGGCGTGAAGAAGAAGGGGGGGCAACACATTGTAGTAGTATGGTTCACAATGTGTTCTTGGCTTCCAACCAGCTTGAATGAAGACATGATGGAGTGGGTGACTATGCCTCCTTGCTTAGAAACCAATTTTTTTGGTGAAGTTTTGTCGATACAGAGGTTTCCTGTGTAATGAATGAGGACAATTCGACCTTGCTTAAGCACGATGATGGCAATGTTTGGGGGTGCTAATATGTGGCGACAAGACGACGACTAAGGTTGTGATTGAGCTATAAATTGGAGCTGGAGTCTACTAGGATGAGGTGTCTTAGTAGAGAAAGGGTGTGGATTGGTGAAATCAGGCGATTCGAATGGAAAAACTGTAGGCTGAAGCAGATCAGAGCATAACTACAAACTTAAAGCATGACAAAGCAAATGGTGACGACTGGGGGTGCTGGCTTGGAGCATGGAAACTGAGAGCTCAAAAATGATGTGGGATGCATAGACATGGTGTGAGCTAGGGCAAAGATTGTGAATGAATTGAAATCAAGCTAAGAAACCCTATTTTAGCTCGTAAAACACACCATGTTTAACAATATACACAATGTGTCTTCATCATGTATCAATGCCTCCTTTTATATTTTACTTGCTTAAAAGTACACGCCATCTCCACAAAAGTCACGTCATGTTTCCCTTCTCAGTAGCACTCTATAAAGTCAGCCAAATCATAGACACACAATGTCTTAATTTCCATATGGTGTGTTTCATTTCAGGTAAAGATGTAGAAATGAAGCTCGTCTGAGACATGACTTTTCGATCAAAGCACACTATGTTTAGTATTCATAAAAATTTCTAGATAGTATTCCCGATTTGTGCACACTCTGTGTAAATTCAAGACACGATCTGTGTAAATTTAAGACATGCCATGTTTACTTCTAGGTGACCACTAGACAATTTCTTCAAAATTGGCATGCCGTGTTGATTTAACACACGCCCTGTTGAGACTTCACAAAAGTTTTGGCATAGTATAACCTGTGATGTACATATCGTGATGTATTTTACACACACCGTGTATTTTGAACTAAGTTTCTGAAGATCAATTGAATGAATTTAACACACCATGTTATTACTTAAACATGACGTTGTGGAGCCGAATTGTTACATAAACTTTTTTCTTATTTTCTTATGCACCTGCAATGATAATGGTATATAATTGATGAGGGTCTAAATTTATTACATTCATCCATGCTAAATTTATTTTGAAAAGGAAATGTTCTTTGAGTAAAGAGCTAAAAGTAAATCTTTCCTAAGTGTGGGGTCAAATCCCACAAAGGCCCTCTGTTTAGAGTCCAAATTGAGTCTTCTTCAACAAATGTCAACAATTGAGCATGAAACCCCCTTTTGGATCTTCTCTCCTTCAAAGTATAGCTTGCACCTTTTCTCATTGACTTTGAATGTCGATTGCTTCCCTTGAAGCTCACCAATCCAATATTGAAAGATCTTCAACATAAGGAATGGGCTAAACCACTTGGAACATAGCTTTCTAAAAAAAATCTTCAACTTGGATTCGAAAAGAAGCACTTGGTCTCCTTCAGTGAAGTCTTTTCTTATAATCTTCTTATCATGCCATGCCTTTGTTCTTTCTTTATATATTTTTGCATTTTCATATGCATTTAGAAAAATCTCTTCAAGCTCTTAGAGATGTAGCAATCTATTTTATCTTGCTTTCTCCAAGTCAAAGTTTAAAAACTTAATTGCCCATAGATCCTTGTGCTTCAACTCTAGAGGAAGATGGAATGACTTGCCATAGATAAGCTTGAATGAGGTCGTGCCAATACATGTTTCCAGAATGCCCATAGTGTGTCATCCATTTTGAGTGCCCTGTCCTTTCTTGAGCTAGAAATAGTTTATGTCCAGAATGCCCATAGTGTGTCATCCATTTCGAGTGCCCTGTCCTTTCTTGAGCTAGAAATAGTTTATGTCCAGAATGCCCATAGTGTGTCATCCATTTCGAGTGCCCAATCCTTTCTTGAGATAGAGATGGTTTTCTCTAGAATACTTTTTAGCTTCCTATTTGATACTTCAATGAGTCCCACTATTTGAAGGTGATATGGAGTAGATATCTTATGCTTGACTCCATATTTTTTGAGTAGATTATTGAATTCCTTTTTGTTGAAGTGTTTCCTACATTGGATATCACAATGCGTGGGACTCTAAAATGGGGAAAGATTATCTTCTGAAATAGCTTTATTACAAAATTTTCATACTAGATTTGAGTAGGAATAACTCCAACCCACTTGGATACATAATCATAAGCAAATAAGATATACTTGTAGCCACAAAAGGAAGGAAAGGGGCCCATGTAGTCCATGCCCCATACATCAAATACTCCAATATCAAGAATGGAGTTGACATGCATTTCATCTTGTCTTGATATAAGCTTTATCCTTTGACACTTGTCACAATCTTTAACATAGGCATGAACATCTTGAAATAACGTTGGCCAATAGAAAACTGCTTGTAAAATCTTTATAGATATTATCTCTCCTATGAAGTTTCCTACATAGTAAGAAGAATGGCAATCTGGAATGATAGTTGGGATCTTTTCATCAAGTACACATCTCCAGATCAGCCCATATGTTCCTTGCTTGAATAAACAGATCATCCCAATAGTAGAGTTTGACATCGTGAATGAACTTCTTCATTTGTTGAAAAGTGAGATCAATGTGAAGATGTCCAATAGCAAGTAAGTTTGCAATTATTAGCTAACCAATGGGCCTAGAAAAGATCTAATAACCTATAATATTTCAACAAGTTGATAATCATCAATAAGGAGAGAGTCTTTACATCCATGTTCAGTCGCCAGAGGTGATTAGCAACATTTTCTCTGTTCCATTCTTGTCTCTTGTCTCAAAGTTAAAATATTGAAGAAAAAGTATCCAACAAATTAGGCATGGCTTGGCATCTTTCTTGTTCAACAAATACTTGGCGCAACATGGTTGGTGTAGACCACAACCTTGGATCCCACAAGTTATTGCCTAAATTTGTTTAAGACATATACAATTGCTAGCATTTCCTAATATGTGGTGGCATAGTTTATTTTTGCTTCATCCAGGGTCTTGCTGGAATAATGTATGTCATGGAATTTGTTTTCTTTCCTCTATCCTAGGACTACACCAACAACGTAGCCACTAGAATCACACATAATCTCAAAATCTAGGGATAGAATGATGGGGGCAAAAATAAGAGCATCCTTCAACTTTCTAAAAGCAGATTGACAATCATAATTTATAAAAAATCAACATCTTTAGTAAGAAGTGAGCACAATGGTTTGGTTATCTTGGAGAACAACTCTTAGATTAAGCGTATGCAAAATCATATATGGCCAAGCAATCTGTGAAAAACTTTCATAGATGTTGGAGTGGACGTCTTTTCATTTGCCTCCACTTTAGCCATATCAACTTCCTTAGATACCACATGGCCTATTACAACTTCAAATTGTACCATAACATGACAATTATCCAAGTTGAGTACTAGGTTAACATTTTTGCAATGTAGAAGAACTTTAGATAAATTCAATAAACATTCGCCAGATGAATTACCATACACACTAAAATCATCCAAAAAATCTACATTATTCGTTGGATGAAATTAGACAAAATGGCCATCATACAATGTTGGAAAGTCATTGGAGCATTACAAAGGCCGAATGGCATGCATGTATAAGCATAAATTTCATAGGTGCATGTAAATGTGGTCTTTTCTTGGTCCGATGGGTATATTCGTAACTGGAAAAATCTAGAATTTCAATCAACATAGCAAATACAAGAATGATTGGCTGATATTTCAAGCATCAAATCAATGAAAGGAAAGGGAAATGATCTTTATGAGTTTCCTTATTTAATCTCCTGTAATGTATAGACATGTGCCATGATGTGAGGATTTTGATTCATTTTCATAGGCTTGTTTATATTGGTTCTATGTGTGTTCTTGTCATTTTTTGACTAATTTCACATAATTCACTTCTTTTAGCCTATAATATCAGAACACATCAAATTTACCTTGTTTCACCTGATTTTATATTAATGATCATATTTATCAAATTTGATTGATATTCTTCTCTTTGTTTTAGGAAGTTCGCATATCTGGATCCGTCGATACCATCGACCTGACCACAGTGGCTTTGCCGGAGAAGAAGAAGAGCCCGTCGATACCATCAACACACACGTCGATGGTATCGATCTTGCCTCAGTAGGATGAGCTCTAGTGACAGATTCCATAGCAAAAGCGATGTTTAAAGAGTCGATACCATCGACTACCTGTCGATGCTATTGAGATGACAACAACGTGCCAGGTATCAAAAAGTCGATACCATCGACGGGAGTTCGATACCATCGACCTGACCATAGTGACTTTTCCAGAGAAGAAGAAGAGCCCGTCAATACCATCAACACACACGTCGATGGTATCGAGCTTGCCTCAAAATCCTGATCTGACATAAAACATTACTTTTTCTTTCTTTTGTTTTAGTATTTTCTCTCAGTTTCGTTTTGAGTAATTTTGTTATTTATAGCTTTTTAGGATCCACATGCTATCTAGTGTAATCCGTGGATGTCTAATGTAATGTGTCATCTCAATGTTTTATGTGTGCAATCATCTGAAATTGGGCAATTTGAGTTGTTTGAACTTGAGCACCTACTTATGAAAATAATTGGGTTTGTCAACTTTAAAACATAAAATCATAACTGTGCATACTTATGATTCAAGAAATGTGGACGGACATGGATGTTGAGCCTAATTTGACCAAACGGTAATGGGACTTTAATCAGAAGTGAGAGAGAGAAGCCCTTTAATTAATTGTTACACAGGTCAGTAAGGAGGGACATATAACATTTTCTAATGGTTCTGTCAATTAATCTTGTGATCTAACCACCGCATTGTATTCATACTCCACCATAAGAACTGGGAGCACATTACGGTTTTCATCTTTTGATTGCATATCATTTCGATAGGATTGCATTATAGTTAGATTTTGCATAGGTGAAAAAAATGGAAAATGAAAAGAAATTTTGTAGATGAATCATGCATGCACACATTCTTGAGTGCACGCCATTACAGTTGCATAATTACTCTCATGTAGTTGCACTTTACATATTTTTGAGCATATAGGATAGTATGTGCCTTATTTCTTCTGAAAAATAAGAAAAGTGGGTAACTCATTCTATACTCTCTGGAAATTAAGTTGTAATGCTTCAATGATAGTAGTTATGTGAAAATAAGCCTGAGAAAATTTTGACAAAAATTTTATACATTTCACAGTAGCCGAATTGAGAGAAAGAAGGGCTTGAAAAAGAGAGAGAAAAAAGTGATACTAGAGGGAGAAAAGAGCTTGTCTCACCTGTATAATAGGAAGAATAAGCACATAATGTAGTTTGTAGACATTCTATCTTGCATGGAGATGGAATAGCAGGAACATGCATCATTCCACCCAAAATGTGGGCATTAGGTCATTTTCATATACATATGCATCATTTAGGTCATTCTTGTTAATTTTGCATGTTAAAACTGTCTTGTGCTTCCTATTCTTCCACTACCACCAATTCCATTCACCCGTTGCTCGGAAAATGGTAGGCCACCATGATTATCTCCTCATGATTGTATATCAGGAGATCTGCTTCCATGTAGATGGTAGTTAGGAATTGAGAAATGTAGATAGAAGATCACAAGATGCACCAAGCCTAAACCAGAAGAATTTATTATATTAACTGCCTTGTTTGATAGTGTTCATGATCTTGGGGTGGGCATCTCTTATGGATGATCATTGTCGCCTTTAGGGTAGTTACTGTTCTGTGGTTAATGAGGGCTGGTGTGCGGATGATAGGTGGGAATCATAGTGAGATGTCTTTTATGCTAACATGTTCTTTAGTTGACTCTCACAATTTTATTCTAGAGTTTTATTATTCAAGGATGAGAAAGTTCAAGATTAGGGGAGTTTGATGTGAGGATTTTGAGTCATTTTCATAGGCTTGTTTATATTGGTTTTATGCGTGTTCTTGTCATATTTTTGACTAATTTCGCATAATTCACTTCTTTTATCCTATAATCTCGTAACACATCAAATTTACCTTGTTTCACCTGATTTTGTATTAATGATCATATTTATCAAATTTGATTGATATTCTTCTCTTTGTTTTAGGCAGTTCGCATATCTGGATCCGTCGATACCATCGACGGGAGGTCGATACCATCGACCTGACCACAGTGACTTTTCCGGAGAAGAAGAAGAGCCCGTCGATACCATCAACACACACGTCGATGGTATCAAGCTTGCCTTAGTAGGATGAGCTCTAGCAACAAATTCCATAGCAAAAGTGATGTTTAAAGAGCCGATACCATCGACTACCTGTCGATGCTATTGAAATGACAACAATGTGCCAGGTATCAACAAGTCGATACCATCAACACCACTGTTGATGGTATCGAGCCATCTTCAGAGACGACGCCAGAAATAGAAGGAGTTTTTCTACCCCTGGCGGTCGATACCATCGACCCACGTCGATGGTATCGATGTCGTCAGATCAGGATTTGCTAAAGATCGTGTCTAATCGTATGGTGGTGATTTTTGGGCGACCTAAAGTGGTGCATATACCTAATTAAGACAGCCCAAAGAAATCTATCATGTCATTATTAGCCGCTGCACAAGTCTCAAGGGGGAGAGGAGAAGAGAAAGGAGCTGAGAACCATGCCCGACCGTTCCGAAGGCTGTTGAAGGAGTTTTCCACCACCGGAAGGCTGTAGAACACTCACTCTACACCGAGGAATGCCTAGATCTCCTCCGTTCAGGGGTTACACCATATCTATCCACATTTTCTCCATGTCTTCTTTTTCCCTCATGTTGTTTTTCATTGAGATGAACATGCAGGGCTAATCCCCTTTGTCTCTAGGACCGGGAGTAGCCCGAGTAATCATTGTATGACATTTTTATATAGTTCATCATAATTTGTCTCTCAAATCCGTGGTATGATTTCATTTTCTCCCTTATATCATTATGATTGATCACCCTAATGATAATCTAATGCCTTTAATTACTTTGAAAGAAGAATTAACAGTTGAAAAGAGACGAAAATCACATTAACTAATAAATCCTTTGAACAAGGTGATGTACAGTTAATGGTGGAAACCCAGAGTAGGATCTTAATGCACCTAGTTTAGGATATAGGTTTCTACTACCATGGAACCGACCTAGATTTAGGTAGTGAATTGTATCTAGAAAGCGAACAATTCTGAGTACACGCCACTAACCGGAATAGGAGACGAATTAGGGTAATTATGTAGAAATTGTTTCGACGAGAGCCTGCGGTGAAACTGCAATCCTAAAGACTCCAGTTGAAATTGATTAAACCAAACATTCAATTGATTGCGTTGTTTTCTTTTATTTTTCTTTTCTTTTCAATCAACTCTCAAATCATTCTAATCGGTCTAGCTGATTGCAAGTAGTTAGTAGTAGTCTACCAACAAGTACGTTTCCCTGAGTTTGACTCAAACCTCACAAAGGCCTATACTACTATGATGCGTGCACTTGCGTTATACACATGGTAAAATTGTGTCATGGCACCTCATGACAACACATTTTTGGATTAGTTCATCATTATCCCCTTTTATGACAGCTGCACCCCCTTTCTTGCATAGTACGTGAATAACACTCAACCAAGGACTATCACTTATA